>CM053627.1:158583583-158683253 GCA_028646595.1 Phalanger gymnotis
AAGAAAGAAAGAAAGAAAGAGGGAAAGAGAGGAAGAAAGAGGAAGAAAGGAAGGAAAGAAGGAAGGAAGGAAGGAAGGAAGGAAGGAAGGAAGGAAGGAAGGAAGGAAGGAAAGAAGGAAGGAAGGAAGGAAGGAAGGAAGGAAGGGAAGGAAAAGGGAAGGAGGGAAAGAGGAAAGAAAAGAAAGAAAGAAAAAGAAAGGAAGGAAATAGCCTTCTTTTTGTAATTAGCACTTTTTTTCCTAGATGTTCATCAATATCTTTTTGATCATTTTTCCCCCTTTTCTGGGAGTACATTTCTTTCATAGTGTCCTTTGCAGTATTTTTCCTGTACTTTCCCTCAACTGTGTTATGTTGCAGGCTAACCCCACCCAGTATGCCCCTTTTCATTGCCTTTTGGGTGATCCATAACTTCAATTCTGTGTAGACCATGTATTCTATGAGCTTCAGACCTGCTCTGGAGCAGTTTTCTTGGTTCATCATTTTTACCCATTGTTTCTGTATTTGTTTCTTGGCTTGCTAATCTATGACACTGAATCTGAACTGTATTGTTATGGAGTTCATGGAAGAGCTCTTTCCAATTGACAAACCATCTTTCCAAAAAACTGTGTGGAGAGGCTTCTCAGGAGGGTAGCATATTTATCATGTGTCATATTCTAGGTTGTATACAAACTCTGAGCTGCCTGCCTCGAAAATAAACATTAAAAAAACTACTTTAAAAAAAATTTTTTAATGAGGGCCAGCTGCCTGGATGGTGTTGAGGGTGTTACCTTTCTTCAGATTCAAATAGAAGTTGACAACCTCTTCTAAATTAAAAGTGGGCATTTTAGTCTAGGCAGACATAGAAGCTCCTGACACACATCTAAGAATTTGCCCTCAAAACTTTGATGTTTTTCTCATTTTGAGGTAAATCAACCTCTTTTCCCTCATGACACAAGCTCATTCAACTAAATTCCACAGATAATAAGCACAATAGTATTTGCATTCTCTATATCTTTCAGTCAATTGTGTGAATGTAAAATGTAGTCTACTATGGAGCATCATTTATGAAAGCCTGTCTCTGCCCTTCTAATACCTAATACCTTTATCAAAGATTCTCTCAAAAATACTACCAAATATTCTCATAAATATTTTGCATACCTTGGAAACTAAGCATGTGGGCTAGCTATTGCTATTTTCTTAATCTCCTTTGTTTATTTTAAAGGATCATAGATATAGAACTGAAAGGGACAGTAGAGGCTCTTATTTTACAAATGAGAAAACTGAGCCTTGACTTGCCTAAGAGCACACAGGTAGAACTGAATTTAAAGTTAGGTCTTTCATACCTAAACCTCATGAGTAATTTCTTTAAGAAAAGAATCAGGAAGCAATGTACATGACAAATACTGCATAATATCACACAAACACACACACAAAATTAATTACACAGGCTGCTTAGTTTTAAGTTTAGAATTATACTAAGACTTTTGGGACACCCTATATGTATTTTAAAATGTTATTGATATATTTTGTTTTTTATCACCTTCAATTCTGAATATATTTTGCCCCCTTCTTTTCCTAGTGAGCCATCATTAGAACAATAAAATGAGAAAAAGAAAAAATGCAACAGTTTAACAAGACTGGCTATTGACTAGACATCAGTTGAGTCTGACTGTGTATGAAATGTTCCTCAACCATTGTTCTACCCTGCTTTCTAAAAAAGAAAGAGATCTATTTCCTCATCTCTACCTCAGGGTTAAGCTTCTTGGTCATTATAACTGTGCAGCACTCGGGTTTGGGGTTTTTTGTTCTATTCTGTTCTTTCCATTTGCATTGCTGTGGTTATTGTGTCTACTGTTTTCCTGGTTCTGCTTATTTCACTTTGCATCAGTTAATATATACACCTTCCCATGTTTCTGTGAATTTTACAGTCATTTTGCATAATGCAGTATTATTCAATCTCATTGCATTAGAAGTTGATTCTTTTTCAAAAGACAGAACATAGACATATTTCAATTGACATTCTTACTGATATTTTTGAATTGTCCATCTGTGTGCAGACTATCAAGTTCTTGGAGCAAAAGCTAAGATATGGCATGCAATGAAAAAAGTCCAATATAACCTATTCATGCTGATAATGAAAAGTAGAAAATAGATATTGACATAAATTATAACAATTTCATAGAGAAAGAAAATGGATGTCAATCAATTGGTGTAATAAAGAAACCAAAACAGCTACTCCCATTATAATACACTTGACCTTTCCAAGTAGAAAAATATCGTAAAGAGGGGCAATTCTGATTTATGGTATAAATATTGTCTGTATGTATAATGCCTCTATTTTATTTTTTATGAAATGAAATTGATCATTGTTTCATATTTTTTTAGATAACATTTTGCTTGATGGTATTTTTCTCTCTATTAAGAGGAAAAGAAGAGCAAATAAGGTATTCTAATAAAGAATCATAGGAGAGTAAGTAGGGCCTTTCTAAAACACAGGAGCTAATGAAGAATAAAGATGTTTTTTAAGATGAATTTTGAAAAGTTCTGTTATTCCTATCTGGCCTTGCTCATTTTTTATCCTACTTAACATTCATTTGATTTCAGGTAATTTATCATTTGTGGAACTCAGGAATTTTATATTCTCTTGTACCTGGCACCCATTTTTCATCACAAAAGACATTTAAAATATTATATTAGTAACATATTTTAGCAGCTGGAAATAAATTTTTGGAGAAAAAAGGGTTTCCACTAAGTGATCTACTTTTTTGCTATCATTTAAGTGTCATCCCAGATGCACACATACATATGCACATATTTTAAACTTTAAAGACTTTCTCTTTTTCCTATCCCATTAAGCTCTGTAAAGTATTGGTAGCTTGTGAATAGCCAGGAGCAGAGAAGGGATGTGAAATTCAAATCAGGTTGTTTGGACACTCTTTTGTAGTTTTATTAGAAAACATTTTGATGAATGGAGAATGTTACTGCTTAAATACCATTTGGGGAAAATTAGTGGATTGCTTTGCCTGAGCTTTCCTTGTCCCAATAAACTTGAATAATTAAAAAATTGACCACATATCTTACCTACTTAGAAGATGAGCTCTTCAAGATAAGACAGTGTTGTATGGAGCACTGGACTTGGAAAGAGAGTATGTGGTTCCAGCTTTGGCTCAGCTACTTACTTGCTATGCGATTTTGAACAATTCCCTTAATTTTTTTTGGCGGGGGGGGAGGGCTTCTGCTTCTGCATCTACAAAATGAAAGAATTTTTAAAAGAGAGGTGATCTCTAAGATCCCTTCCAGCTCTATCATTTTTATAAAGTCTAGGGCTTGCGGAATATCCATTTAGAATCTAACACTCTGCTCTCCCTCAATGAGCTTTCACTCAAATTATCTCCTTCAGACACCCAGGCTTAACTTACCCTAACTGTGCCTCATTACTACTAAGCTAGTCTATAATGACAGTGGCATCACTGTGTATGTAAATGGGTAGAGTTCCAAGCTTGGAGTCAAAAGACCTGGATTCAAATCCCACCACTAACATTTAAAAGCATAAGTTTTATGAGCCTTAAGAAACTTCTTAGGACAATCTACTAAGTCATGGACAATTGTAGAAATTTTTTGAAGAAAATTCCCAATCTTTCCTGTAAGTAAAATCAAATCATTTGTATATAACAGTTTATACTAACCTCCCCAGTTTTGCCCCCTCTGAGTCTTAACTCTTAGAACCCTACACTTCACAGGCAGGATCTTGGTTCTTAGGGTCATTCCAATAAAAGAATAACCTTAAGCTTGGCATTTCCTTTTAACAGCTCTTCCTGCCACAGAACTGAGCTCCCTCACAGAAAGATTGCTTCCTAACTTATGTTAAATTTCCAAAATGTTCATCTCCGAAGGTTTGGCTATAACCAGGCTATGTTCTTTTACCCAGTCGTCACCAAACAGCTCTAGGAGTTCAGGGTCCCCAATTTTTCTAAATTCCAAATCCTTCCCATTTGTCCATGCAAATGAATGGGTACAAAAAATAGTGGAGTTAATTTATTCCCAGGTGACAAGTTGATTGTCTCCAATAGCTGACCAGTTTATTTCCTGACCTTTTTATGCACAAAGGAATTACTCAAATCCTCACATCTTTGCAAAATGATCCACCCAAAATGGACAAAATCTTAGTGTCTCATTGTTTTTATTAATTGCTCTTTACTTTTTCATCCAGTTGAGCTAGGGAGACTCAATTGACCAGGGCTCCCTTGATCAACTCTTCCTTCTATATTAGCCATATTTGAAGATCATAGTGTTTTAGAGAAGAGAGGAGAGATTTTTTTTTTTGAGGCATTCAGGGTTAAGTGATTTGCTCAGAATCACACAGAGAATAAGTGTCTGAGGTCAAATTTGAAGTCAGGTTCTCCTGACTCCAGGGCAAGTAGTCACCTAGCTGCCTCTGAAAGGAGAGACATTTTAAAACAATTTGCATTAGACTTTTTAGTACTGACTTAAATTCTAGTCCTTTACTACATATTTACTATATTAGCATTTTAGCAATGAGATGACTATGACTCAAAGTTAAGTAGCTGGCCTATAGATAATATGACTAGGCAGTGGACTAGCTATGCTAGTGGCAGAGCCTAATTCCAACTTAAAATCTTAGGCTTATTAAATTTTATAAGTATAAAACAGTACAGTAGTGTAGCAGGAAGGCCAAATTTATGATCTTGAAGAGAATCATATAAACATCTATTTAGGCCCCACAGTGACAGACCCATGAACCATCCTCCCCATTCCAATATTGTGATCATAAGCTTCCAGGCCCAATAAGCCCACCTCACAAGAGTAACCAGGAGGCCACAGAGAAGCATGATGGCATTAAACCACATAGTCACTGGCCTCAAGTCCTTGCTCGTACTCCTGGGTCCACACACGGGTCGGCTCTGCTTCCGCATCTTCCTGCTTCGGCTTCAGCTTTTTTTCAGCTTCAGCTGTAGCTGTCTCTTGGCTCGCCTTTCCTCACAGCTGAGCCTCTGGCATCCTCAAGCCCCACCTGAATGACCAGAGGCCATTGGTTCCCGAGTTGGCCCCTCTTAAGTCATCAATCTACACCCACATAGGTTTCACACCTGATAGGGCTTTGGGCCTAGGGCTTAGCGCTTAGCAAGTTTAAATGAAACAGCTGAATCACTCAAAGTAAACAAAAGCCAAACTCCTGTAGTGCTAAGGAGCCCATTTTGCCTTACTGACACAAGTAGATAGAGCATGGGGCTTAGAATCAGGAAAACTCATCCTCATGAGTTGTCAATTGTTATATTATTATCAATTGTGATATTGTTATTATCAATGTATTATTATATCAACTCAACAACAATGATAGCAACAAAGAGATGAAAAAGTTCATCTTTTCCTCTCTTGTTTTACTGATAAGGAAACTGAGGCCCAAGGAAGTCATGTGGCTTGTCCAAAGTCACATAATTAATTAAAGTCAGACCTGGGACTAGAATGTAGATTATCTGATCTATATTCCAGTGCTCTCTACGTTCCATGGTCCTGCCTTTGTACAACTAGTTACCTTTCAGGTGAATTCAGGAGCGAGCTTGGTTTTTCATACAATTTTAAATAAGAATAAAATGCACTAAATGAAACAAACATCATAATTACAAATATCTAGGAATTTTTAAAGTTACTAAAATAGAAAAAGCTAATACAAAGTGACTTTAAATGTCCTTTCTCCTCTAAACACTTTAAACTTAAGCATTGTCATTTATTATTGTTTAGTCCTGTTTGACTCTTCATGACCCCATTTGGGGTTTTCTTGGCAGAGAAACTGGAGTTGTTTGCCATTCCTTCCCCAGATAATTTTATAGATGGAGAAACTGAGGCCAAAAAGGTTAAGTGACTTGCCCAGGGTCACACAGCTAGTAAGTGTCTGAGGCTGGATTTGAACTCAGGAACATGAAACTTCTTGATTCCAGGCCTGAGCTTCTATTCACTTTGCCACCCGACTGTCCCTATGTCTAGTTTACTTAAGTTTAGACTTCAGTATACTTATGGTATGGAAAACATGAGTATACTGGTGCTGGAGGGATCAGCTTAAATGGCATTATAATTTTCAATGAGAAGGTAATCTGCAAGGGATGTTGAGGAAAGTACTTAACAAGAGAGCTATAAGTACTCTTGGAACATAAAAGTCATCCCCTGGGGATGGGGGACACTAAAATTTCCACCAAAGCCCATGAAATGGCATCGGTGCTATGTTATCTCCTCATAAACATAGCAGATGAGAGCGGACACATTTGAACAGTGTCACCCATGGTCATCTCCCTAGTATACATCTGTTAGACTAATTCAGATTGAAATTAACAACAACAACAATAACTGCAAAGTCAGACGTAGTCTAGCCAGCAAGAAAACCAAAAGCAAGGGATTGGAAAGGAGGTGGTTAATTTCTGGAGCTTAAAATTAGTTACTTGTTTAAAGTTTCTCTGGTTTCTAAATAGCTCAAATCTTTAAAAGGTCATTTATTCATTTATTTAAATAAATAAAAAAACACTTGTTAAGTACCCCTTATATACATGGAAATGCAACTACCTTGCTCTGGAATCAAATCAGGTCCAAGACACATTAGCTGCTCATAAATTTATTTACCTTTATGATTTATTAGCTATTTTGAAAATTGCTATCTATGTGACTATGTATAAGTCACACAACTTTTCTAAGGTTCTTGTATCATCTTTAAAATGATCATAATGTGTATGAAATGTGCATTGATTCAATTCACTAAAAATGTAAACAACTATCACCTGCCAGGTGTTACATAGGTGCCTAGGGATACAAAAGCAAAGAAGGAGAACTCGTATCCTCGAGGAGCTTACATTCTCCTTAAGAGTAATTTCATAAAGTTGTTGTAAGGGATGTGCATTACAAATTGGAAAATTAAAAAATGATGACAGCTCATTCAATTCCATTTCATTCGACAAATATTTAAGTGCCTACTATGAGTCCTCCACTATGTTAGATCCAGAGTTTATGCCTAGGTTCACAAAGACAAAATGAAAACAGTCTTTGCCACCAAGAATGTATGTACTAAGTAGTTGGTAATGCACATTTATTGAATAAAATGTAATTTTAAACTCTCCTTGCACTCCTTCATTCTCCCACCATTTCCTAGAAGACATATAAGGGAGATAAATAAATTCCAGAATATCACACCAGGACACATTTATGCTCATCCCCTTTGAGCTCCATCTCTTAGGACTGTCCCCTCCTCCAAACCCTTGATGAAGGAAGTTATTTCTGCACATTTACTTAATCAATATGTGGTTTTTCTTTCTCTTTTCTCCTTCCACCTAAAACTCATTCCCTCTTCCTTCTTTTTCCCCCACCTCCCCAATACACATTTGTCCATTGTAGAGACTGTCAAATAATATGGCCTGAGAATTGCTTCCTGGTACTCACCTAAGATGTAGAAAGGGTCAATCACCAATCAGAGCATCAGGTCCCATGGAGAAAGTTCTAGGCATGAAGGGATTAAGTTCTGAAAGATTTTGCTGCTTGCTGAGTGGCTGGTTAAATGTCTGGGAATTAAAAGCTCAGAGGATGCTCAAGCTAAGGGGACTTTAGACATCATCTAGACCTCATTAAGCAGCTGAGGAATTTGAGGCCTGAGAAGAGAAATGATTTGTCTAAGGCCACATGGCAGCGGGTTAGTGTTTGCATTAGAAATCATGTCTTCTGATTAACAGTGCAATGTGATTTCCAGTATACAAAGAACAAGTGTGAGGAGCCTTATGTTGGCTGATATTTAGATTGAAACAGGGGCTTATGTTTTGAAACCTACTTGGAAAAGAGTGAAATTTTAAAGGTTTATGTAAATCTTAAGTTTAATATTGCAAGAATCAATAGCCTACACCTCTATTTAGGCCAAGTGATAGAATTTTGCGAATAAATGATAAAACTTTATTTATTCAATACATTCTTACTGAGCTTCTACTGTGGGTGAGGGGTTAGCTAGGTGGTGAAGTGGATAGAGTACTAGACCTGGAGTCAGAAAGTCTTATCTTCCTGGGTTTAAATCCATCCTCAGAAACTTATGAGCTATGTGGCCCTGGGCAACTCACTCAATCCCTGTTTGCCTCAGTTTCCTCATTTGTAAAATAAACTAGAGAATGGCAACAAGAGATAGATGGATGTCCAATTAATGAAAGAGAGCAGGCTTACAAAGCTGAGCTAAAAAAAAAAAATAGAAAAAAATACACGGCCAATTTTGTCCAAACTGCCTCAACACCTCCAATTCCAATCTTATCACCAAAAGAAACCAGGTAGCAAATGATTACTTAGCATTTTTCCAGGATGCACAGAATTGAGCCAAAACTACAAATGTTATGTTACCAAATGTATCCACTACTCTGCTATTGTGTCTATCTGTGTGTTTTATAGATAGACCAAGTAAGCTACTGTGTTTTCTCTTTTATTTGTTAAAGTCTGGGCACAAGTGGCCAAAGGCTACTCTTGATAAAAGGATGTCCCATGGCACAAAAAAAGGGGGAGGCAGAAATGGCAAACTATTCCAGTATCTCTGCCAAGAAAACCCTAAACAGGGTCACAAAGAGTCAGGACAACAGCAACACTATTTGTGAAGTATTACGAACATAAGTCATGGAAAATACAAAGATGAATAAAAAACAATTTGTGCTCTCAAAGGGATTAAAATCTAGGAGAAAGGCAAGTCAAGGACAAATAATAAAGAGGTCAATGGCACTCTCAGGAACCAAAGGTGAACTTTGGGGGCCCACAGAGAGTTTAAATGGTCTTGGAAGTGTGGTGTTCCTGACAGATGGAAATCAACTCTGATTGGTTAACAATGAGAGAATGAATGTCATAATAAGAGGTGAGCTTATTTTAATGAAGGGCTCTGGAATGACTTTTATTCTGTTATTCTTAGTCTTGGACTAGGACCCCACCCAACTGGAACATAAGTGTCTTGGGCACAGGTAGATCCCTTTGTCTAGGTCTGGTCCCAAGCCACTTATGTTCCAGTTGGGTGGGGTCCTAGTCCAAGATCGAGGAAAATGTTAACCAAATCTTATTATCAGCCCAGTCCTTAAGAGGCTGCTGTGATGTAGTAGAAAATATGGAAATAGAAAGGGGGGAAACCCCGGACCCCTGATATTAATTGGTTATTAATATAAAAGAAAAACAATTATTTCTCTCAATAAGGAGCATCCTGGATCTAGGAACAGCCTGGTCTAGAGACTTTGGTGGGTTTTTCATAGTTCCAGTTAGCTATGGGTGTTCCTACATTACCACTTAATTTGATTGCTAGTTTACTAAATAAGCTACTGATAAAATTGTTTTAAATATTTTTTCACTGGTCTCTGCATTATGAGATGGTCCTCATAAGTTCATCAGTTGTTTAAGAATGAACTCATGTTGTTTGCTATATCATACCACACATGTGCTTGTCTTCTTATTGAAAAACAACTTTCTCAAAACAGCTCAATCACAAAATGGAGGCTTAAAGCAAAATGGAGTTAGTTTTGCTAAGTTGAAAAACAATACCGCCTAATCTTATTAAGGTGCTAAAACTCATTCATGTTATGGTAGCTTTGAGACCTTAGACAAGTCACTTTCCCTCTTGACCTCAGTTTCCTGGTATGTGAAGTGTGGAAATTGGACTAAATGATATCTTAAATTCTTTCCAACTCTAACAATCTAGCAATCTCTTTCTTCTCCCAAGTTGTGTTCCTTTCCCAAATAACTCATTTCTATTGGTAGAGTAGTAACCTCAAAAAGCTGGTGCTATCCTTGGTGTCAGGAAGAACTTAATTAAAATTCAGCCTCTGGCACTAGCCATGTGGGCAAGTTATATCCACTGGTCTTGCTCCTAAATCAGATACTGGATCTATTTATATGGAAAGGGTAGGGAAGTGGAAGGGAGAAATGACACAATCTTCAAATTTCCATCCCATTGTCTTGCTGTGGCCCCAAATTCCATTTGCACAGGCCCAAACCTTCCATTTCCTAATCAGAGATAAGATTTGAAGTGCATATACCCTGAACAAAGGTAGAGATTCACTTAAATTCCCAATAAGATATTATATCTTTTCCCAGAAAATAAATTCCTACAGAGTTAAGAGAGCAGGATGAGGTCACTGAGAAGCTATAGTGGAGGGAAATGGGGAAGGAGGGTCAGAAAATAGAAGTTGTTATCTTTATAGACACAATGGGACAAACATCTTCTGCTTCTCATTTTTGCTTAGATCTTGGTAATTTGATTGCCACAAGGAATAAGACCCAGTCTTGCTCTTCTCCCGAAGTGCCTAGCATTGCACTGGGCACCCAGAAAGCTAATTTTTTAAAGTGTTGATTGATCGATTATAAGCTCTTCCAGACAGGGCAGAAACCACTTCTTCTTTTTCTTCTTCTTCTTTTTTATTTTTTTGTAACTACCTCAATCTAATTGTATATCCACTTTGAAGACTAACTCACAAACCTCTAACCAGGGAAGAAAAATCCAAAGGTAATTGAATCCATCACCCTGCCCCTAAAGTTTTCAAGTAAAAAGGGGGGAGAGTGGGTATCTTTTTTTTTTTAAACTCTGCATAAGGTGGAGATTCTACCTCTTCCCAGCCTCGGGCAGCACAGGCTGAGCTTAGTCATTATAGTGGTCATGGTGGACTCCACCCGTTCCTGGCATATATTGGCTGGTTTAATGAACTAACCAAAAGGCAGAGGACTATGGTAACACAGGTCAAGAATACTGCCTGTCTCATTGTCCCTTGAGGTAGTTTTGCTATTTGACTGGAGCCAACACCATTAACTGCCACAGATGCTGTTGGAACCAATGTCAGTTTACCTGTCACTATTGACTACATTCTAGCAGAGATGAGATCCCAAAATAAAGTAAACAATATAACCTTGAAAAGATGATATATGGTCTGTTCACTCTTAAATGTCAAAGGCAGCACCAATATTTGATGTGTCTAGCATGTTGTTGTTTATCCTTCCTTCTCAAAGAGGACCAATGACATCAAGAAAATGATGTCTTGACTTGTTGAACTGGATTTAAGTGAGGCAGGGCTGTGCAAATTCGCCAGCCTCACTCTCTCCTCTGGACCATCTGGGTCCAGTGGAAAGATATAGATAAGGACAACTAGAGATGGCCCTGGATGCAGTAGGAGACCTTGGCCTTTTAAAGCTACGTTCTTTCCCAGGTCTCATTTCTGTCTCAGGCAACACCCGTTTGGTGATTAAGGCTAGGTGAGAAATGAGGCAAAAAATGGCCTCTTTTACGTAGTCAAAAGGAGGATAAATTGTCATCACTGAAACCTTGCAAGATATCTGTCTTGGGGCTTATGGGTTAGATTTTTTTTTCTCTTCCCTACTTATTTATTCTATCATAAAAAAATGGAACAATTAACTCTTTTGCCCCACATAGTTTCACTTAAGATTTCTTGAAAGGCAGCATTGGAAACCCAGACTTTGATAAAGCCCATTGGGATTCAAATGCCTTAAATTCAAATCACTCTGAGTCTCACTGATTGGCCAAAAATAGATCCCAGCCCAAGCCTCACTTGGTCATTGTTTGGGTTTTGATGGCTCAGAGTGAGAGTAAATAGCAATTGTTTCTGTTTTAGCCAGAAACCCTGAGGGTCTTCCCCTCCCAGATTGTCTAGCATATTGACAAGGCAGGAAAAGAAAGGACAAAGTTTTTCAAATATGGACAGCAGTCTGTCTTTATTAAACAAATGTCTTCTATTATACACATATAGTTTTGCATTATTTTGGAGAACACTAAAAATGATGATGAAAAGTGGATGCTGGGGATACTGAGTATTTGGATTTTTGAAACATTAACATTAATATCACAGCTGGTTCTCATTTTTTTTCCCTTCCAAATACTTGCTTATCCCTCAACATGCACTAACATAATACTAACTACATAAAATGTTTCTTCTCTTTTGTTGTTTTTGTTTTTGAAAGATTTTAAAAACAGTTATGCATCCAAGAGTCATAATCACCTAAAATACAGAATTATTTGTAATTTTTGTCTGCAAAGATTCTGCTAAAAGTGATTAGAAAAGGTTGACCTGCTTATATAGATCTCTGAAAGCTGCCTTTAAAAAAGCACTGCTGAACAGATGAGAGATGTGTGTGTGTGTGTGTGTGTGTGTGTGTGTGTGTGTGTGTGTGTGTGTGTGTTGAACAGGTAAGTCAATATAAGTGGGTTTAAAATAGAAAGTAGGGAAGCTCTCAGTCCTGATATTTTTTTTGTAGGTAGAGCTGGGGATGATGTCCTGGGAAATGTCTTCTTACTGGCCAAGGGTTTGGAATATGTGAATTAGTTTTAAAACTAGTATCTAGCCACCAGTGCTGCCCAACTGCAGTCAGAAGACGTTTTCTTCAGGGCTTTAATACCTTGCATTTTACTACTACCAACTAGTTTTCTGGGCCTCGATTAAAGTGATACCCCACTCTGTCACGAAGGTGACCCTGGATTCTCAAAGTCTCTGCAAGGGCCACACAAGCCCTGATAAATCCGGACTAGTTTGGGAAAGACTTTGAATTAAGAATCTTGCCATGCTTAATTCATGGCTCATGGACAGCTGCAGAACGATAATTTTTTTTTCAGCAACTATAATCCATTAAGACCCTAAAGAGATTGTAATCTGTGTTTGGCAGATGTAGTTCCCATGCAGACCAGATTGAAGATCCCTGAATTACTGAAGTATAAGGTGCCTCAGATCCCCTGGAAAAGTTGCGCTGGAGATCCTCTTGCTCCTCCCTACTTTGCCCTATATCATCCAGAACTCTGGACTAACTTCCACACCAAAGCTTAAAACAGGCACTTTAACCGAAATAGTTTCTAGCTCCCTACTCTTTGGAACTCAGCTCAGAGGTCCCCAGGTTTCCAGCAAGGATATAGGGAGCGAACCAAGCCCTAGCTGCTTAAGGGCAGCGTAGCAGGGGTGGAGAAAAACATAGCTTCTGGAATCAGAGGACGTAGCTTCCAATTCCATTCCTATTACCTGTGGGACCTTAGCGGTGCTTTCTCATCCCTAAAATTATAAGAAAATTTAATCGGATGATTGCTAGGTTCTTTACTAGCTCTTCCCCAGAGATTGTGAGGACATAGCACACCCCCACATAACCTCTGCCAAGCAAGCGTCCCAACGAGAGGTAGTCTCCCTGAGACTTAGAATGTAAGCTCCTTGAGGGAAGGGATGATTTTGAGTGAATTAATCAAAGTATTTATTAACCGGTTATTTAGTCCCAGACACTGTCAAACTCAGGGGATGCAAAGAAAAGCAAAATAACTGTCTCTGTTTTCAAGGAACTCACGGTCCAAGAAGGGACAAAACGTAAACACTACTATACAAACCAGATCTCTACATGATAGAAATGGGGTGTTATGTCTTCGTACAAGGCTCAGTCTTGTACATCACAGGTGTTTAAATATATGCTTGAGGATCGGAATGGAAGGGAATTCACTTAACTTCAAACTAAGTGGAAGCCGACCTCTAATAATTAGGCTAGTCTCCTCCCTATTCCTTTAATGGAAGGCTGCCGCGGTGTCCTCAGGGACTTTGCTACCATTGTCCCCAGGGACCAGAGGGTCACTCCAGGGGTACTGACCTCAGGAGCTTCTCCCTCAGCACCCTGAACCAGAGAGAAGACTTGTAGAGAAAGATCTCAGAGGTCTTCTGGGCAGGAGCTGGAGCTCTTCGGAATCCGGTTCTCTAACCAGCTTCGGTTAGTCTCACGCTCCACTTGGGGATCCGTGTCCATTCAGTAAAATCAATTCCACAAACACATCTGGTGCCTGCTCTTCGCAGAAGCAACGCTGGAGCCTTCTTCCTTAGGATGGTCCAAGCGGGAGGGGAAAAGCTTGGGAGGTGGGAGTGGGGGCCAGAGGCTTGCACTAGTTGCTGCTGGACGATGAGACTCTTAGGCTCTAGGTTCCGAGACCGCAGCCCAAGAAGAAGAGAGAGGGTGGATTGCTAATCTGGGCCTGGGGACCGCTGAAGGAGAAGCGACACACCTTAGCAAGCATTTGGGAGGCAAGCCCCACGAGTGTGGGAAAATCACCTTAGGCAGAGTGCTGGGGGAGCGCGAGCCGGCAGGGGCCACAGCGGGGTTGCTTTGCAGCCAAGAAGGTAGACCCGTCCATTCTGCGGCCCCGAGGAGTCCGTAGAGGAGGCTGGAAAGAGCCCTCCTTACACCGTGGTTGTGGCTCTTATTTTCTCCAGCCAGGCGGCAGCTCACAACCTTCCCCCGAAGGCTCGAGCTTCATCTGGCCTGTTCTTCTTGGCCTCCAGATTGTGGATAAGGGTCCGCATTACCGGGGAGAGGAAAAAAGACAAGAGAGTAGCGGAACACTTAAAACACTTTAGAGAAAACCCAATCCCACCAGTAAAAATAGTCCTTTGCTCTCCTCGTACATCTACAAAGCACGTTTCTATACTTTGGATAATTGCCATTCCATAAAGGTGTGTTGAGACCAGAGTTCTCCACTTCCCGCCTACCTGCCCAGGGATACTCAGTTTTACTTTTGCTTCGAGGACACTGGAAAGAGTGGGGATATGGACAATTTAGGGAAGGAACCAATTTTAATTTCACTTAGAGATCCTTGAATTTCCCGCGCACTGTTTGAAGGGTCCAAACCTGAGTTGGAGGAACTTCTGGGCTTTTAAGTAACTGGGGAAGCTGTGAGGACGGGAGGGAAGCACTTTTGTTTTCGACAGTCACACAAACCTGACAGTGTCGCTGGAAAGGTATCTCTTCTTTTTCAGAAGAACAATATTTTTTTTCTTTCCTTTCCTTCCTTCCTTCTTTCCTTCCTTCTTTCCATCCATCCTTCCTCACGTCGGGCTGGATATAAGGGGAATCCAGCAATAATCAATAACCCTCCGGAAGCCTTTGAACACCAAGGGGCTGATAGGACTTTTCCACACAAAAGCCTCAGGAGTTGATGTATTCTTCACACTTTGCACTGAAAGAACTGTTATTTGCACTTATCGGTCGAAACAAGTTAGTCCATGAATCCTCGCTACTTGTTGCATAATACATCTATTCATTCCCTAAGAGAGAGAAAAACTTGGGGTGTGGGGGTGATAGGAATGGGGCAAAACAGTGAGAAAACAAGCTTCAGCTATTTGTTAGTTTATTTTTAAAACAGGTGGTTAATACCAGCAAGAAAAACAAAAATGTTTATTCTACCACGGGCCCAGAGACTCCCTTATGAAGGCGGAGCCATTTTTTTTTTCTTCCGTGATTTGGGAATGAGGGCAGGTAGAGAAAGGGAGGAGAGAGAGGAATGAAGTCCAAAGCTGATAAAAATTGCATTTGTCTTTCCTCTGTCTCAGCAAATATAAATTGTGTACAAACGATTGCTCAAACAACAGAATCAGCAGAATCAGTTGTTATAAATGCAGGAGAACTTTTCCCAAACGCTATTTGCCTGATGTGTGCTGAGAGAATTGAATTTCAATGACTGAGACAACATTCCCATCCGAGGGCTGTCTTGGGAGTCACACTGTCCCACCTCCGACCCTGATAGGGGAAATACCAACTTTTGCTCCTGGACATTTTTTTCCCCTGCTTTTTCTCTTCTCTCCTGCTCTGCCTTAAAAAAAAAAAAAAAAGTTCGATGCTCCATTATGAGAATTTAATGACCCAAAGCGGGAGAATTCTGTGGGAGTTTTGTACTTATCTGTTGATTTGGTCTTCTTCCACCAACCCCCACCTCCCGGCTCCTGTAAGTCCCTGAGAATAGTTCCTATGCAGAGCTCCGCATAAGCTTGCAAACCAGACCCGCTCCCTGGCTCCACAGCTCCATCTCCACTTACCCAGAATGACAGACTGCTGGCGAAGGGATCCAGCCTGGGGCTAAGAAGAGAGGGACTGTTGAAAAACCAAACTCAAGTCAAGTTCGGGGCGCGATATTTCACAGTGCCTTTGGGACGCTGATTTATGTTCTCGCCCTATGAAATAGTCCAAACTCTTTGGCTTTGGATTATTATTATTTTAATTTTTTTTATCAATTGTTCTTTCTCTCCATATCACGCGGAGATAGCTTTAAGTAGAAGGGGGATTTTATTTATCGCCCAACACATCTGAAGCGTATGTGGACAAAAAAGAACTCACTCTGCATCTCTGGCTCAATTTTGGAGCCGTCGGGGAATCATTTGACTAACTTGCTGGGACGTTTCACATTCGAAACAGAAACGCAGCTCGCGGTTCTGCTGTAAATCAGACGGCTGTCTTCTGCTATGAAAAAGAACTATCTAACACGAAGAGGGGAAAAAGAAAAGAAAACAGGAAAAAAGGCAGTGTGGCCACAGCAAAATGTCCTTCAGAAACGAAGATAACATTTTAATTCTAGAATAAAAATTATTGGGGTGTAAAGGTCTCCAATGGCATACAAATGTGAATGCCCTCTAATGGGATCTTCACCCCAATAAGAGTCTTAGACAGGGAGCCAGGAAGAACTGGCTTCAAATCCTGCTTCAGGCACTTACTAGCTGTGTAACTCTGGGCAAATCACTTGGCTTCTCTTAGCCTCAGTTTCCTCATCTGTAAAATGAGAATACTAAATAGCACTTTCCTCCTAGCGTTGTCCCTCACAGTGAAGATTAAATCAAATAGTGAATGTAGTGTCATATAAATCCAAGTTCATAACAATACCTTGCATTTATATGGCGCTTTACCCATGCTGAGAGGTAGGCTTCTTCCCTCCGTCCCCTACAAATGAATCAAAATAATTTCCAATGTCATATTCTCTCACTCGCTCGAAGCGCTGTGGACCCCGAGAGTGTTACCGGGGTTCTAAATAGATAGTCTACAAGCAGTCTGGTTTTACTTGAAAAAGTGGGAAGAATGAAGTAAGGGACAGGTACAGGTGAAGTAGCCACAAGCACAAGAAGTAGGCATTTAGGGCGTTTTCCTTTTCCTCACTTTCAGCAAAAAGGATGGCCCCTGTGTGCAGCCTAGTCAGTCCACAGAACAATGTGGAAACCTTAAAACAAAGAACGCTCGGGTTTCCGGCCGCTCAATGTAGATCTAGGGATCAAAGCCTGGGATGCGAAGAGTCCTAAGTGAGCCAGAAACTAGAGGAAAGCGGGAGAAGAGAAAACCGATACAGGCATCCATTCAACAACTGATCGTAACAAATTTAAAACCAAACATCTCTTGGGCTTGCGCCTATCTGCAGTTACGTCACATAGCGCGAAGCCCAAAAGATACACGGCGTTACCACAACCGAGGGAAGAACAAAGCTCATCATTGTTCTCCTACAGGATGTTTTTTTCACTACAAGAAATTTAAGAAGAGAGAAACTCTTCGAAATTGTGTCCCAGAGGGCCTGACCCTTGTGCACCTGCAACACTCCTAGGGTTAGATTTAAAAATATGTATACTAATTTTTAAAAGGTCTAACGAAACCCAATTGAAAAATTTGAGTTTGTTTGATTTTAAGCATTATTTTTTTCAATCATTAAATAAAGAGACCCCAAGAGGGCTGGGATGCTTACTCGAAATTCCGGTACTTAATACCGATTTGGAGATATTACCCAGAGATGACAATGGCAGATTAAAGGTTTGTTTATTTGTTTGTAAGGGTCATTATCTAGGGAACCTCTCAATCCAGGGAACTGGGGTGTTTCACGGTCCTTTCAAACAATCTTTCAAACTAACAAAACATTGTGTTGAGGGAGGCATCTCTCTGCTCCCTTCTTGTTTTTTTTGTTTTGTTTTGTGTATAAAAAGGCAAAGTGTCTGTGAGTTCGTTAGAGTATGGAACTCCTGCAGCCAAAGAAGATTTGATAGAGAAGTTAAATGACTTGCACAAGGTCGCCCAGCCAGTACATGAGAGAGGAGGGGTTCCGAACCAGATCTTGGTGACTCCGAGTCGCATCCATTATCCCCTGGATGACTCTTGTTTTGTGGGAAAAATCAAAATAGAATATAACATTTCCCAGGGAAGATCATTGGCAAAAGGCTGGGGATTGTAAGAGCAAATTTGATTTGTGCATTTTCCCCCAAAAACATGTTGTTCTGTTTTTGCAGTTTAATAATAATATGTTCATTTCTTAATCACAGTCTCTTTGTACAAGCTCTAAGGTATATTTTACATCAAGTTACTACTCTCTACTTCTTCCAAGGAGGAATAAAAGGAAAAAAGAGACCGTCCATTTTTTTTTTCCTATGAGCATCCTATTTTGTGAGTTATTCTTTTGCCAATAGATGGCATAGTGTCCTTTCCATTCCATTACAACCAGACCAGAGCAAAGAAGAAAAGTAAGGCTCCAGCTTGCTGATTTTTGCTTCCTGTTTTTCTTTCCTTTTCCTGATTCTAGTGCATAAAGGTGGGCTCTCCTCTTGGGGGTACAAAAACACAGATATCTCCAAAAACATATATTTCCCCCAAAATTAAAATTACAGATGTAATACACACTGTGAACCCTATAAAAAGCGTTTACAATTGTTACTTAAAAAAAGAAATTTATAACTTTCATATGTACCTTCCTTGTGTAATAGGGAACTGCCATATGTTTCCTAGTTCCATAATTCAGTTTTTCCTGGACATCTGTAGCAGGTAGTGAGTGCTTCTTAAAGCACATTTTATGTAATATGAGAAGTAACCCGCACTGAAGACCAAAGGTTACCATAAAAATACAAGTCTTTCTAGAAATGCTAGCTATTCTAAATTTACATCATTCATTAGTCAGCCTAAGATAGATCCCTCTTCCTTCTTCAAGTCATCCTACTGGGAGATAAAGTCTTGTCTATATCACACTTTCATTTAGCATTTCAAAATACCTTTTTTTTTTTTTTTGGAGGGAGGGGGTAGAGGTCCTCTATCTTTTGTTGTTGTCTACTATATTCAAATGGTGTTTGCACTGCCTTCTTTTCATCCTTCTGAAAAGTATTAGGGATATCTCTCTGTGTGACAATTTATATACACACACTAGTCTCTTTCATTTGGGAAACAACATATATTGTTTGTATTTATGAAGAAAAACATACTAAGCATTATTTCCTCACATTTCCTTTATTGTTTTCATGAATCCCCTATTTTCAAGTTAGAGTAAAAATTATGCAGGGAGGAAAGAGAAGTCATGTAGCCATCTATTTCTGCTATGATTTTTCATGTTAAGTGTTTAATTGCCACATCAATAGAACACTATTCAGATGCTTACTTGAATCCGGAGAGGCACAGTACTTCATTTTGTTTAAAAAATATATTTCATTAAGCTTAAACTGAAATGCTCTATCTGTAGTTACAATATGGATACTTCCTAGACACTTTCTGGACTGTTTATACTTTCATGAAAGTACATAAATGCACATAAATTTTTCACTGCTTAAAAATCATACCTACAGATGTGCAACACAAGAACTTTGCCCAATTTTCGGCCAGTTAGAAATTGTAATGATTTTGCAAGAAAGAAACATTGACAGCCAAAGTAGGCAACTCTTACAGCAAAGGAGCATCAGGGGAAGTCTGGTGCCAGTTTCAATTCGGTTCCCAAAATCAACATGTTAAAGTAAGTCCTCTTATGAAAGAAAAAGTGAACTCCAAAAAAGTTGTGCGAAGAATGTAAAGTCCCGTGTTTGAGGTGCCAATTCAAGTGTGATTTTTTTTTTTGTTGTTTATACAGCATACTTGGCAGAAGTTAGCTAGCCGCCCACTTAAAACACTTTGTTCAAAATGCCTGTTCGTTCTTTTTCATCTTTTGATTTATGGGTCAAAATATGAGTGTCTGAAGGGACACGTCATTTTCCCTTATAGTATTTATTTATTTCGCTCTTTGGCTAACTTCATTACTTCCTATCCACTCAGGAGACGATTGTGCTAGCTTCAGATGGAGTGGGATATATCTAGGAAGGGTTGAGGATTGGAATGTATTTTTTTAAACTTTTTTAAATCATAAGAATGATTGTAAATAATACATCTTAGGGGCAAAGTGCGTGACTCAGGGAGCAGATATATCGGCGTTCTAGGAACGTGTTTGGAAGACGTGTTTCCAAAATACATCTCAGAAAATCTGACACCCAACTGTCCACTCATTGCTACTTTCCTTCCTGATTCCCTGGCTTGTGTGCAGGCCGGTTTCTGAAATAATTCGGAAACTAACTTCCCAGATCACTGAGGGTCAGCACCGAAGCAATACGTTCAGTCCGAGATTTCTTCATGTCTCCCCAACCCAACCCAAACGCCCGCCAGCTGGCTGACTTTTCTGCAGAAAACTCAAGCTTTGACGCAGAGTAAACAGTCCAAACTGTTCGAGCCTCTTTAGGCTATCTTCCAGAGAGAAGTAACTACGGGCTGAAAAATAAACGCGCAGAGATAAAAAAAAGGCTCAGGGTTCCTTTTATATGCAATTCGCTTACTCTGGTGCTTTCTTTTCGCGATACTTTTGGTCATGAAGTGAAGTTATTGTATGGGAAAAGATGTAAACGGTTTGGTGTGGTGGCAGCGGCAGAGGCCTAGGGAGGGAGCAGGTCAGGAGTGCTTGTATGCGTACACACACACACACACACACACACACACACACAGAGCAGTGGGCTACCTTATAGATAGGAGAATGAGGAGAGAGATTTGCGAGATTCTCCCTTTCTTTCCGCTGGGCCTGCTTTAGCTACAGACCAGTAAAGCCCTAAAAAGGTCGTGACATGGTTCCAAAACGTCCAGTGCTACAGCTGTTGAACTGAGTTCACTTAACCTTGCTTTTAGTGTAGTCTCCCTATCTTTGCTAGATTCACGGAAACCGTTTGGATACTGATGGACAGAGAAGTGCCATAATTTAGGCACCGAATCTGCTCTCCTTCGGACATTCCAGGTTTTACAGATTCTCGACTCCAAATTTTATTCATTGAGGTTAGAGATCTGGGAAACTAAATAGGACAGAGAGAGAGAGAGAGAGAGAGAGAGAGAGAGAGAGAGAGAGAGAGAGAGAGAGAGACGCACGCGCGTACACACACACACAGGCAAAGACAGAGTTGGAGAGACAGAGACAGACACAAAAAGGGAGGGAAAGTCGGGCAGGAAGAGGAAGGGGAAAGGTAGAAAGAGAGATTATGGGGAAAAAAAGAAGGCGAGAGGGGAAAGTGGGGGGAGGGAGAAGAGAGCAATGGGATGCTTGGTCCATTTTATGACGCAAACTATTTCTTGAAGCCTTCTAATCAGTACAGGGATTTTATGCAGGGTTCCCAATTAGGAGGATGCTCTTCACCAGATTATGTTACAAAGTAACTGAGCCAAAGTAAATAACTTCGCGTTGGTGCTTTATGGAATCGCCTCCACCCTTCTGATCCCCTCCTTTCCCTTCTTCCAAAGTAATTTTTTTTTTTTTGACTAATGAACAATTCTTTCTTGGTGGAAAGGAATCCAAAGAAAGCCTTGACCCTTCGGAAAATTTGTGGCTCTTGTGATGATTGAGGAGTTTAGAGTTGTAGTTCATTATATCAAATAGAACCCTTGAACTTAAAAACAGAATGCCCATCCTCCCAGTAGACTGAATTCTCTAAGAGGTGCCTACGTTTGATGGCTAAAAGGGGAGGGATGGGGGATGGAGACTCAATCTCGCTAGAGAACATACTCTGACCCGCCAAGGTATTTTGAAAGAACTGAACTAAGCGGAGGAAAGGTGACATTAACTCGTTACTCTGAGGCACAGAAGCAGAAGCTGTTAAAAATTCAGAAACCAAAACTCGGAGACCGAAATGGGTCGGTAAACGGGAGTTAATCGTATTTTAAATGCTACTCTCCCACAAAAAGCACAGTCTCCGCTCTCAGACCGGCTGAAAATTCCGCGTACAAAACCAAGTATTTTGAAATAAAATAGCCCATACCTGCTATCGGGCCAAATAAAATTAATCACCCGACAATTTATAAAAGGAATTGATGCTTTAAACACACTGGAGAGAGCCAGTGGGACAGATTGGGCTTTGTTTCATACACACGATTCTTTCCACTCTCTGCAACTTTAAACGACACCAAGAAAAATACCAATGGGACCCGACAGGTTTAAGCAAACACGAAGGCACAAACGCACGCGCGCGCACGCACGCACCCTTTGCTTAATGGTGTTACTAATGCCTAAATCGAGATTACATTGGGCTCCATTTACTTTAAGTTAAAAAAAAAAAGTAACTTTTCTTCTCATCAAATTAAGTTCCTTTAATACACTTTCTATTTAATTTTCCTATACTGGTAGGAATATTATCATCTATATTGCTGTTTTCTGGGACAAGAACTTGATTTATTTAGAGAGTGCTGCTAGCTTAATTCACTTAGTAATTGTTAAACTCCAGCTCTTCCTGGAAAAGATAATTTCTCTTCTAGATAGTGGGTTTGTTCTCCAATGTTTTTGTAGGAGTCTAAGAAGGGGTTCAATTCGGAGGAGCTCATTCCCTTTCTTGCAGATAGACTAACATCAATAAACACTTTCCAACCCTTTGTATGTACTGGCCCTGGTTTTTTTTGCGACGTTGGTTTAACATTTCACTTGTTCATATTCTGAAAAGTAGTTCCCCAGAATCACTGGAAGTCTGAAGAAAGTGGCTACAGCAGCCTCAGGCTCTGCCTTCACCAGGAACTTCAGGGGCCTTGGGAGTGACTCTCCACTTTATATATCCTAAACAAAAAAGTGGCTTTTCATCTCTTCTGCCTCTCCCGATTCCAGAATATTGCTAACAGATTGGATCTGCTCAGTCATGGAGCTCAGAATAGATGTCAGCCAATTCAAGCAAGATGAAATGGAGAGAAGATGTCTAGTTCAAATGAATTATTTGCTCCTCCCACACTCCCACCTCCAGAAGTTAGGTGGAGTTATTAAAAATCTCTCTCCCTCTGCCTCTCTCCCCATAACAATTACATATTCATATATTTACATTCTATCTATAATCCAGAATGCACGTAGTAAACAAGTGTATGTACATACAAGTCCAAATATAACATATGAGTATATAGTTGTGGATTTATTTTTAATGCAACAGTTGTAAAGGTATTGTATAAAACCATCTCAATTTTTATCTAGAAAGATATACCAGCACAGGGAATTAAATCCACATGTACACAAATTATTGAGATAGAGCGAAAGGGATGGAGATTAAAGAGTCTACTTTTACATAATCTTAAACCAATATAGATTATATTTATATAACTAGGTAATGAAACCAACAGGGACACACAGACAAATTGGGAGAGCTTAAAAAAAATACCCACTGCTAATTGGTTTGAGGAAAGTAGCTCAGTTATGTACCTGAGTCTAAGTACATAAATACATATGCATCTTGAAACTCAGACCACATGTAGATTATCCAGACTGAGCTTCTGGCTCTATTGTTTAACATCACCTGGTGTCAAGGAGGAATGGAATTAAAGAGTCAAATAGAGCTTCCATAGTGTCAAATTCTGTAAATGTGAGAATATATCTTGGGGGGAAAAGTTGGTGTCCCACCTGCAGCAGACCTTGCTGGCTGAAGTTGCTTGTTTTTAAATTGGGTGGAGAGCGTTCCTTCTGTCATCTAAGAAGACATCTTGGTGCCAAGTAAGGCTTGAAGAATTGAGAAATAAGAAAATATAGAGATTTTAATACGGCTTCTTCAAGGTCATCTGGGTAACCTTGGGCAAGTTACTTAACCTTCCCAGGCTTGTTTGCTTATGAAAGAGCCCTGTGAGATCCTTTCCAATTCTAAATCAAAGATCATCACTTCTGACCTTAGAAAGCTCAGTGGGGGCAGAGGAGTGGGAGTCCAGGAAGTAGAGAGTATAGTCTGATCCTGGCCCAGAGGGGCCATAGTGGTGTCTATTCTTTTTTTCCCCATCAATTAGCTAAGGGACTAACTATTCAAAGCAGCTTCAAGTGACGGGAAAGACCATGCAAATTTCTATGATTAACTTTTCGGTTCAGACTTTAAATATTTGAAGTCCTAAATATTCTCCTTTTCGTTAACTATATGTATAATTCAAGCAAAAACAGATTGTTGGTGAGCCATTATTACAAAGACAATTGGAACTGTGTAGAACTGTCTAAACCGGAAGTATTTCTTTTTGCCCCAGTCTGATTAGGTTTTTGAGAAATAGAGTTAGAGATTCTATTTCCCCTGGGAGTACTTGGATCAAATGGAAGAACCAGCAAAGGATGCTGTTTAGGGGAATGGTGGAGGTACCTGGATTAATGGGGAGTTTGCAATGGGGCTGAAGGATGTCACAGGAAGGGGTAGAATCAGCCACTAAAATGCATTGGTGAAGGCTAGAGACTTGGTGGGAAATGAGAGATGGAGGAGATGCAGCACAGGTGTGTGTGTGTGGGGTGGGGCAGGACAGGATTGGGTAGAATATTGGAGGCTTTGCAGGTAAGTTGCTGACATGAGGTGATCTTCCCTTCTTGGGGGAGTGGTCTAGCTGACTGAGAGGGATGCACAGTCTTTCAAGTTAAACATTCTCTAAAATCTCCCTGTCCAGAAAATGTGTCGCATTTGTTCTTCTCCATGGAGGTTGCACTCAAATGGGGCACTAGCTTTCTGAACCCAAGCCTGAATTTACAGTACTTTATTTAAGACTGGGCTCTAGCATATAACCATGCACTCTAGCAGCCTTTCAAGAGCTCTTCAACTCCTTTTCCACAAACTTGTTGCAAGAACACGAAAAGCTTCTGTACTTAGTACATAGGAGGCTAGCCTAGGAATCAAGAAGACCTAGCTTAGAGACCTGCCCCTGACAAATAGTAGCTGTGAAACCATGGGTACATCACTTAATCTCTCGGTGCCTGGAGACAACTCTCTAAATTACTGACCCATCTTTGGAATTTCCACACCTGAAAACTCCCATTATTGGTTAATCACAGGTCCAGGCCAAAGCTGCACTTCCAAGTCTTGCTGATAATTTTACATTCATGACTTTAATAGGCAGACTTATTCTGTTCAGCTCACCCCACACTGGGGGATAAGCCTTTTTTATGCGTTAGATCAATTGCAAAAGCATATATTTTTAATGCAACCAACACCCCCCCCCAACACACACACCACATATAACACCTTCAGATCCTTCCCAAACATTTGCTAAGATGATTCTTACCATCAAGAATTCAACCCGATGTTGAAATCACTATCATCGAGTAAATACACAAAACTGCCTGTTAGTCTCCTTGAAAGATCACCGTAACCCCATTCTTGTGAGGCACCTTAAGCTCTGAGATAACATTAATCCTCTACTATACTGCTCACTACCCTATTACTCCCCTTTGCCCCCCACCCTGAGGTATGGTACAATGGCCTGGTAGTGGATATGTTATTTTAATCTGACTACACAGATTCTCCGAATAAGTCGTGTGAAGGCGGTCTTCCAATCTACGCAGTTGGATTATTTCCTCAAATGAAATGTATTTCTTCCTCCTGCATCCTATAGGAAGAAAATTGCCTTAATTCTTCTTAAACTGCATTTTACAAAAGGTTAGGTCATGTAAAATTGAATCTTATACTACATTTTTAAAAAATGAAGAGCGAGAAAGTTGAATTAAAAGTAAAAAATAAATTACACACACATGTTGCGTTCCACTCGATCTATGTTCCTCCTCCCGCAAAACATAAAACATGGAATTTTAAAATTAGTTGAACACCGTACTTTTCACAAAGAGACGAACTGTCAAAAATTGGAGAAATGAAATTTTATTGAATAGAAAATAAATCCTAAATTGTACCCAATGGTAGTGGGCTTTTAAAAATCCATTTAAATTATTTTTATTTTGCATCATTTCTGATTTTTAATCTTAAATTTGTGTCCTTAAGGACATTTTAAAAAACATGACCTAAATGTTAAAATAATTTTTAAAAAGAGGGGTGTGAAGCAACACTTTTAATGAAGTGGTGTGCCATTTGAGATCTGCTTGGCTTCAACCAATCTGTGAAAGCAGAGAATGATTGGGGATTCAAGCTTCTGATCACCTAAACTTAAAGGAATTTACAATTCTCCGATTCCACACGCTCCCATACACCATAAAATGTTTTTGGTTGTTTTTTTTTTTTTTTCAATCCATTCAAAAGAAATCTTAGCCATGGTGGGTCATCCCGTCCCCCTCCCCCCCACCCCGCTCCAACCTTCCTTTAATGTATGTTCGCTCTGGGTCGAGAAGAAAAGTTTCACAGTGCCTTTCACTTGGCTGTTTCCTAGTATTGCTATCCTTTAAACTCTTCCCTAATCAAACCAGGCGGCCTTGCACCTTTCTGAGATAGTAGAAAAGGGATCAGATGCTTGACCTATGTGTACGCGCGTGGAGGTGGGGGAGGAGGAAGTAGGAACCTAGGGGAAGGGCGAGGGTGGAGACTGGTAAGAGATGGGGGAGATCGAGGGGGCATCTGTGCTGGCGGTCCGACAGAGCCAGGCGGCGGCGCATGGAAGCCCTCCACTTTTGCAGCCTTGTAAGGAAACGGGCCCCGGCTTCCCCCAGGCCGGGCTTCGGGGATTGGTGGTTGGGCTGGGTGATTGACAGAGTTCTGGGGCTCCACCCCGCCCCCGCCCCTTCCCAGCCGCTTTATTGACACTAATGAGCAAGTTCTTCCCACCGCTCTCCTGCTTGGAAGTGCTGACAGATCAAGGCAACAAATTTCAATTACAAGCCTTAATTTGTGTCCGCAGAGTGTTTTTTACCCATGTCAGTTCTTTCTGGCGCATCAGACGAGGCAGAGCTTGGAGGAGAAGAAGGAGGTGGGGGGTAGCAGTGAAGACTTACATTCCTGGAAAAAAAAAATAGGAAAAAGGAGAGAGCGCGCAAAAGGATTAGTTAAAAACAAAACAAAACAAAACAAGTTGTCGAAGGTGCTGCTGATGACTCGGATTTAAGGAAAATAGGGGAGGAAACGCCAAATTTGTTCTTGCCAGCGGCAAAGAGCGCAGATCTGAAGCTGTGGGCGACAGCGCGTATTTTTTGTTTTGTTTTGTTTTGTTTTGGGGAGGGAGGAGAGGAGAGCGAGTGTGAGTGTGTGCGTGTGTGTGTCTGCGCGCGTGTGTGTCTGCGCGTGAGTGTGCGTGTGTGTATATGAGAGCTGGGAGCGCCGAGCGCGTGTGCTGGGGCGGCGGGGATGGCCGAGAAGAGGAGAAGCTCGCCCTGCAGCATGCTGAGCCTCAAGGCTCACGCTTTCTCTGTGGAAGCGCTGATCGGCGCCGAAAAGCAGCAGCAGCAGCAGCAATTGCAGAAGAAGCGGAGGAAGTTGGGTGGAGACGACGCCGCGACTGCCGCGGAGGGAGGCGGTAGCGGCAGCAGCAGCGGCTGCGAAAAAGGCTCGGTGGAGGGAGCCGAAGGCGCCTCTCTACCGCCGCCGCCAGGGGCCGGAGCCGGGGCTGGCGCGGGGTCCCTGTCTGCCCGGAGCTGCGCGGAGATGGAGCGGACCTGCGGTTCCCGAGGACCTGCCGGTGAGTCCGCCCCTTGCTCACTTCCATCCCCAGCAGCGCGGACTGCACTGGACCCCAGGAGAGGCAGCCCCTGGTTCTGGACCCTAGTAGGGTCTGCCACTGGCCTCAAGGCAATTCCCGGGGGGCAGAATGCCCAGGCTCTGGGCCTTGGGCGACTAGAGACTGCTACGGGAATATTCCTCTGCTCAGCAGGTTTCATTTGGGCTTTGGGGTAATCAACCGCAGGGAGGAAGGCTGTAGTGCCTTCTCTTTCCCTAGCTCTGCCCGAGCTGCGGCTGCTGAGATGCCTGCACTCCCGCACGCGCAGCTGTTTACACCCGTGGGTGGCAAGGCACAAGTAAGTGTCTCAAAGTTGCTAGTCAAACTTCCTCATTCTCCACTCTGATTTCAAGACCCACTGGCCGATTTTTTTTTTTTTAAACTTTGTTTGAAAACGTCGCCTTGGCCTCTAGGCTTCTGGCTCACGCTTTGTGCAGCCTTCTCCTAGACCCCTTCGTTTATCCCGTGTCTCTACCCACCCCCCAGCCCACCTCAACCCATGCCAGTGTCGCGGCCCAGCAGAGATGCTCCCGCTTTCATTTTGAAACATTCCCTCACTCGTAAGCAAACAGTGGGCTATTCCCTTTCTAATGGTTTTTAAAATTGATCCCCCAACCACCTTAACACTGGAAAGCATAAATTGACTATAGAGCAACTCAGCCGAGAGGGAGATAGTATTTTCATATTTTGATTTCTCGTCTCTGGCTTCGCACTGAGGGCTTATTTTCCTTTTTTTTTCTCCTGGAGCCCTTTTGGGACGGGAAAAGGTGCCCAAGAACAACAGGTTGGTGAGAATTGTCGGAAACTAAGCTTTTATTATTATTATTATTATGTTGATTTCATTGCATTTCTTGAAAGCAGGTATTGCCAGCATGTTTTCTGGAAAAGATCGGGAGGCAGGAGATCCTTCTTGCCGTCTTAACCAGAGTTGATGAAATGAATTTTGTCAAGGGAGACTGGCAGGCTCCTTGACAAATTTCAGTGGGATTGCGGAGTCCGGGCCGTTTGTTACCATTACTTTCGGGCCCGGGCTTGGGCAGCACTTTGGTGAGGGCACGGCTCAGAGCGGTCAGGAGGGTACTGGGATGACTGATCCGTGCGCCTTTCCCGCTGCTTTCTTTTGCCTGGCCGAGGGTAAGGCTCTCCAGGTGGCCGGCCGCTGCTGCAACTTTGTTTCGCATCCCAACGCCTGCTTAGTTTACTGCTGGGTGCGAGGCCCGGCTATCTCTCTCTATAGCACCCTAGTCCCTCCCTTCTTGGCAGGCGTTTTCTAGTTCCAGCCCCAGTGTGGAGATCCCAGAGTAGGCCCAGGACGCCGGCTTCAGGACTAGGAACGTGGCGAGAGCCGGAGGCTAGGCCTGGGGATTGGAGAAGTATGTCTGGCCTGGCATCGCACCTCTCCCCTTCTCGGACTTTCGGCCCCTCTCCTAGACTCCTGAGATGGAGAAGCTACCGCCGTGAGGGAGGCCTCAAGCAGCACTTCTCAGATTGTCAAATAGTGAGGGAGGTGAGGTTGGGGGTTAATGTGTTATAGAAAACAAGGGAGGATATCCACTTAGCTCTTGGTTTCTTTGGGGCACCCAGGTCACCATCTCGCCTCCAGGGTCTGCCTCTTTCTCATTTTCTCCACCTTTTTCTCCCTGACTCCATAAACTATGTTCAATAACCCCCTTTTCTTTTGCAGGCGGCTGTGAAGACGGTTTCCAGCCGGGAGCTTCCCCAGCCGTGTCCCCGGGAGCCTCTCCCAAAGGCTCTCCAGTTCCTCCTCCTGCCCCTCTCCCAGCACTGCCTCAGGCCGGGTCCCCTCTACCCTCCCCGCAGGCACCCCGGGTGGATCTTCAAGGCGCAGAGCTTTGGAAACGCTTCCACGAGATCGGCACAGAGATGATCATCACCAAGGCGGGCAGGTAAAGGGGCCAAGCTGTCCGAAAGACCGACTCTCTTTTACTCTGCTCCTTAGTAAATCAGTTGGAGAAGGCACAAATAATGGCCTTAAGTAGTTGGGCCACCCGCCTATGCGGGTGCCCTGCTGTGGCACCTTGATTAGAACAGGAAGAGACAGAGACAAACTTGTTCCATATTTGTCCCCTTTTTGCTCCTCTGTGAAAAGAGGGCGGAGGCAGACAATTGGAGTTGCGTTAGCTGTTGAGTAGAGCAGTGAGTAACCTTTGGGAAAGCAGGCTTAATAAAACATCACTGAAATCCAGAAGAAAATAACTGTGACCTAATGTAGAAGGCCATTAGCATTTAGATTCACCACAAAAATTAACTTTAGGTGTGAAGTTGTTCTAAACAGTTTTCCAAAGCCTTAGAACACGTAAGGAAACTCTGCAGGACTTTTTGGCTTTTACTTTTTCGACTTCCATTACAATCCTGGGGGTTTTGCGTTTTCGAACCCACATTTAAGGTTACTCATTGGTTCTATATCATTCAGTTCTGTTTTTTTTTTCTTAAAAAAAGTGTGAATCTTCCAAGTGTGTTTCATTCTAAGATTGGATTGTGATGAAAATAAATATGAAATTCAATAGCAAATTGTTAGCAGCTTGAGCTTAGATCTGTGTTCCTGCATTGATTGTTTTCCCCTTTGAATTTGCTCTTCTTAGTAGTAGGTGGATGAGGGATCCTCCCCAACTAAGTTTTCTAAATTACATGAAATCAACAATGCCATCAAAGTTTTTTTTTTTAAAGAGTAAATCGATTTTTTTCAAAGGCAGTTTTTAATAAGCTGTGGAGATTTATACAAATGGTAAGCAAGGCCTAAAACCTGTAATATATCCCTCTAACTATATAAAATAAACCGATTCCTATTCCAGGCAATGAAAGCACAGAAGCATTTGGAGTTTTAAGTTTCCTATTCATTTAGCACAGTCTCAAAGTCTATGAATAATACTTTTTCTTAAAAGGAACCTTCCCCCTACAACTTCCAGTGGGTACACATGGTAAAAACCTGCACAGCATAAAAGTATCCAAACTTATTAGAAATTACAAAAACATATTTTATTGAATCCATATGCTTCTTTCTACATTTTCAGAGAGATTTTTTTTTATCAATGATCCAAATTCAGTCTTCAATAGCACAAAGTAACATTTGTCTTGTGTAGGGTCCAGTAAAAGACTTTATCTTACAGGTGCACTGAAATAACACTAAAAATGAGCTAGCCAGTCAAGTACTCTCATGCCTAGTTAGAAATAATGGAGTTTCTTTTCTATAGGTACATTCTTTAATTGCATCATATGTTAGGTGAGGAAGTCTATTTAGTTACTTAGTATTAAATAGTCGAGTTAAGAAGTTAGAGTAACCAAAGTCAGGTTAACTGTAAAAGGTCTTGGATATGTCATAGCAGGAAAGTGTTTTATTTTAAAATTTAAAATCTTGATTTTTTTCTTTATTTGACTCAAGACTAATTATGTGGTGCATAATTTCTTACTTTTTCTCTTGAAAACATTCACATCTTTAAAAGATGAGTTATATGGCTTGAATATTACAGGATAGTGGCATCCTAAGGAGGCAGAGATGAATGAAAGGTTTCCCTAAATGTTTAATTAGCCAATTATCTAGTTATTCATGCTAAACAGAATAATACTATTTTGGTTATTTGTTGTTGTGAAGATTTATTATTATTTTGGAGGGGTGGAGTGGGTGGTATATATACCTTGTATTTGGTTTCTGCTTTCAATAAAGAAGTTTTACTATTCCTTTCAAACTTCGAGTAACTTTTGTTCTTCACCTTTAGCACGTTGCAGACAGGAAGTCCTGTCTCAATAAAGAACATATTGTTTCGGGTAGAGCATGGCACCTTGGCTCCTTGTGGCTTTTTATAACCTTTGTAAATTTCACATTAGAATCTGCTTCCCCACTTCCCAGAATTTAAATTCCCAGTCTTCTACTAAATATACTTTCTTGTTTGTGTATTTGTATAAAACATGCTGCAAGAACTTTTATCAAAACAAATCCATTGCTAACTTTTGTGTATGCTATCTCCAAGTCCACTTCTTTGCCTTGAAATAAAAGAGAAATTTCAGTAAACTTTGGTACGTGTATATCAGATTGCATCTTATAAACCAGTTTTGATAAGTACTATTTTTTGATTGCTTGGCATTTATTTGTATCAAAAGTAGAGATCTGAAGAGATAACTTTGTTCAGCTCACAAAATTTCCCTTTCCTGGTCTCCAAATCATTCTTTGTAGCATATGCAGATATATATAAAAAAAAAAAAAACAACAGAACTGTTTGATTTTTTGTATTTTTTTTTTAATTTCCAGTGTCTACTACAGTTTCTGGCACATAGTAGGTACTTAGTACACCCTTGTCAGATTGAATTGAATTGATTAAATAAACATCACCATGCACATTCCTTTAAAAATAAAATAACTTCTTTTCCCCTTTATTGTGTATAGGCGGATGTTTCCTGCTATGAGAGTGAAGATCTCTGGTCTAGACCCACATCAACAGTATTATATTGCAATGGACATTGTGCCAGTGGACAATAAGAGATACAGGTATTCTTAATGGCTATGCAGATGAGCCCAGAGGCTGAGGTTTCACTAGGAACAGAATTTGTGAGATGCAGTTGATTGTGGATTTTTTGCTTTTAGTGGTTTAAGAAATTTTTTCATTTCCTCATTTCAGAGTCTAAAACCTTGTGCTTGGGCCAGGAACAGAATGATCATGAATTTCCTAGGACAGTGCTTTCTACATGTGGTGCCCATTGCCTATGTAGATGAGGGCTCTTTGTTTTGTTTCACTTTGCTGGATGCTATCATTCCTCTGACTCCATGAAAGATATTTAATAGGGAACATTTTTACTGCCGTTTGGTTTCCTGTTTAAGATCTCTACAGAGACCCCTTTGCCTTTTAAATTAGCTTTCTATTTTCATTTTAATTTTTGGAGTAAATGTGTGAATAATGCAGATAATAATATCTACATCTTGGTGAGCCTAAAATTTTAACTTAGGATTTTTTCCCCTAGGTTTAAGTAAACCTCAAGCAAAAGCTGGTACATTAAATTGAATTTGGGACAGATTTTTAAAAAATATATTTCTACAAATTTCCAAAAACCCTTGCAATTTCTGTGATTTGTTACCAACGAGATAAAGTACATATGTGTCTGGTAATTATAAAATGCTATTTATATTTGGGCTGTTAAGTTTTTTGTTTTAATTTTTTTAACTAAATAATAAAGTAACACCATTAATTTACTGACGCTTGAAAAGGCCTACAAAACTAGCTTATTCTTTTCTTCCAAGCAACAGCACAGTTTTAAAAATTACTTTTTATAACATATGAGCTTTGTAGTTATCATTTATAACTACAACTGACCACCAAGAAGGCTTACAAAAGGTCATCTGGAGCACAAATTGAAATTTTGTGTATCTTCTATAAAGTTTGGTTCCAAATTTCATAGATAATATATTCTTTATTTTTTTCTCATGAAAGAATTAGAAAGGCCACAAAATGTCACCATTCGATGTTGAGATTTTTAAGAAGTATTTGCTAGCATAGGAGATAATTGTTTTCAACTTTACTTATTTCTTCCACTTTATATTTTGTGTAAAGGACCAGAGTGGTTGAAAAAACACTCTTACTTTTTAGTGGGTTGCTAAATGAAATTAGGTTTGGGTTCCATATAACTTTTTTTTTTTCAAGTTGGATTATTGCTTTATTGAAACAGTTGAACGGTGTTAGAAAAGCAGATAGATTTTAATTAACAAATGGATATATAGAATATGAATAAAGTGGGTAACAGAAAAGACAGTTTTATTGATCTTAGTTTTTCTTATAGCATGATTCCATTTGCTTTTTATGTATAAATGGTATTCCTGAGAATTTTAATCAAAATTATTATAGATTTCAAAATGAGCTTTGAAGATACACATTGTGCTAAGAATGACTCTCTGTATCAGGGAGGCATAAAAAGCCAATGAAGTTTTTTCTATAAATGCAGTTTTTCTAAAATACGTATTTTAATCTGAGTTTTGTCCTAAGCAGTGCAATATAATGTAGAGTAAATTAAAAGAAATCATCCATTTCTCTTTTAAACCAGCTTTTGTCAAATTAATTTTGGTTAATTTGCTGAATGTAAATTATTCTCTAACTTTAGATAAGAATAAGAGTAGTGAAACAAGAAACAAACATTTAGTATAAAAAATTAGATGTCAAATGCATTGTTCCCTCACATTGTAAAGTATTTTAGCCCCGGCTTTACTACACAGGAAAATATTAGAGTTCAGTATTTAGATTTACAATGTTTGACAAAGAATTATAAAATGCAACTTTGCCACTATTAGGGGGAATTGCTTTTCAAAATCATTTAATATGTATGGCTTTTCAGGTTTTTTACGACATGATCGTGGTTTTACCTCATTTTCTAATAATCTAAACCATCCACAGTGCCATTCATTTTTCTTATATCCCTCTAGAGCATACATCTTTTTCTTTTGGTTGAAGTAATATTGGATGTTCAAAAATGTATAATAGACTCATATTCTAAATTTTAGCATGTTATTTAGAAAGTAAAGAACATTGGTGCTTTTATACACTGGTATAAAATGAGCAGACAAACTTAACATATAAGAAGAACTATTTATTCAGAAGGAGACTTCCAAAATAAAATAATTAAAGCAAGGCTTATAACTATATAATCATTAGGTTTTTTTTGTTTTTTTTTTCTAAAGAGGTGGTTATGGGACAGAAAGAATGCTGTAATTTCAGAAGAGAAACATGTTATTTGAAAGATGTCATTTCATCTGAGAACTTATGGAAATGTTTTGTATTATTTGAGTAATAAATTGATGGCCTATGCAAATGGATATTATTTCTGATAATATTTTTAAACAGTCCCTTGGAATTAACATGTTGCATTTGAGAAAGAAAAAAGAACTAAAAAAACTACCTCTGCAGATAGTTTGGTTTCTTGCCCTCTCCCCTTCTTCTGGATTCATTAATAAACCCAGATCCAGGTTTTAAATGATTGGATTTTAGATCAGTATCAACAAATGATACCATCAAGGTCAGGAATGGATTGTTTTTAAAAAGATGAAGGTTAATTTCATATTGTTAGTTAATTTTACCAAATGACCACATCTGTATGTTGGTATGGTCCCAAAGTGAATTGGTATATTTCTCTAAAAAAATATGCAATCAATTTTACGGTTTTTTTTGTCATTTTCATAATAGGATTTATACTTGGAAGAGTAGAATTTGAAAATTATTTGAAAGTGTTCCATATTTGGGGGAATTGTTTTATAGAAGTAGTTCCTTGGTTAATAACTCATCATTAATCCTTAGAAATATGGAATCCTAATATAGATGGGGAAAACACATATAAAGTTCTATATTTCATGAATATGTACAAGTTAAAAATAGACTAAACAAATTATGTTTATTTTATATAATATTATAGCCTTTAAAAACCCCAAATAACAATCCGAGAAGAAAACTATAATTGAACTTTTCTGATTGCCGCCTCCCTTCCCCTTTTCCCCACCTCTGTGATTGCTATAAATACCTGAATGTTGAGATTCCAAGAAGGTGTACTATATATAAACTGACAAGCTTTTCAGATTTTTTTTTTTTGAGATTGAGCTAAGGCTGCAACACAGTCTGAGGGGACTATTTGCCTGTGAATGCAAGCACTAACTCTCCAGACCCCCCCCCAAAATAACCCAAACAAACCATGGCACAATCACTGTCATTGTCACAATTTCAAAATAATAAGATGCTCAGTATCCAGTAGCTTGAGGTTGAGATGTGAATTAGAGTTGGTACCTAAGAATAAAGACATTTTCCCTTTTCATGACATCCGTATCAAGCTCATTGCTACTAAAAGCTATCACCAAGAGTCTCAAAAAGTACAAAAAAAAAGTTTTGTTTTTAACCAGAATTGGTTGAGGAAGGGGGAAAAATCATTTTTCTTCTTACTGTGTTGGTACCATTCTTGATCTTGCATTTGATCCAAGTTGCTATGGCTTGTGCTTCTGTTCCCCTGCTAGGTATGTTTATCACAGCTCCAAATGGATGGTGGCAGGCAATGCTGACTCACCTGTACCACCCCGAGTTTACATCCATCCTGATTCGCCAGCTTCAGGGGAGACTTGGATGCGGCAAGTGATTAGCTTTGACAAGCTGAAGCTTACCAACAATGAGCTGGATGACCAAGGACACGTGAGTGCATTGCCTTACTTAACTGAAGGAAGGAATTGCTTTTTTTTTTCCTACACAGTGATTGCTGCGCCCCATTTGACTGAAGGCAAATGAACTGTTTTGTAGTCTATCATTTTCCTAGACAAAGCACCTATCCACAAGTCATGTAAAATTTAAATTTGTTTTCTTCCTATGGCAACTTTGTGCAGACGACCCTAAGAGAAGCTTTAGATGTTGAGGCCGAATTTTATATTTTTACCTGAAGAAAAATAAAAACCAATTAGTCCTCCTTTTCTTTTTAACCACAACATTTGTCTTCCATACCATGAGGTGCTAATTACTACACTCAGAATATGAACAGCATGGGAGCTGGGTCGACTCAGATAATGATTTATTACACACCTTATGCACTGAGCTCCTTTCCCAGCTGAAGTTCATTACTTCACAATAACTAGCTGAGGCTTATGCTGTTTGAGTGTTCTGTTTGCAAACTCCAAATTATTTAGTTATGACATTATCTGATGTGACAAAATGTGTTAAATTAATATTTCTTTTCTTCCTTAAACTACTGAAACATGACACATGAGCCAATATCTGTCCAGCTTCCCTCAGTGATACAGCTGTTCTTGACACTTTAGCAAAAAAAAAACCAACAAAACAAAAAACCTTAAAATTAAAAAGATTTTTTTTTGCACACCATTATTGTCAACAAATATAGTAATGCTATACATATGTTGGTCTCCTTTCAGAACAAACACTGAATGCTGTGAGGAACATTCTGATAGATGAAAAGGACATGTCTGAGAAAGGATTGGGGTGCCTTCAACCCTGTCCTAACAAATACTTATTAAAATAATACTGCTTGGTTTCAGAAAGGAATAAGGAAAAGTGAACATTTTTGGTAGCAAATTATGGGTTATTTGGGGTAGAAAAATCTCACAACTCTAAACTGATACAAATCTTCAAGGAATGATAGTTTTACATGTGGGGTGATGGGAACAGGATATGATTTGTAAATCACAGACAGATTCTTGTGCAGCAGGCCTTTACAAAAGACATTCTTGTTGGGCCTAATAAAAACTTTAGGTCCACAATAGTTTTACTTATTGTTTGGTTTTTGGTTGCTCAGTGTAACTTAGATAAAGCCCCTCTGAATCTTATTACCAAATTTTTATGTCAGATACTGCATTTTGTTATTTGTTTGCCTTATTTAAAAAAAAACTTAATTTCTATAACCAAGTTAAAACAATTATTTCTCCTTTCCCTATAGTAAAATGTATTTTTAAAAAGAGCATCACAGTTTAATATGCAGTATTAAAGGGGGTATACTGTGGTCATGCTACTATGTTAAATTTCAGGAACATGTGGGTATAATATATACACTGAAATTGTTTTCAGTGTAGCACAGTTTAAATTTTATTCAAATGTATATAATTTTAATGAGTTTTTCAGTTTAAGAATAGGTCTTTCAAAGATATTAAGAATCTGAAACTTTAAGTTACTGCATTGCAAAGTCCAAATTCTCTTTGTAATGTGGCTACTTAAAAGTCACATAATATTTGCAATATCCTAGGTTCAGTTAGAACCTTCTTCATGAAGCTATGCCATTTAGAATTAAGAGAGTATTTTTTTTTCTTTAGAGCTTTTAATTTAGAAATAATAACTAGCATTCAACTAAGTCAAACAGCAGTTTAGCTTAACCATACTGAACTGGAAGCTGCAAATTGGATTCCTTTACAATGTTAAAAAAAAAAGACTGTAAGATAAAACCTGCCGTTAAATCCAGATGTTTATAAACATTTCATTCTTCATTACTAAGAAAAGTGAACTGTATCTATCGAAAAACCCCACGCCCCAGAAAAGTGTCCTTTCCAATGGAAGATTTCTCTTAAAATTGTGCAGTGTTGCACAAAAAAATGGAATGTTGCTCTGAATAGATTTGTGGACTTTAGTGGTGCTGTAGGGAATAGTAAAAATTTGTGGATTATCAGTTGGTGAAGTGAAAACAGAAGGCCCCATGAGCATCTTCAAGATAATAATCTGTCAAATCAGAATCAATAATTCTGTCTGTTCACTTAATAAAATACATTGTGACCCTAGAGAATAACTATGGCTCAATTAGACATTTAATTTCCCTCTCATTGGCTGAGCCAACAGCAGTATCACATCAATCGTATTCATAGATACATGTATTTATTTCTTGGCATTCTCTCTCACTCTCTCTTACTATGCTATCCAGGTTAATTTTTTTTCCCCTCTAAAATTCTAAAATCAAGACACAGAATTAAATTTGAATGAAGTTTTAGATAGCTTCCTTTTTGAATCATGTTATTTAGTCTTTTCAGTCATGTCTGACTTTTTGTGACCTTTGTTGTTGTTTGGGGTGTGTGTGTGTATCTGTGTGTGTGTGTGTGTGTGTGTGTGTGTGTGTGTTTGGCAAAGAAAAGTGGGCCATTTCCTTCTCAGGCTCATTTTACATGTGGGGAAACTGAGGCAAACAGGGTTAAGTGACATGCCCAAGGTCACATAGCTAGTATGTGTTTGAGGCTGGATTTGAATTTAGGTCTTCCTGAGTCCAGGCCTGGTGCTCTATCCACTGTTCCACCTACCTGCCCTTTTGAATCATATTTTGATGCTTTAAGGGAAAAGGGAAAGTGTGTTTTTATCCTAGCTCTGACACTCACTAGTGCTGTAGGAACCTGGGTAAGTCACTTAACCCCTCTGAGCCTCAGTTTCCTTGGCAGTAAAAAAATAATATTAATACTTAATAATAATACTTGCAATACTCACCTCATAAGGTTGTTTTGAAGTCAGCACTTTGAAAACCTTAACGTATAAACAAGAATGATTATTCTCTAGCTTGACGTCATTTGCCCTCCCCTTTTGTTCTTTTTTATCTCTTGCTCTGGGCTGGTTGAAAATTTTGGATCTCTGTACACAATGAATCAAGGACTTCATAGTCACTGAGTTTTATTAATAAATAATGAAAAGAAAGTGGGAAACTATCCCAGCCAAACTGTTGAACTGTCCCACAGCTGTAACTTCTCAACTAGTCTTGGTAAAAGACTGTTTAGATCATGACCATTGGTGAAGTTATGTATCATAGTGAAAATAACCCATATTTAATCTATCCTCAATACAGTATAAGCTTTACTCACCCTTGCAGACCAAGCTTTTTTAACCAGCCTTTCCCTTTTTCATCTTGGAGCTAATCACCCCAGCCCTACTTCTTATGTTATTGCAGTTTAGTTTTTTGGGGTAAGATGTAGATTCTTAATTTTGCCAGCAATGATAGCTTGTCCCAGCTAGTCACTCCAGCTTCAGCCATATAGAGTGAAATTCATGAATACAAATTTTCCCATGGAAAGAGTGATTCCAGGTGGGGTGTCAGGAATCTGTGTAGGATGGATATGGCCAGCTATGGCTACTGAATTCAGCCATGCACAGTTTTAAAGTGAAGGAGCTGGTTACAAGGAGCTTCAAAGAACAGGTCTTTCATTTTCTAATCCTTTTTGATTCCACTTCTTTATTTTTCTCATTCCTGGAATTCGGATGGTGTTTAAAAATTTCCTAGCAAAATATGTTTCCCTCATGTGCTAGACAGTAAGATATTAATAAATCTATCAATAAACATTTATCAAATGCCTACTATGTCCCAGGCACTAAGCTGGGATATGAAAACAGGCAAAAGACAGTCCCTGCCCCTGGACATTCTCCCATCAAACCAAGAGATCTCTAAACTTATCAGTGCTCGTGTAAGTGACATTGCCCTTCTCACTGACAACATAGGCCAGACAGTTGAAACAAACATATATTAACCTTCTGATGAAGAATGATTTTTTTTAGTGTTCATTAGAGCTTGTGGGCTTTCCATGCATGCTACAAGTAGAAGTGAAGGGAAAAAAAAAAGCAGACCTGTGTACATGCCCCAATACACTGACTTAGATTCATCGAGGAGGAAAGGGACCATCATTAAGGCCTCTTTGCTTAGCGGGCCAGTGGTTCAAAGGATTTTGTCAAATCAGTGAAAGTTGTGTTATGAACATTTCCCTCACCTAGTTAGCTGTCTCTTTAAAAAGGCAACGGTGCTATTTGTAAATAAATCAAGGCTTGCTTTAGAGTCTTGCAGATTTTTCAAGGGTGTGTATGTCACTCAATTACTAAGCATTTATTAAGAACACTTGGGCAGCTGGGTGGTGCAGTGGATAGAGCGCTGGGCCTGGAGAAAGGAAGACCTGAGTTTAAATCCAGCCTCAGACACATATTAGCTATGAGACCTTGGGTGTGTCACTTAACCCTGTTTGCCATCTGTAAAATGAGCTGGAGAAGGAAATGGCAAACCACTCTCATGTCTTCGTCAAGACCACCCCAGGAGGGGTCACAAAGCGTCACACAGAACTGAACAAAAGACCATATTTCAGTAATAATAATAGCTAATATTTATATAGAATTTTAAGCTTTGTGAAGCACTTTAAATATGCTATTTCGTGTCATCCTCAGAGCAACCTTGAAAGATAGTTATCATTCACATTTTACAGATTTAGAAACCGAAGCGAACACAGGTAAAGTGACTTGCCCCGTGTTAGGTAGAAAGAACACTGGACAGGAAGGCAAGAGATTTGGATTCAAGTCTTCAAGTTGAGCCTTAGTTTACTCTTCCATAAACTTAGGGTTTAATTAGACAATTGCTAAATGAGATATTTGTAAACTACTCAGTGTAGTGCCTGACACATAGTAGGTACTCACTAAATGCTTATTCCTTTGCCTTTCCCTCTTTTTAAAAAATTATTTTATTTTCAATTCATAGGACAAAACAGGCATTTCTATAACATGGTACAATAAAAAAGATGATTGCACACAAAACTGTAAATCTACCATGTATTCTTTTCCCTTTCCTTCTAAATTTCTTTGCAGCGTTAGCAATCTATGATTCCACTTATTTGTCAAGTGAATAAGCATACACTTTATTGAAAGGAGGCAGCAGAGTATACTTGGAGGAGTGCTGGATTTAGAGTCAGAAGGCCTGGGTTTAGCACAGTGTTCAGTACATAGTAGGGACCTAATAAATGATTGATGACTTGTCCAAATCCTGACTCTGATACTTGCTAATTTTGTGACCATGGACAAGTCACTCATTCTTTCTGAGTCTCAGTTTCCCATGGGTTAGGTAGACCGTCTAAAACATAGCTTTACCAACTAAATGTTGTGGTGAGAAAAGTACTTTGAGAACGCCATAGTGCTATGTAAATGTGAACTTTTATCACGGGGAAAGCTTCGGAATTGTTCTGTCACAGGACAGAACTCTGGATTAAAAATTGAGACTTTGTATTGTATTGTATTGGTTCAGGCTCTGTAGCTAACTGCCTATATGAGCCTAGCAAGAACCCACCTTCATGAATATAATTTTCCTGATGTGTAAAATGATGGGGCTAGACTGGATGGTTTTTCAAGTTCCTTCTGGCTCTAACATTCCATGATCCTTCTACGAAAATAAAGTGAGTTTTCGCCAAATAAGAACATCGAAGAAGGTTTCATTATACATTACTGCACGGCTGTATAGCTTTTCCCATTATTTGTATAGCTTTTCTGAAGATCTTCTAGAAACCAGTTGTAGAGCAGAGATCTATGGTCAGGTATTGCTATAATATACATGAGGGAATCTTAGAAACTCATTTCCTTAGGACTCTGGGAAAACTGAAAGTCTGTCTGGGATGGCAAATTCCAATTAAGGTTATAATTACTTCCATGGAGAGATATTTAGTGTAAGAATATCATACCACAGGCAGTGGGACTGACTAATAAGAAAAAGTTTTTTTCTCTTGTAGCAGCAAAGAAATTCTCTTAAATTATCTGTAATCGGGGTTATCTATAATTGTGCAGATTCAACTCTGGTCCTCTTCAACAACTTGCTAGCGTTCTTATCATGGCACAGAGTGGAAACAGCACTGAATTTAATACCAGGACACCTTGGTTCCAATTCCGTCTCTACTGCTTAGCCTCTGTGAGCTTGGGCAAGGATTTCTTTTCCAGCTCTTAGATCTTGCTAACCTAAACATTTTAAGTGTTGCTGCCCAAGATACTTTTCATGTAATTTTAAGAGTGTGTGTGTGTGTGTGTGTGTAATGATTTTTTTAGAAGGCCTTTCCAGCCTCACAGCTCAGACAAGAATCTTTGGGAATATGATTTCAGATCCAATTTCAGCCATCAGATTTCAGGAGATTCCTTCAAACTAAGTTCAACATTGAAAGGCAGCCAAACTCAGATTAATTGCAATGGCAAACCTAGGTACTGGAGTACATATGATGTAATACACTTCCCTATTGGTAGAGAGGTGGCCGGGGAAGCAGGAGGAATGTATAGGAGATGAATCTGAGTCAGATGAAGTTGTTTTATCAATTAATTTTTCTGAACTGTTTTTCTTTCTTATAAGAGAGAGTCCAAGGAACTAGAGAGAGTATGAGGAAATGATTGTGGTAGAAAAACAAAAGGCATCAATAAAACTAAAAGAAAATAAACAGAACCTCAATTCAGCTAAAAACAATCTTAGGCCTTTGAATTTCTACATCACCATAAGAAAGATGAGGGGAAATTCACATGTTGAATAGCCATTGGCAATGCTTAAGGAAGTTTATGGATGCTGTTGAGATGATTTCTCAAGCTCATTGATAATTTATGGTGCTGGATTCTCCACACTAATGAAGTGGATTGGGGCAGTAGGAAGTAATGCCTAATCTGAAAGCATAAATAACTCAAGAAGAGAGAAACCTTCAAAGAAATTTATCACTTAGTGGGCATGCAATTATTACTAATGAATCAGACCTATTGTCTGAATAAAATTGGGCATGTGATAGCTAAATTGGTGGGATTAAACACATTTTAGTCATATTATTTCAAGTGGTTCCTATTTGATGTAGAAATATAAAATAGTTGGGGTGAATCATTTCAATGTTAATTCCTGTATATGAATCATGGTTATGAATAAATTTTCATGAAACTGACATAATTCACATGGCTATAGATCAGGGACTCATAAATACAGAAACTTGCATTATCTAGAGACATAAAATGGTGAAGATGTTTCCTGAATGTACTGTTTATAGATTGGTAGGAAATTTTATTTCCAACCAAGAGACATCATAACTTGTTTAAAAAAATTATCAGCGATGACCAGTTGATGATGAGGAGTAATCTCTGACAATCGTGCTTTTTTTCTTACTCCAGATTATCCTTCACTCTATGCACAAATACCAACCACGAGTGCACGTCATTCGCAAAGACTGTGGAGACGATCTTTCTCCTGTCAAGCCTGTTCCATCAGGGGAAGGAGTTAAAGCATTCTCATTTCCTGAAACTGTCTTTACCACTGTCACTGCCTACCAGAATCAGCAGGTAATCTCTCTGTCTTTCATGGACTTCTAGGCAATATTTTTTACCCCAGGAGAAAAGAAAAAAAGTTAGCCTTGTCAGTTTGTGATGAAATGTTATTACGATCTATATTAAATGAAAGGCAGTGGGCTATGATGGATAGAGAGTTAGGCTTAGAAGCAGGAACACATGGGTTCAATTCTTTCCTGTGACACACATTGGCAGGGTGACTCTTACAGTACCCCGGATACTCTCCTGTATTCTACATTGCAGAATAGTCACTGATCTGCATTGGTAGAGGGAGTTCCCACACCAGGAGTGGCTTGAGCAATGAAATAGCAGATCTAGACCCTATGCTAGATACTTAAACATAAAATAATAATATTGTGGTAGGAATAATTCTTTAGTGCTCCCTCAAGCAAGACTTCTCTAGCAAGGTCTTGTTGGCACAATAATCTTAGTCCTACGTAGCTCTGGTCAGTTTATTCTGTAGTCACAGTTTTCCTGTGGTTGTTGAGGTAATTTGATGGATCCATGATACTGTCAGTGTGGATATTTCTTTAATTGGGATCATGTCATTTCCTCCTCTGAGATTTTTGTGTATATTTTCACATAAATCCTATACAGTGTATATACATAAGTTGCATAGTACACTAGAGGCCTTCCTCTTGTTCTTTTAATATATTGAGTGGACTAGTATAGAGAAGTAGAATGTGGAAGAGAGGGGTTAGGAAGCCAGAATTAGAATGATGAAGACCTGGATTCTAGTTCTGCCCTGGACATTTATTTGCTGAATGACCATAGGCAACTCACTTAATTAATCTGTTCTTCCAGGGAACTTTTTTTTGAGGCAATCACGATTAAGTGACTTACCCAGGGTCACACAGCTAGTCAGTGAACTCAGGTCCACCTAAGGCCATCCACTGTGCCACCTAGCTGCTGTGCCAGCCCTGTCCCCCACAACTTTTTAAAAAAAACTACATACAATCACAGATTATTGCTGATCAACATTAAAGGAAGGAGTTTCCATACTAAGAATTCCCCCGCCCAAATAAAATGATTAATTTAGACCAAGACAAAAACCAAACCAGTCTACCCTAGAACTGACCATCTGTTGTCCTATATTTTCTCTATGTGATCTGCACATCCTCTTTTATTATCATAAATTTCCAAAATTATTTCAAAAAATTATTTCATATCTTAATTGCAAGTCATCCTTGGCAAGATACTAAAGTCTACTTATACTCACCTTGGGTCTTTCTGTTGTTCTGGGAGTTATTCATCATACTAATTCTTCTGAGATCTTTGTGTTCCATTTTAGGGTGATATCAATATTCCTTGCTGGTGAGGTTGCTTACGAGTGTTGAAAATTATTTAATACTACATGCTATATAAGTTTTATATTATAATTCTGTATTATGATATTATTCTTAGTTATTATTCAGGTAATGGAAAAATAAAATTTCACAGATGAATTGCTCTGAATGGAATGCAGATAGAAGTCCTCTTTCTTTTAAAACATTTTTAAAATATACATATCATTTTAAGGCTGTGTCTAGATAGGCCAAGTGAACTAGAGATCTCTATTTCTAAACAGTTTCCCGAAACACAATTTTCAAAAGAAATAGCCAATTGATTAAAAGTACTATTCTCTGTGTAGGCCTTTCCCTGTGCTCCTTTTTATGATTTCATTCATATAGGAAAATTCTTCTACCAATGCAGGTCAGCACCTACTTTACAATTTAAGGTCTTAGAGAGTTGCCTGGGAGATTAAGTTACTTGGCCAGTGTCAACTCAGCCAGTCTTTTGTCCAAGGTGGGAGTGGAATCCAGGTCTTCTGGACTTTAAGGACAGAAAATTGTTTTCTGGGTTGGCTTCTGTATGTTTGTTGGTTTGAATGGTTCTCATAAATTGCTCCACTTCTTCACTCATCTCATCTAAGGACCTAAAGCTTTATTGTTTAGTTTCAGATTACTTTTAGAGGAGAAAGGCTAGAAGTGAACTTTGTCATTCTGAATCAAAAGTCTCTGAGTCATTTGAGTTTTGGAACCAACAGGCCTTCCTTTGGGGCAGAAATACAAAACCTCTCCCACATTTTTCCCTGGTAGAAACACATGTTCAGGCCTAGAAATGAAGACTTTCTTTACTCCTTTTATTGATGGCAGTGTGATGGCCCTGGAAAGAACGGCAGATTTGGAGTCAGACAGCCTAGGTTCAAATCCTGACTATGACACTTAACACCTGTCTGACCTTGGACAAATCACTTTACTGCTTTGACTCTCAGTTTCCTCATCATTAAAATAAGAAGGGTCAGGCTAGATGTCCTCTAGGGTCCTTTCCATTGCACCATACCTATGTCTGTGAAATAAGAACACACATTAAATATATAAAATGGACCATTAAACTCTACAAAGAGTTTTCCAGGGGATTTGGGACTTTAAAGGTCTATAGGGAGAGTTTCATAGAAGAGTACTAAGAAATTATAAATCCGTATGTAGTCCTAAATATTTTAATAAATCATATGGAATTATTTCATAATGGGAACTTTTTAAAAAGAGTTTCTAATCCAATGCATCTTTAAATATCAAGAATTATATTATTTTAAACTAATTTTATGATTTTTTAAAAAAATTATTTATCAAATTGCTTATGTATCCCTCTATGCCCGAAAAGTTCGAGAAGGTGGAAACTTAGTTGCCTAAATAAAGAATTGATGTACTCAAGAGAAGTTTCCAAAAAAAAAATGCTAAGGCTCAATTAAAGAGATACTGTGACAAGAGCCCCAGTAGGACTGAGAACAGATCAATCACAAATCCATCTTTGACTTGTTTAGTAGATTATCTTTGCAAATTTCCATGGGCCAAAAACTTTCACAATGTTATAGTCAACCTGGGAATGATCCCCCCCAAACTCAGCTTGTCTGGCCCTCAAACAACAGACACACTCCATGATTGGGACCGTGTTTGAAGACTTTACAGCATAGACTACATCGGTCTCTTTGCTCTTCCTCAAGTAGGGTCACCCCATTTCTTGACTGAGTTTTCACCAGCTGTCTCCTTTGCATAGAATTCTCTCTCTCCTTATCTCTGTCTTGTGCCTCTCCTGATTTCCTCCTGGTCTCAGCTAAAATCTCATCTTCTAGATCTGGAAGAAAGCTTTGCCTGTTCTGCTCAATGCTAGTGTTTTTCCTCTGTTGATCGCCTCCAGTTTATCCTGTCTCTGCCTTGTTTGTACATAGTACTTTGCACTTTCTCTCCTATTAGATTGTGAGTGCCTCGGGAACATCAGCCATTTGTTTCTTTGTTTTGCTTTTCTTTCTATTCCCCAGAACGTAGAACAGTGCTTGGTAAGGAGTAGGTAATTAATAAATGCTTACTGATTTGAATTAATTTGACTAAGTGAACCTACCGGAGTTCACACAGTACTGGCAGAGTCTTTGAAAACCTGCCCTTAGACATCAGGGTAGAGGTTTGTTGTTTTTTTTTGTTGTTGTTATTCAGTTGTTTCAGTCATGTCTGACTCTTCATGACCCCATTTGAGGTTTTCTTGGCAAAGACAGTGGAGTGGTTTGGCATTTCCTTCTCCAGCTCATTTTACAGATGAGGAAACTGGGGCAAACAGAGTTAAGTGACTTACCCAGGGTCATACAGCTACTAAGTGTCACAGGCTGGATTTGAATTCATGACAATGAGTCTTCCTGATTCTGAGCCCAGTGCTCTATCCACGGTACCACCTAGCTGCCTCAGAGTAGATCTTTGGTGGAGGGAAATTCATCATATCAACCAGCAAGTATTTATTATGCACCCACTGTGGGCCAGGTATGTGCTAGGTGCTGGAGATACAAAGACAGCAACTCACGAACACGTCCTTCTAGGAAACAAATCCTATAACATTTGTTAAGCACCTAGTATGTATGTGTGGTACAACATTTAGATAAAATATGACTCCTGACATATTTTAAGGAAACAAAACTTCCCTTAGTAGCAAAGCAACAGGCCTGGTAAATTGAAGGGAAATATTACATACATAGCATATTATGACCTTAACAAGGCTTTTGAGTCTGCTTCTACAATAAATGTTTATAACATGCTGGGAAGACATTAATTTAACAGGTGATGTTTAAGTTAGGCAACGTCCATTCAGCATGATGGAGGTTGAGTCATTGAATGGTGTATTACTGAAAATTTGGAAAGGGTTAGAAGATATTTTGTTGTTGTTTTCCATAGAGGTACTTCCTAGCCTTGGTTATTAAGAGTTTGTCAGAGGTGTCGAAATCAAGGCTCAAGGGTCATTTACAGTGTCTATTTTTAAAAATTAATTTTATTTGTTTATTTGTTACATTTTAAGCTCTGAACTGCCTCCCATCCTCCCTCCCTACCCCTCACTTGAGAAGGTCGCCATTTGACAAAGATAGATAGATAGATGTATGTATGTGTATGTGTGTATGTAAATCATATTATGCATACTTCTATTTATCTATTCTTTCTGTGGAGATGGATAGCTTCTTCCTTTGTAGGTCTTTTGTAGTTGACTTGATTATTTATAATACTCAGAGTAGCTTAGTCATTCACAGTTATTCTTTGAACAATATTGCTTTTACTGTATACAGTGTTCTCTTGGTTCTGCTCATTTCACTCTTCATGATTTCATGCAAGTCTTTTTATGCTTTTCCTAAAAATCAACCTGCTAATCCTTTCTTACGGTACAATAATATTCCATCACGGTCATATACCATAACTTGTTTAGCCATTCCCCAATTGATGGGCACCCCTTCAATTTCCATACAGTACCTATTGAGCCAGATTAAAATCTAATTGGGAAATTTTAACAAAAATAAATAAAAATACAAGAAAACATAGATAATGTCAGTCTGTGGTTTTCTAAGTCAATATGATCCTACAAGTATCTTCTTCTATTTGAGTTGGACACCACTGGTTTGCATCATCCTTCTAGAAGATGGAATTCAAATGATGATTATTTCGTTAGGTGGAAGGGGAAGGAGGAGAACAATAGCTCAGCAATTTAAGAGCATAGTCTTCTAGAATTAGAATCTTGACCTAGAAGAGACCTCAGAGGCCATCTAGAGCTAAATATTTTATCAACAGATGAAGAAACTGAAGTCTGGGAAGGTTACTCAGCTTGCCCAGTGTCACACAGTAGAAATCGTCAACTCAGGTCATCTAGCTCCAGAAACAGTGCCCATTCTGCTGTGTGTCCCACCTCCTTTAAAAAATTTAAAAAGATCTAAATTTAAGGTAATCTTGCCAAATTGTTGATATGAGCAGACATAAACACAGAACAAACTTTACTAAGGACAAATTCAAAATAGCCCTTCTGGGGAGAGAAAAGCAATGTCCCATATAGGCAGAGATGAATAATGTACCAGAATGCCCTAAAATAATCTATGCGGGACAGGGCATCATAGAACATTGTAGAACGACACTCTGTGAATGAGCTAAAGAGGATTGTAATTGAAACAGAAGGCACACTACTGTGTTATGTATGAAGTAACCAGTGGGTTATCCTCTCATTGTTTCTATCTGTAGTCCATAATATATGAGTGCTATTGTGTCCAGATCTGGCCTATAGAAATTATAATGTACCTGTAGAACTTGGATGAGGGTTCAAAGGAGACCCGTAAAGATGATTAGAGGGTTGAACAGTAAGAGCCACAAGGAAAAGTTATAGGAATCTGCATTTTTTCAGCCAGGATAAGAGGAGGCTGAGTTAGAGTTTAATAACATCGTTGAAGCATATAAAATTGTCATACAGGAGATGATAATCAGCTCTTTTTTCCTCCTCACTAAGAGAAGAGAAGAAAAACCATAAGCTATAGCAAAAGTTCCTAACATTTCTTGTGACCTCTTCAGCCGTCTGGTGAAGCCTATGGACTCCTTCTCAGATTAATGTATTTAAATACATAAAATAAAATACATAGGATTACAAAGATGACCAAAAAAATCAATTATATTGAAATACATTTGGGGCAGCTGGATGGTGCAGTGGATTGAGCACCAGCCATGGAGTCAGGAGGACCCGAGTTCAAATTAAAACTAAGTCAGACATTTACTAGCCGTGTGATCTTGGGCAAGTCCCTTAACACTAAATTCCCTCCAAAAAAAAAAGAAATACATTTATCAAAATATATTTTTAAAAAACTTCAGACTCCAGCTTAAGAACCCACAAGCTCTCAGCTCATAGATGTAGAGCTAGAGGAGAACTTAGAGGTCATCTACTCTAATCCCCTCATTTTGGCAGTTGAGAAAACTGAGGCACAGAGCAGTTAGGTGACTTATACAAAGTCACATAGGCAGTAAGTGGAAGAGGTGAGATTTGAACTCAGGTCCTCTGACTACAAAATGTCTTCCCTCTCTTCCACATTGCCTCCTGAAGATAGATCTGAGGAGAAAGTTCAGTACAGTGATGATTGTTAAAAATTAGAATAAAGTGTCAAGAAGGGTCATACAATGAACTTCTGGAGAGGGCTTATATGGAGAATGCTTTTTACCCTGATGTATATGGTTCTGCCTGAAGGGATTCAAGGGATAAACCTGAATGGATTTCTCAAGTTTCTACCCAGTCAGTTATTTATAGTTTTAAACTATTAGAAGATCAGAGGGAAGCTCTACAGTGAAGCAAAGGTTCTTCTTATCGTCATAAATTCTTAGTTCAAATCCTGCCTCCGACATTTATTAGCTGCTTGACCCTGAGCAAATTACTTAGTTTTTGCCTGCCTCAGTTTACTGACCTATAAAATAGAAATAATAATAGTACCTCCCTCCCAGGGTTATCATGAAGATAAAATGAAATAATATTTGCATAGTGCTTTGAAAACCTTAAATTGTTACATAAATACTATTATTGTTATTACTATTCATTACCATTATATATTATTATTAATTATATTATATACTATTACACATAGTAATAATATTGTGTGTTATTACTATTATTGTGATTAACCTGTGAACATTTTTATCTTTAGAATATTCCAGGATGTAAAAATACATTTAGTCATCATTTACGCTTTCTTCAATATGACTGTTTCTTCTCTAGATTACAAGACTGAAAATCGACAGAAACCCATTTGCCAAAGGATTTAGAGATTCCGGCCGTAACAGGTAAGGTTTTGACATATGTTTTAATAACACTAGAAGTAGTGATAGATCTTATTTATTGGCTATTTTATTCTTCATATTTTAAATTATAAAACATCTCATTCGGACTTTTGTTACTCTGAAAAACAGCTTTGCTTTACAAAAATAATGTCCAGTAACTTTGGAAAGTTTATAGGTATCATGATCATAGAACTGGTGGCACAGTAGATAGAAAAAAAGAGCCTAGAGTCAGGAAGACTCATCTTCTCGAGTTCATATCTGGTGCAGACACTTACTAGCTGTGTCATCCTGGGAAAGTAACTTAACTCTGTTTGCCTCACTTTCTTCATCTGTAAAACTAGCTAGAGAAGGAAATGGCAAACCACTCTAGTATTTCAGCCAAGAATATTCCAAATGGGGTCACGAAGAATCAGACACAACTAATCGAAAAATAAACAAACAAAACAGACGCTTTACGACAACTGAAAAATACTATGATTTGATATTTATAATTCAGCTAAGTTTAGGGAAAACCCATCGTAACAGGTTGGGCTCAATCTATTAGCCTAGTACATTTATAATGATGTATTTTGGGACTAGACCTTTCGTGACCTACAATCATCAATAAAGCCCAACTCCATGGAGTCCCTTTTCTTTATTTGGCCAAATAACATATATGAAAGCCACCTTACTCCCCCTCCCCATTTTGTCTGCCTTAACTTTAAATATTCCTTAGTCTCCAAATTGTTTTATTTCCTTTGCCAAAGTTACTTACTTACTTTTTTTGGTGTTTAGGATTATTTCTACCAATAATTTCTGCTGCTTTGTTGCCTTTCTTCACTAATCTCATTTGCAAACCAGTTGTTTGTTGTGTGTGTATGTATGTGTGTGTGTGTGTGTGTGTGTGTGTGTGTGTGAGTGTGTGTATATTTCTTCTCTGTGGTTATGGCTGTATTCCAGTATAGCTTGTAGTGGTTATCTAATAAAATAGCTAGTTGATAATAATAATTATGACAGTGGTTAATCTAGAATAGGGCAGGAGCTAGTATAATCCCAGCATTCCACAGCGTCTGACCTAGAATGCCACTTTGTCTTGAGAACTTTTATGTGATTCCCCCTCCTCCTGCTGAGAAACAAATAATTTATGACTTTATTTTTATAAAAAATATTTCCCATGAATGACCCCATTGCCTCATGGAAAGAAGGTTTTCATATGATGTATGAACAAGATCCATAAACAGGTATTTTAGTGGGGGAGAGAGGAAGATTCCTCATAAACAATGTGTTGTGATTCCTAGTAACTTATATCTCAATTACATATTTTGTGAGACAGAAGAATCGCAATGAAAGCTCCTCTTGAAATCCTTTATTTTACTCAGAGAAGATTGCCTGTTGGACTTGAATTTTTTGTTCTTGTTTTACAGGAAAACAAACAAAAAACTTACATTAGGAAACTGTGTAGTCCTGGTTGACTTTTCAGTGAGTTCTGTTTTACCTGGTTTGATGAAGTACACATTTCCCTGAAAAGTTTGTTATACATCGAACTATATTTTAAATGATCCACAAGCATGTATTAAGGACCTGCTGTGTACCAGACACTGTGCTGGATACAAAGACAAAATGAAATATTACCTTCTGTCAAGAGCTTGCCTTCATTTTAGAGACAATATGTACATATAAATGGATGTTTGCAACATATAAAATGAATACACAGTAGTTTAGGAAGGAAAGGGAAGCAATTTGTGCAAATGTTGCTAGCAATAGCAGTTTGGGTGGGGGGAATCAGTTAAGACTTCACATAAAGGGAAGGTAGTGCTTCAGCTGAGTCTGGAAGGAATTCTAGGAAATGGAGGGGAGAAGGAATGTGTTCCATGCTTGGACAACAGCAGGGACAAGATGCTGTGTGTGAGCAGCAACAGGAAGGCAAGTTTGGCCAGATTATTGAGTTGTGGGAAGGGGAATCATCCATGAGACTGGCAAGATAGACTGGCACCCAGTTGTTAAGGGTTTTAAAAACCATTTGGAGGAGAGATTTTGTCCTAGAGGCAAATGGAGAAATACTGGAATTTATTGATTGGGCTTGCAGTTTAGGAAAATCACTGTGGCAGCTGTGTGGAGGATAGATTGGAATGGGAGAGATACTTGAGATGGGAGATCAGTTAGGAAGTCATTGCAGTAGTCTGCGTGAGACATGATGAGGGCCTGAATTAAGTTGGTGGTTTTATGAGTGGAGGGAAGGAGAATTATATAAGCGATGTTGTGGAGGTAGAAAGGACAAGAGGTAGAAAGTAGAAGATAGGCTTTGTTGTTGTCATTCAGTCATGTCTGACTCTTTGTGACCCCATTTGGGGTTTTCTTGGCAAAGATACTGGAGTGGTTTGCCATTTCCTTCTCTAGCTCATTTTACAGATGAGGAAACTGAGACAAATAGGGTTAAGCGACTTGCCCAGGGTCGCACAGTTAGTTGAATGTATGAGTTCAGATTTAAATTCAGGTCTTCCTTACTCCAGACCCAGAGCTCTATCCATTGTGCCACTTAGCTGCCTTGGAGGGTGGGCCATTTAACAGAAATATTTGAAGTAACCATGTAGTGACTCCTCTTTGTAAAGTGGTAAATCATTTCTAAAAATTGTTTTTTTCTTTTTTTTTGTCATTACTGGGTCTAGGAGTACTACATTGCTTGTGGGTTGTTTTTGGAGTTGGATTTTAGAAGTGACTTTTAAAAATAATAACAAGGATAGTTATAAGCGAAGTAGAAAGAGCACTACATTGGGGGTCAGAAGACCTGGGTTTGAATCTCGGTTCTGCTACTTACTACTTCTGTGACCTTAGAGCACTTATTTCACCTGATCAGGCTATAAGGTTCACAAAGATTGGCCCTGCAACGATAAAAACACTGATCATTCCACAAACAGAGAGCTTGTGGTAAAGCTAATGTGAATATACATGACATATCGAGAAGATACTCAGCCTGTGTTGTCTGCACGGCAGCCAAAGTTTGTCATTTAAGATCCTTCAATTTAACAAGCATTTCCTAAGTGACTACTATATGAGAGATACTGGTGATATAAAGATAAAATGAGAAACAATTCTAGCCCTCAGAGAACTGGAATGAGAGATAGGAAGAAAGAGGCTAGAATAAGACATTAAACAAGTAAACATGCAGTAATTTGAGAATGGAGAGATTGGGGATCAGGGATCAGAAAGGACTTCCTATAGGATGTGGTACCTAAATTGAGCCTTAAAGCAAATGGAGAATTCCAAGAGGGAGAAGTTAGAAGGGTCGTGATGGTCAGCTTGTACCAAAAACATGGAAATGGGAGATGGAAGATTGAGTTTGGACATGTAAAGGAACAGGAAATATTTTATTGGAATAAAGAATGATTTAAGGGGAGCAATGTGAATCAGTCTAGAAAGGTCTATGGGAGCTAGATTGTGAAGGGGTAATACGAAGCATCAAAAAAAAATTTAATGAAAATTTTTTAAAAATTAGCAAAAAATAGCCATTCAAATCTATTGCTTAGTTTGATGTTTAGTTCCATTTCAATAACAGCTGGGTTGAATTTTTTCCTCTTTTTTTTAAACCTTGTTTTGTGTTATGTGAGCTCTCTCCTGATGAGTAAGTTACTTCCCCATCTTTCCTTGGGTTCATCGAAAATATAGGAGAGAATCCTGTACTTGCATTAGTCTTTAACTTCCTAATTGTTTCAAAATACTTGTAATTAAAATTTTCATATCTAAACGCACAAATTAAACTAAACTTTTAAATTTTTGTATGACATGAAAATATTGAACTATCAGGTGGATTGATGACTGGCGTAATTATTACGTTATATTTGCTTTTCCAAAAAAAAAAAAACCTATGCACAGATAAAATATACATTTTGAAAACAGCAAACGCTCTGTGCTACCTGATTTTACAATATAATTTACTTTGACTAACAAAAACTATATTTTTATGGAAAAGAGAGAATGGCTTTACCTTTTAATACCATTCATCTCTTATTTACATAATTCAACTCAGTAAAAACTTATTAAGTTCCTTCTATGTATCAGATATTATATTAGGTGCAGGGAACAATAAAGACCTCCTCCCCCAAAAAACCAACTCTCCAAAGGCCCTGCCTTCAAGGAGCTTACATTCTACTGTGGGTGGGAGGGCAGCAGACAGGAAGGTAGATAATAGCATATACAGAGAATAAATATAAAATATTTTGGATATTGTTTCTAGGTAAAATATGAGCCTCCTTTGGGGTGAGACAAGAGGTGGGACCATTTTATTAGATGTGATAGCAGAAAAAAGTCACAATAAAAGATTGGATTTGATTGATTTGTTGTGATTGCTTCTGCTACATACTACAATCTATTTGACCTACTTTTCAAAAAAGAATTCTAATTCTGTTGTTCTTTTCATATGTATAATAAACACGTTGGACAAGACAAGATGTAAACAAAGGTCTCTAATTGTTTAAACTATATAAAACAATTCTCTTTAATTAAAAATGCCCCTTTCTAACCACTTTACAATCCCACAGGCTGTTTTATAGGAATTGGTAGCTTCAGTCCTCAAAAGCTCTGCTGCAGGACATTTGCAGAGTGAAGGAGAATTTATGTGCTGAGAATAGTTTCATTCTTCAGCAAGGCCTCAGGTTTGACCCTATAAAATTTTTTACTCAGGAAGGTACAAAAATTTCTCCTCTTTAAATACTTCAGGAAAAACATAACCATTTTACTAAATAAACTCGGCCATTTGATAGCGTAAATTAGGGTGGTGATAAAATGTGGAAATTGTTCGAAGGCATCTTGTATAAATTATCGCCTCGGCCGTGCTCCTCCAGGAGGTGCCTTTTATCTGCTCTTTAACTAGAAGCGAAAAGTCTCCATTACTGCAGAAAATGAAGGCTTGCCTTTTTTTTTAAATGTCCAGGTTCAGCTAATAAATATTTTATAACAGTTTCCTGCAAAATATCCCTGGTCCTTTCTGGAGCTTGCATCCTGAAAACAGCCATCTCAGAAGAAAATATTGATGGTGTCACATCTGATCATTCATATATTTATAACCTTTCCATGTGTCTCCTCCAAACCTGGCCTTTGGGTTTTGTTGTTAGTACTAGCTTGTCCCTGAGTGATTTTATTATTTTGAGTTTGCAGTGGGAGCATAATGAACTTGCAGCAAAAAGATCTTAGGTCATAGATTTAGAGGAGGAAGGGAACTCAGCGATCATTTGATCCAACCCTCTCCTTTAACAGATGAAGAAACTGAGACCTGACCAGGTGAAATGATGGGTCTAAGGTTATGCAGAGAGTAAGCAATAGAACTGGAATTTGAACTCATGTCTTCTGACCCCCAATACGGTGCTCATTCTGCTTCACTCTTCATAAATACTCCTCTCATTGCCCTTAATTTCAGGGATTCTTAACTGGTTTTCATGGTGTGGACTGCTTTAGCAGCCTGGTGAAGCTTATGGACACCTTTAAATGTACAAAATTAATTATTTAAAGTTGCCAAGAGAGCCAATTTATTGAATCAAGATGTTTAAAAAAAATTTCTTAGAGCCCAGGTTAAGAATCTTTGTCCTGTTGTGCCTTAAGCTTAGTCTTGTAAACTAGCTCATGTTCTTTTGAAGTGATCAGGGTATAAATTTTGAATTCTAGATGTAAAATGAGATAGTGCATACAAAGTAGTTTGCAGACTGTAAAGTTCTCTAAAAGTCAGTTAATGTATTAATAATAATGTTGTTAAAATAAAGTCACATCCCATCTACTGTCCTATATTTAAAAAACAACCCTAGAACAATACCATTCAATAAATGGTGGTTACCTAATTTATCTGAAGATCGACCTTTTGGGTCATCAAGTCAAGCCAAGCCAATGAGCATTAAGTACCTTCTACGTGCCCTGGATACTGTGCTGACCACTGAGCATACAAAAAGAGACAGAAGAACAGACCCTGTTCTCAGAGAGCTCTCAGCCTAACTGGGGAGATAGTGGGCCAACAACTATGTAAGGTACATACAGGATAAATTGAAGCTAGTCTTAGAGGGAAGACTCAAACATTAAGGGGGACAGGGAAATCTTCAGCTCAACAAATACTCATCTAATGCCCACTGTGTTCCAGATACTCTGCTGTGAACTGAGACTAGAAAGACAAAAATGAAAACAGTCTTCACTCAGGAAGCTCCTGCTCCACCTAGGGAAGGCAACATATATATGGACAGTTAATCAATAAACATTTATTAAATGTCTTTAATATGCCTGTTATTGTACTAAAAGAGGCAAAAGACAGTCCCACTCTCAAGGAGTTCACAGTCTAATGGGGGAAACAAGCAAACAAATAGTTTATCATATAAACTATATATAGGTATAAACTGTATATAGGATAAACAGGAAATAATTAAGATAGGGACGGGGCTAGAATTAAGAGGAGTTGTGAAAGTCTTCCTATAGAAGATGAGAGTTTAGTTGGAACTTAAAAGAAGTCAGGGAAGCCAGTAGGGAGAGATGAAGAAAGAGAGGAAAAAGAAAATACAGTCTTAAAGTATATTAATCCCTAAAACCATCACAATAGAAATACAGAGAAGTTTTGAAAAGCTATTTGGGAGCAAATTTAAGGATTCAAAGTAGTTTTTAAAAAGAAATGTGTTGTAATCTAAAAATGCATACACATTTAGAATTAATATTAAGATCAGATATATTCAATGCAGGTAACATGAAGGTAGAGATTTATGCGACTATATCTGCAAAATTCTGCAGTAAAGAAGTGTGATTTCACGTCCACACCACTGTTAGAGGGTTCTGATTCACAATTTTGTCATTGATGCGTGGCCTAATTTGGGAACTGTGAAAAGAACATTGGTGCGGGGAGTGGGGGCACAAGCCTGTAATCCTTTCTATGGGGGGAGGCTGAGACTGATTGATCTCTTGAGCTCAAGAGTTCTGAGCTTTAGTGGGCTGTATCAGTGGATGGGGATGTGCTTCTACAAAGTTCTGTGTTAATATGGTGAGCTTCTCAGACATTGGGGAGGTGGGGCACAGGCCTACCAGCTTGCCTAAGGAGGAGGGCACTGGCCAAAGTCAGAGGACTTGGTTTCAAATTCACACTCTGGTAATCACTAGATATGTTTTCTTAGGAGAGTCATTTAGCCTTGGAGCTTCTGTTTCCTTGTCAGTAGATTGTGGGTGATTATATTCCCTACCTATGTCACAAGCTCTCCAGAGGTTTAAATAAGCCAATGTGTATAAAGCACTTTGCACTGGAAAGCTATGTAAATATGTCGTTGTTCAGCCATGTCTGACATCTGACTCCTTGTGACCCCTTGTGGGATTTTCTTAGCAAATATATTGGAGTGGTTTGCCATTTCCTTCTCCAGCTCATTTGACAGATAAAAATACTGAAGCAAACAGGACTAAATGACTTGCCCAGGGTCACACAGCTTGTAAGTGTCTGAGGCCAGATTTGAACTCAGGAAGATGAGTCTTCCTGAATCCAGGCCTGACAGACACTCTGCCACTACTAATTGCAGACAGAATTTTAAAGTTGCAAGGACCCTTAGAAATTATCTTCCCCAGGGAGTCTTAATCTGAAGTTTATAAACTTGTCTTTTTTAAGAAATAGTTTGGTAAGTGAATTTCAGTGTAGTTGATTTCCTTTATAAGCTTATGTATTTAATTTTAGGCATTTAAAATGAGTTATTCTGAGAAGGGAACTATGGTCTTTACCAGACTGCTAAAGGGAGTCATGACACAAAAAAGTTTTGAACTCTTGCTCTACTCCAACCTATTTTACTAACAAAATAAGCTGAAGCCTGTGGCAATTTTAAGTGGCAGAAATGTTACTATAAATTAATCCAGGTTCCTGATTCCTAATTCAGTGTTCTGTAGCACTATGCCATATAATCTTACCCTGCATTACCAATCATTGTCTGCAGCCAAAAACAGACATTGCTAACATATCCATTGTGTAGCTTTCCACTACCGTGGCTAATGCTGGATTTTTGTAGTATCACAGAACCTCAAAGGGGACGTCAACAGTCATGTAGTCTCTACCCTTTACAAAAGAAATGCCCATCCCAGCCGCCACCCACTTCTGTAACATACCCAACAAGAGGTCTTGCTGCCTCTGCTTGGAATCATTTAAGTAGGATTCTTACATAGAGTATGAATCCGTGTGATCCCCTGGAGCCTTCTCCTCCTTCCACCCTAACCCTTACCAGCCTCTCCTTGTAGCAGAGGGGATTCTTAATTTTTTTGTGTTGCCCTTGCAAGGCTGCTGAAACCTCTTTCAGAAAAATGTCATAAATGTATAAAATAAAATGAAAATAATGTATAAAAATAAAATATAAAATAAAATACAAAGGACTAGAAAGGAAGCCAAAATCTAGTGAAAATAAAGATACATTTTTTTCCCTAATCCATTTACAGATTGCTTCTATTTACAGAGTTAGTGATGTCTCTTTACAGTATTAGACCCACTTAGTTCGCCTTTGATTTTTTCAAATTGCTTTACATACATTGTCGAGACAACCCCAAGGTGTGAATGTGATAGGCATTATTAGCTCCATTTTGCAGAAGAGGAAACAGCCGTATAGAATATATGTGACTTGTCCATGGTCATACAGCTAATAAATTAATAATAATCCAACTTCAGACGCTTATTAGCTGTGCAGACCTGGACAACGCACTTAACTGCTGCTAGCCTCAGTGTCCCCAATTGTAGAATGAGGTTCATAACAGCACTGAAATAATAATTAGGATGTACCTTTAGCACAGTGCCTGGAACGTAGTAAGTGTTATATAAATGTTAGCTACTAGTAATTGTCCCTGACTCCTTACAACAAAATTGTATCAGGGTCTTAAGGTTTCTCTTCTGCCTATAGCAAACTCCTAACTTTCTAAGATTCATGACTCAAGAGGTTGGAATCTGTAATCAGCAGTACTTAAATCAAATAGTTTTTAAAAAGTAGTTTGATAAACTCTCTGTGTTAGGAAGTGTGGAGCAAAATGAAGCTAATTGGACTTTTGCTTTTTGACATTTAGAATGGGTTTGGAAGCTTTGGTAGAGTCATATGCATTCTGGAGACCCTCCCTAAGGACTCTCACATTTGAAGATATTCCGGGAATATCCAAACAAGGTAAATCAAAATCTTATAAATTCACATGGGTGAGATATGAAACCTGTTCTGATGCCAGTCTAGGGCTCAAAAAAATTTCATTTAACGAAAGTTTATTTTCTTTTCGTCTCCCATTTGAAAAAGAAAAACAAAACCTTTGTAACTGATACGAAGTCTAGCAAAACAAAATCCCCCATTGACCATGTCCAAAAGCAGGTATCCTTCTGTATCTTGAGTTCTTCACCTCTGTGCCAGAAGGTGAGTAGTATGCATTATATGAGTCCTCTGGAATGAGGGTTGGTCATTGTAATGATAAATTTTCTTAAGTCTTTCAAAGTTGTCTATTTTTATAGTATTATTATATTGATTCTTCTGGTTATACTCACTTCATTCTGCATTAGTTCATACAGGTCTTTTCAGGTTTTCTTTGAAACCATCCTTTTTGTCACTTCTTGTTAAGCTAGCTCTTAAAACTATTGCTACCAGTAGAAAAAAAAATGTGTGACTTTATCTCCCTTGATAATGGGAGCCTAATCCTCTGACTTTCACATCCCTCAGAATGCCTCTATCTCCAAAGTGGTAATATAGGGATTGTTCTATGGTGCTTGAAAAGATCCATGATTTCACTGGAGTAAGTGGTACTTCTATAGGAATCACTCCATCCCTCTTCCTTTCCCTTCCAGTAGTGGATGTTTTCATGAGTTGCGGTGGCCAAAGACAGTCATCTTCTCTCCACACTAAGCCAGGGTGTACCTCAGGTTTTACTACATTCAAACCTTTTCCAGCTTGTAGACTTCCCAGAAATTGTGTTCTGTCAGCATAACTTTTGAGGACAAAAGGTCAGCTCTATTCTACTTAAAGGCACTGGAGTAGGGAATACTAGAGAAGCATAAGACTAGCTTTGCAGTTGAGACTTTGTGATTTCATTGGTGAGGGGAACTCCTGGCATGAAAATCCCTCCATCCTTATATATCAGCAACTCAGTTGCCCCTTATAGTCTTAGACTATTAAGCTGGGGAGTAGGGAGTGGGGACTGGGTGGGAAACTCCAACAACAACAAACCTCTTAGATGACAGGTTGAGTCTTGGATATTATCAGATCGGTGATATTGCGTGGAAAAAAAGGCTTCACCTCCTTCACCTTCAACATTGTCTCATTCCTTCCCTTATCTGTCATTCCTTTCCTTACCTATTATCTTCTCAAATCTATTATGAATATATATGTATATATACATATATGTGTATATATGTATCTGTATGTATACTTAGATATATATGTGTATACATATGCACACAAATATATGTATATTGTTTATGTATATATATACACACATATATACACACATATCTAATGTGCATTCTACAGGTCTCCTATGGGGAGACAATATAGGTTCAAAGAAAACTAATGGGGAACAATGTGGAAGTGGGAAGAGGAGAAAGGATGATCATAATTTCAGATCAAGGTAAAGCAGGAGATTAAGTTTAGATTTCATACAAACCTTGGGAAATTCAGAATTTGTAATATTCGCTACAATACTAAGACCAGTTGAGGAAGCAACTTTAAGACCATTATCACTTTTAAGAGGGGAATTTGAATTCAGGAAGCTCTCTTGTGATTAAAATCCTGAAATATGTTTTTAAATTATTTAATTCCAAATTAATTTGAATCAAAAGATAGCTGAGTGTCATTGGCTGTTTATGTTTTATTAATCTTTTGTAGGAAACACAGGCTCGTCTACCTTACTTCAAGGTTCTGGAAACGGAGTTCCTACCACACACCCTCATCTTTTATCTGGCTCCCCTTGTTCTTCTCCTGCCTTCCACCTTGGGCCAAACACAAGCCAGCTATGCAGCCTGGCACCTGCTGATTATTCAGCCTGTGCCCGTTCAGGCCTCACCCTCAACCGGTATAGTACCTCCCTGGCTGAAACCTACAACAGGCTCACTAACCAGACCGGTGAGACCTTTGCCCCACCAAGGACTCCCTCTTACGTTGGAGTTACCAGCAGTACGACCGTGAACATGTCCATGGCTGGCAACGACGGAGACACATTCAGTTGTCCGCAGACCAGCTTATCTATGCAGATTTCAGGGATGTCTCCCCAGCTCCAGTATATCATGCCCTCACCATCTGGCAATGCCTTCGCCACCAACCAGACCCACCAGGGCTCCTATAATACTTTCAGGTTACACAGCCCCTGTGCTTTGTATGGATATAACTTCTCCACATCCCCCAAACTGGCTGCCAGTCCTGAGAAAATTGTTTCTTCCCAAGGAAATTTCTTGGGGTCCTCCCCGAGTGGGACCATGACTGATCGGCAGATGTTGCCCCCTGTGGAAGGAGTGCACTTGTTGAGCAGTGGGGGTCAACAGAATTTCTTTGACTCTAGGACCCTAGGAAGCTTAACACTGTCATCATCTCAAGTATCTGCACATATGGTTTGATGGAAACTTTAAGTCAAAATACAAAATTTTTTTTCTAGTGTATTTTCTGTTCTTAGCTATATGAAAGGACTGTCATTTTGTGGCTTGTATAATGTGTATATAACAGAAAAGGAAGGTGCACTGAGCCTTTGAATTTGCTGATGGTAAGATTATATATATATTATATATATATGTAACACACATATATATAATATATATGTCATATAGCCGTACTGTATATACATAGTCTTTTGAGTTATTCAGGCTACACAACTGTACCCTCCATCTGGTAATCCAGTTGTACGAAGTGTTTGCAATGTATACAACATATTAAGCTCAAATTCCAAGACTTTTTTTAAACACGAAATGATATATTTAAAGACTGGCCCCAAGAACTAAACATTTTTAACTTAATTTATCAGAAAAATTCTCTAAACATTTGTTACACCTTTGTTGATAATCTAGTCCTTATGACTGCTGTTATTCTTAGAGATTTGGGAGGTGCGGAAACCTTAAGTGCAGAAGGTCACTGAAAGACAACATGATAAGTTTTAGACCATCCATAAGAGTGGAATAGTTTTCATTCTTTTACTTTGTTCTTGTTCACTAGTGCTAGCATGGGATCTTGAGAAACAGCCTGTACAGTAAATAATTGGGGGTGCCTCGAGTGTCAGACGATCTGCGTTCAAGTGCTGCCTGTCATATGTATTCACTATGTGATCACAGGCAAGTCATGTAATCTCTTAGTGCCTTACACATTTCTTGGAGACTATAAGTTATAGATAAGTGTCACATCTATAGTGGAATTCCCATACTGTGAATCCCTCATACTAATATAACTACAAGTCTAAGTTGCCCCCCCCAATTTTTTTAATCCTATGACTTAAAGTTCTTTATGACACTGCTTCTTGGAAAACCAGAAACACCACTGAAATGGTTTTTTACAATTTTTTAAGGATTCGTGTTCATTTTTGTTGCCCAACGGGCATATTAGTGGTACTTATTCCATAACAGAGAATGCATTGATAGTTATTTTAAGTTTTGCTCAAGTATTACCTATTCTTCAGTCAGAGAGACTGAAATATGTCTGTGTCCAGTAGGCTTCCAAAGTATATGGCACTCATATTTTGCTTTTCACTAGAAAATGCAATATTTTAATCCTAGTAAATTGAGAGAGAGAATGACAAAGAGAGAGAATACTTATTTTTAATAATTTAAATCCAGCTCCACATTTCCATGAAAACGAAATACAGGAAATCTCTATTTTAAATCAAAAGGATTAATGTTGTCAGTTTCCTCCTTAGCTGTGCTTGGGTCAAGGGTGTGAGGGTCTCTCTTGCTTTGGGTTCTCACTACTAATTGCCTAGGTTGGAATTCTTGACCTAAGGTATATAGATGAGGGGAGGGAGGTTATGGTTCTTATTTATAATATAGTGTCTCCTAACTCCTACAGCTTGGACACTCGCCCTTGTAAGCTGCCCTCTGTCAGAGTCTTTTCCTGTGTAAATTGATATGCTGCCTTTTTGGTTTTAAATAACACTACAAAGAATTTCTGTGGGTCATCTCCATGAATCTGCCTTTTGGAGTCTCTCCTGGCATACTAAATAGTAAGGAATTTCATTGGAGGAATTGTAAAGCAATTTCATCTTAACATTTTAAATCTTAGTGGCATTTTAAACCTTAAAACTACGGAAAACGAGAAGTTAGCTTTGGCTCCTCCCCTTCCCCACTTTGTATGTGGATGGGGGGGGGTGTTAAATTACTTTGATAGTATATCACAGGACAAATGAAATTAATTATACAGGGAGAGCAGTACCCCTGCACACTTGTTAAGAAAAAAAAATTGGACCATTATGGACATTTCGTATGTGACAGGCTAACAATGCTGTGAGTTCATTATGCCTCTGCACTGAATTAATTGGTTGAATTCAGGAGTTCTTAACCTTTTTGGCAATTTGGTGAAACCTATGAACCCTTCTCAGAATAATGTTTTTAAGTGTACAAAGTAAAATACATAGATTATAAAGGAAACCAATTATATTGAAATTTAGTTAGCAAATTATTTTTAGAAAAATCAGTTCATAGGCCCCAGGCTAAGAACTCCTTCTTGACTTTATCCTTGTTTTGGTCAGGAAAAGCAGTGTAGATCATGATTTGTTCATTAATACAGCCTTGGTTAGATGTTTAGGAATGCCCTGAGATTTAAACAGAATCCACATAGGACAGGACTCATAGTTTCCTTTCCTGGCTCATTTCCTTCCATGTGTTCTGTATTCCCAAAGCCTGAGTTTCAGCAGTTCAGCATGAGTCTTGTTTTTTTTATAATTAACAGGAGGAGATCTTTGTAAACCCTTTGTAATGCCTTAAAAAATATGGTGGGTATATCAGCAATCTGCTTGGGTACAGTAACTTCTGTCTGGACAAAAGATTTAGAATAATGTTAAAAGGACCGATTTTATGACTGGATGCAAGGTTATATGAAAGCTTGTTGATATTCAAGGAGAATAATCAGTGCCTTGGGAAAACATGAAAAGGTACTCATTCATGTCCATGTATGTGCACATAAAAAGTATTTTTTGTTGTCAGTGATTTGGAGATGATACAACACCATAGACATGTCGTTGTTTGTTTTTCTTTAATTCAAGGTCATTTTTATTTTCTGCAAGATTTCACAAATACTACTCAAATACTTTTTTTCCTTTAAAATCTTATTGTAAATAGTTATCACAGTGCCACCATAAAGCCTTGCTTTTGTTATTATATTAAATAGTATCTATGTATTGGTATCTGTAATTATCCATCTGTATTTTATTACTACAAAAATGCCACAGAAATTATATTAAAGTATGTATCTGAACACATTCTTTTGGAAGAGAATTATTGGAGTGTTTGCCATGTGCGTGTGTGTGTGTGTGTGTGTGTTTTAAACAGCAGTCTGTCATGAAGCCAAGCTCTCAAGCAAAGTTCAAGGCCTCCCATTACAAGGGAGAAGAGCAACCGGATTGCGGTACATGTCCTGGATGTTAGAGCAGTGACTGTGCCATTTAAATGTAAAAGCCATGACAAATGCTCACAGCACATCAAAGTTCTCATTGTAGAAAAGAAGACATAAGATTTTGTCCCCCTTCTCCTTTTTCATCCTCTTCTGACGTAAGGGAAGAAAAGAGCCTGGACGCAAGAATGAGTGGCTTGAAAACTGACTGGCTGCTCACTGATCACTTTTAGGCAAGCGGGCTGGAATCTGTTCCAAGGGATGACAGGAGGGGGTGAGGGCAGCTCAGTAATGACCAGAGTTTGGAAATGCACAGTTGTGTGGGTGAGACCTTTCTGGTTCTAAAGGGAGGGTCGTCAACTTTTCTAAAGTGAGGGTGCCAAGTTACTGACCCTTGCTCTTTTGGAATGCCAGGTCATGAGTTTGGGGACAGGTGCTGGTAGCATTTCTAGGCATGGGACACTTAGAGGGTCTTCTGGTGCAAAAATCTCTCCTCTCATTCATTCTTCCACTTAGAGATTCATTTGGGCTAATAAGCTTCTACTTTAAAATACTGATTCCCCCCTGGGAAGGGTAAACTTGGTAATAATTTGAACTAAGGTAAAAATTTAATTAGATTTTTAGCTTGGTTTTCTCTTTGAATCATCTAGTTAAGGTTGACTGAGGGAACATGAATATCAAAAGTGTGGGGGAAGAGTAGAGGGGGTGAGTTAAGTAATTTTGGAGCAGGTTAACTTACAAGACTAGGAGAGAATGGATTAGGGCACCGTGAGAGCACTGGGGGCCGAAGGAGGGGGAAAGCTGCCAAAGACAAATTTTGAGTCATAGATTTAAAGCTTGAAGAGATTTTAGAAAAGGCTGTGAGGTCCAACTTGCTTATTTGGCAAATGAGAAAACAGAAATCTATGCATGTTAAATGACTTGCCAAAAGTCCCCTGGATTGTAGGTGGAAGAGTTAGAATTTGAACTCAAAGCCTGCAGCTCCAATGCCAGTGTTCTTTCCACTTCACTGTGATACTAACATTGTGATTTTGCTAAGGGCAGAAATCAAATGAATGTTACTTGAATGATAGCTGTTGATGTGAATAGAGCACTATACTTGGAGGCATGAACACCTGGAGGTCAGATTTTGCCTCGGATACTACTTATTTGTGTGACTGAGCAAGTCACTTAACTCTCCAACAATAGTCTCTAAGGTCCCTTCCGGGTATAAAACTAAGATGGTAAAATCCTTTGGATTGTTACACATTGGTGATAACAATACAATAGCATCTCTTTCATGCTTTCATTCTAGTTGTATACCTGTGCATAGAATATTTTATTTCTCAAAAATACTCCAGGGTTGGTATTTTTCCTGAGTTATTTGTTGATTGATCACCATAGCAAATGAAGTTAGCTTATCTTATAGTATTACAATGAAAATTAATAGTAAGTGCTGCAGCACACATTGGCACAAGGTTTGTGAAGCACTTTCTTCACAAACAATCCTGTGAGCTAGGGATTTCAAGGCTTATCTTGATTTTTACAGATGAGGAGACTGTGGATATGAGAGGTAAAGTTATTTGCCCTTGGTCACGCAACTAATAAGTGTCTGAGCAGGGTTTGAACCTAGGTCTCTGATTCGCCTCCTACTGCCTATTTTGAGGATTTGTGCTTTATTAGGTTTTCCTTTGCATTAGTACAGATGGCTAGTAGTTCCTCCTGCCTTAATAGATGGGCTCATGAGTTGCTCTGACACCCTTCCCTGTCCTGCCCCTCCCCAAATCATCTTCTTATGGCCAGCTTTCTGGAGTTGAATCTTTTCATGCTTAGCTAAGCTGATCTTTTCCAAGCTTAGAAGGCTGATCCATCCTGGATAAAATAATTGGTGTGGAAATGCATCTCTGGCTTAGCAGGACCTACTGAGAAGGTGATCTTTGGACCTGAACTCGAATTTCACCTCAGACACTTATTAGCTGTGTGGTTCTTGGGCAAGTCATTCAATCTCTGTGTTCCTCAGTTTACTAATATGTAAAATGGAAATAATTATAGCACCTACCTCCTAGGGTAGTTGTGAAGATAAAATGAGATCAAGTTTCTTAAGCTTTTTGCAAAACTTACAGGGTTATGTAAATCCTTCTTCTCCCCCTTCTCCATTTCATTCTCCTCTTCCTCCTCCTCTTCTTCCTTCCTTCCTTTTATAATTATTACTAGTCTCTCACAGCTCAAACTCACATCCACAATACTGTTGGAAGGAACTTGATACAATTAAATTATTATATCATAATTTTCATCTGTATTGTTTAGCTTGGTTCTGCTATTTAAGTAGTTATATACTCTTGGAGAAGTCATTTCCAGCTCTCTGAATCTTGGTTTCTCAATTTGTAAAATAGGAATGAGAGTAGCTCCCTACAAGGGAGTGTAAGGAGGATCAAATGACTTAAAAGATGTAAAATTCTTTATACCATCAAGGTACACATTGATGGAATGTTTTGTGATTCATCTGAAAATGTTTATTAAGTGCTGAGTTACATTTGGTGCCCGATGTGAAAAGTTCATTGGACAGACACAGGAGACATCTAAGAGCTTGTGATCTGAAGCAGATAATGTCAATATAGACAAATAAGTAGAGAAGATTAAGCTAATATTGCCCAGATACTGAAAGTTACACTCAGAGAGAGTACTGGCCCATTCCACAATTTTGCAAATTCTTCTCTCATGAATAGTATTATTTTATTTCCATGTGGAGGAAAAAGCTTTCAAAACAAAATTTTTTGCTGAGCATAAACCCATTTCATGAGCAATATGGTATCGCCAAAAGGATTTTGAATTTGTCAAATTAGATTTATATTCTAATAGAAATATTGGGTTAATTAGATTATAGAACAAATTTATGCCTTTCACTATAGGAAAAAAGCTATCTAATGATTTCTTTGGTGCTTTATTTTGTAACTAAAACATATTAATCATACTTTATTCCCTTGGTTCTGTTTCTTTTTAAAAATATTCTCATTTGCATGGCATAAAATCATCCCAGCACATATTCCAATATAGACTAATACTTGGACAAATATAAATTAGAGCCAATTTGAGAAAGCAATATTTCGAGAATGCTTTTAAAACTTCATGGAAGAAATACCTGGACTCATCATTTTCTTAATCTCTTATTCATGTGAGACTAAGACCTAATAATATGAAGCAGCATTGATCACTAGGTAATTTATAAGCTAGATCAACATATATGCCCTAATCTTATGTTTTTAATTGTATTGAAGAGTTCACTAGAAAAAATTGAAGCACTAAATATGCCTTCGCATTAAGATATTTCCCATAATTTTTACTTCACTCAGTTGTGGTAACAGATGGTCATTTTAAAGTGCTTTTGTAAGGACATGAATATTACAGTGGTTGGTGCAATTTTTTTTTTTAAATGAAGTAGTATTTAGAAAAGTTGGCAATACCTTCCCTCTTGAAAATAAACTAAGTTTTAAAAAGTAGGAGAGGAAACATGGTACAAGGAGAGAAATTTGAAGTCAGAGGACTCGGCTGGTTCAAATCCCAATTCCCATCCAGACAAGTAATAACCTTGAATAACTTAGCTTCACTGGGTCTCAGTGTTCTCCAAATTCTGATGTGTTCTCTAAATTCTGATGCTGTCTCTACAGTATCTTGAGTTCTACCATCTTTAAAACAGAAAGTAGAGAGATCTTTATTTTCAGAGCTGAGGCAAAAACATTTGGCATCTTTAAATGTTTTCTAAATTTTGAAATATTGAAGTCCATTTAGAAAAAAAATGACAAGGGGCTGTACTAATAGCATGCTTTTCAGAAAAAAAAAAGATTCTCCATTGATTTCTTTATGAGACAGTGCTAAATGGCACTCTAGCTCTCCTTGGAATGTTAAATACGCCAGATGGTTCCTTAAAAATATGTGCTCCAATGCCAAGGTACAACAGGGAAGCATTATCACCTTAACTCAGGGTATGTTTTGTGGTTTTCTCTGCAAACCATAAGATCATTTTAATTTTTTTTCTTCCAATTTGGCTCAGCGAATTGAACTATAATGAGAGATTTCTGTGTTGGTACCATGATTGGGAAAGGCTTGAATTGTTTGGAATTTTGCAGAACTCTGAGGCTTTTTTTCCTAAGGTATTTTAGCAAAGAAAGGTCCTGGACATTTTGGGTAGACTCCTTATGGCAAACTCATGAAAGGACATCGATAGGAATCATACCATCTGGTCACACATGGATGGGCTTCATTGTTGGAGGGAATAGGCCTATAGATGAGATCATAGAGCCATTGGAAGATTGGAGTTATGTTGGCTGAATTGTACTGTAGAGGTTTGTATATTGTCTCTATCGCCTCTTAAAAAAAAAACCAACACAAAAAAAAAACCCACCAAAAAAATCCTTTGTTGTTGAGTGGTTTCAGTTGTGTCCAACTCTCTATTACTTCATTTTGGGGTTTTCTTGGCAAAGATACTGGAGCAGTGTGCCATTTCCTTCTCCAGCTCATTTTACAGATCAGGAAACAGAGGCAAACAGGGTTATCGGGGAAACATTTAAATATGAAAAACAAACAGGCAAATCCAGGGTCACACAGCTACAAAGTGTTGGAGGCCAGATTAGAACACATGAATATGAATCTTCCTGATTCCAAGCCCAGTGCTCAGTCCACTGTACCACCTAGATACGCCCTCAGGGGGGAAAAAAAAAAAACTGGACCTATGATTTGCATTGATATAGGGAGTGGCTCTATCTGTGAGGAGCTCTTTTTATCAGTGAACCCTCTCTGCAATTTATAGTCAATGGCCTGAGGTTGGCTCAGGCACACAATGCAAGTATGAGTCAGAGGAGGAACTTTCACTAAGGTCTTCCAGATTCTGAGGGTGCCTACTTCTCAGTCTTCTGGGTAGTTTGTCCAAATACATTTCAAGGAGAATTACGTTAAACTGTTCAAGAGAATTCAAGTCATTTGCTTTGTGGATAAGTTGCCTGGAAATGAAAGAGGGGCCTTAAAAAATAGGTTTGGTATTTGACTTGTTTTTGAGTGGGATGGGGAGCTGTAAGTCATATGACTACAACTGCTGTGCTCAGCTTCTCCTTGAAAGTGTTGTGGCAGAACTGTTAGGCCAGAGGGTTGTAAATTAGATTAAGTAGGTTAACTGAGTTTGGAAGAGTAAGGGTTGGCCGTGTTGGACAATGTCTAGGCTGACAATATCCTGACTCATTTGTAAGCCTGAGAATCCTTCCTCAAATCCAGAAAGTTGGGTATCTTTTGGTAAACTACTCGGTGAAAGTTATCCTAATCTCTTGACTAGTACTCCACCACTAACCAGCAAATTCATAACTAGGACAAAACCACTGGGTCTTTGTATGGCACCAACATCTGGGAAGTCCAAGTTTTGTTGCCTTTAGGGGTCATCAACTGTCCCACAGTCACAGGCTGTATTGTTTGGGAGACCAGGCTTCCCACCCACAGTGTGATTGCACCTGAAAAAGGCAATCTAAAATTTGTCCTCTATCATCCATCCTTTGCCCAACTTCAATTGGATTTTTGCCCTAGGTACCAGAATAGCCAGTTATAACTCTAGCTAGGAGATATGTGGGCTCCTATAATTGAGAAGAAATAGAAGGGTAGAAAAAATTTGTTCCCTTACTGGAGCGAAGATTTTTATGAACAAAATCATCTAAGCAGCATTTAGATATAGAGATGTAGAACCTAAAGCTCTGGGTTTCATTTCCAATCCCTCCATTTTCAATTGGCCCACTTGGTTGGTTAGAAATGTGCATCACAAGGTAACCTGTAACCTTGAGAGTAGAGATTGTGTCATTTTTGGTTTTTGTATCCCCAATGCCCCACATGGTGTCTGGTATGAAGTAGGAATTCGAAAAAAATGTTTGTTGATTGAGTGAGTGACTAACCAGATATTTGGTACCCCAATGATTTCCCTGTCCTCTCTTGCTGCTGCCACTTCAGATTTCTGGCCCCTTTTCCTTCCTCTTTGCCTTTATCAGGCTATTGTCTAGAACCATCCTCTACCCCACTCCCCAACCCTTCTCATACCCTGTCAGTTCCCTCTCACTGGGTTGAGGTCCTCAGTCTTGGGACTGGCACTGAAAAAGGGAAAGGTGAATCCCAAAGACTGGAGATCTCTGCCTACCTCCTGAAGTCCCACCCATTGGTGGTGTTTTTTCATCTTCCTATAACTCTGCCTAGAGTCTTTGTTCTGATATTCACCACCAACCCCCAACCCCTCTCCTACCCTCTCCCCCCAAAATAATCCATTTGCCTCAATGCCAGTGAGGAAAAGCGTGTGGTAGCCTGAATATGATTTCTTTTCAGCCCTGTGTGTGGCTATCTCTATGGCTCTAAATAAAAATTATCAGAGATGGGATCCATTTGGGGTATTTAAATTGTAAAGAAACTCAGTGAATACTCATAAAGTACCTACTATGTTCTAGGCATTGCTCTAGGCATTAGGGACACAAAGACAAAAAAGAAATTATTTCCAGCATTCAAGGAGTTTACATTTAACTATACATTCTATTTTATTCCCAACTGGTTTCTCCTTTGTTGAAAATCAAAACAAAATTAAAAATAAGGGCATAAAACACCTCAAAAAGGATCTTTTCTACAGAGGACCATGCCAGGAAGAAATCTAGACTGGAGCAACAGGTGGTAGCAGTGGAAAGGGAAGCAGCAAGGCCAGTTCCTCAGAAGGAAATACACACACACACACACACACACACACACACATGGAGGAGGCACAAGAGGAAGCCATCAAAAAAGAAAACTGGGGGAAGGGAGTTAAGCTTCATACTGGCAAGAGTCCCTGGGTCCCTATGGAGAAGATCCGGAATGTAACTTGGATCATCTGAAAGACACACCACTTTTGCTGGGTATTCTTAAAGATATTTCTGTAATGACAATTCCCTAAAAGATAAGAGGGCACCAAAGAGTGAGAAGAACAATCTAACATTCTAAGGCATCCAGCCACAATAGATGCCCAAGGGGTCAGGGAGGTGGAAGAAGGAGACAGATCACCCTTAAGACCACAGATTTAGAGGTCAAAGTTCATTAGAGTTTGTCAGACCTGATCATTTCACTTTACAGATGAGAAAACTGAGGCCCAAAGAGGTTGTGTCTTCCCCAAGGTCACCTAACAGGGGTCAGAGCCAGAATTTTGAACCCAGATATCTGACTACAAATTCTAAGTTCTTTTTTACTGTATCACACTAGGCCATAACTTCATTTTTAACCTCTAAAATTGCACACATGACATTGTCTTGATTTAATGCTCCATGCATGGCTTGTAAGTTTCTCTGCCTCATTTGACTTCTCCCAGGAGAGAGTTGACTAAGCTGCCTGTGCCCTATGCTAGATTGCTCCTCCTCAGTGTTTAAAGCTTAAAGTCTAAGAAGCCAGACACTTATTCTAGCAAGGATTTATACAGCTTGGCAGAAGGTCATCAGTGAGGAGGCTTTGAGGAATTTTTGCATATCCCTACAAAACTGGAATTGGGGAAACAGGTAACCAACTAACCAATAATCATTAAGTACTTATTACGTGCCATATATCATGATAAGTACTGGAAGCCAAAAGAAAATTGAACAGATTCAACATTCAACAAGACTCTTCAATGTTCAAAGTACTGTGTTAGGTACTATACAAAGTCTAGATAAGAAACCCTTGTTCTCATGGAGCTTACAGTCTGGAGGAGGCAGATAAAAGAGGAAGGAAGGCACAAATACATCCCTGTAATATACACTACTTCATGAGACTTCTTTCATCTTTCTTGAAGTTTGTGATTTTATATGAGTAGACAATCTTTCTATGGAAACCTACACTATCCCCTCCATGCTTTAGAAAGTAGAGAGATAGTTTCATGTGGTAGTACAGACAAACAAATTCATCACCTACTGACCACCCTTTTGTTGATTAGCCTCCTCTTAGAGAGGCCCATGGGGTCACAGGATGATAGATTTAGACCAGGAAAGGACCTTTGAGGTCACTGAATCCAGCATCCTCACTTTACAGATGAGGAAACAAGCACCAGAAGGTTGTGAATTGTCCACTGTCACATAGCTAGTAAGTATCTGAGGTGAGATTTGAACTCAGATCCTCCTCGCTCCAAGTTTCATACCTTCTCCACTATACCAGGCTGCCATCTGGAGGATCGTAATCAAAGTCCTGCCATTTTGATATAGGAGGTGCCATACCTTGATCTTCATGGGCATTATACTTTGATAACTTCTGAGCATTTAAGTAGAGGAATGGAAGGGCACTACTGGGTATTAAAACCACATCAAAGGGCATTTTGCACTTTTTTCTTTATTTCATTATAGTTCCAATTGACTGTAGAGAGATGTATTTTTCAGCTATAGCAGTTCTAAAATTTTTGAATTATTGAAAGGTTATAATTTGTTTGGAAGGAGTAACCACATTGACAGCATTTAGGATTCCCATAGTATGGTGGAAATATACCTCTGTTTCTTTTATCAGAAGCGATTTTGTCAGTATAGAGAGTGTGAGTTGAAGAACTTTCCCTACCAAAGTAAGTGGACATCTTTGTAATTCCTAGTATTTGAGAGTTTCCTGGGTCACTGGGAGAATAAATGACCTGCCCAGGACACTTAGCCCGTATGTATCAGAGAGGCAAAGTCAAACCTGTGTCCTCCTGATTCTGAGGTCACTCTCTGTCCACTGTGCAACTCTTCCTTTCTATATCTCTATTCTCGTTTCTATGAAATTCTATCTACTTTGGTCCATTATATAGATATAATCACTATAATAAACAATCAATCACTAAGCAATGATTGACTGATTAATCCCCTACTGTGTGCCTGGTAATGTGCTGGCTACTGTGATACAAAGAATGAAATAATCCCTACCCACAAGGAAATTATATTATACAGATTATTATGTTCCTTTGTCTTGCCTTAATTATATATTTCAGATTTCTTAGCCTAGGATTTAAGGCCCTCCCCAATCTAGCTCCAACTTAGCTATCTTTCTAATCTTTTTTGATAGGACTCCCCTTCATACTATTCAGGTTTCTGTCATCAGCTTTTGCCCTCTCCCACCTCCATGCACTCATACATCTCTGCCTATTGAAATTTTTGTCTTTCTTTGAGGTCCTCCTCTGATACTTTTTTATTGTTATTGATGCTACCTTCTCCATAAGGCCTCTCCTGATTTCCCACATGCAAACCACCTCCCCTAAGTAAAAGAGTGGTCTCCTCTTGTTCAAAGTTCTTCATAATGCTCTGTCTAAATCTCTTCTCTGCCATACCACAATCCACTTGATACTTACAGCAAACCAGTGATTCCAGAATGTAACCTCCTTGAGGACAAGAACCTCTCTCACCTCCCAATTGTAAGAAAAGTTCTACCTCCTCCTTCATTTCTTCCCTAGGATAGTCTTTTTTTCCTTCTGTTTGCCTTTCTCAAGGTTATAGGTATAGGAAAAAAAATCCACTCTCAGCTTCTCTGTCTTAATTCTCTTCGTGACTTCTGAAGACATTAGGTTTTCAAAGGAGCTCTTCTCCCCTTATTAGGATGTAAGTACATCATCATTGTTTAGTTTCCTTTCAATCAGTCATATATCTTTATTTTTCTAGGTTTCTCTTGACTCTTTTGCTTGCATTTCAGAGTTTCTATTCAGCTCTGACATTTTAATCAGGGATACTTGAAAGTTCTCTATTCCTTCAAAGTTATGGTTTTTTCCCATATAGGATTACATACATTATATACATAAATATATACTTCCATATATACATATGTATACATATACATATGATGTGTGTATATATGCATATATGTATGTGTGTATATATATATGTGTGTGTGTGTATATGCATATATATATATATAATATTTGAATACTATCTCAGTAGCCTCTGTATTGTGGGGAAAGAAAGGGAAAACACACGCAAAAAAGCAACTCCTTTCCCCTACAGATATTTATTCTACTGTTAAGTGAGGGCTGAAGGACTGGGATCTTTCTGAAACTTTGCTTGGGAATCTAAATTGTAAATTCAGGCAACCAGCTCAGACACAACCAAATTCTTCCATTACCATTTAACAAAGTCTCATTTTGTCTTGCAGAGCATCGAAAGCAAAGTAAAAAGAAAGACAATATTGGCACAGTGGATAGAGAACTGTCTTGGAGTTCAGAAGACCTTAGTTCAGTTCCTACCTTTAACATATACTAGCTGAGTCAGTCAGTGAGTCAACAAGCATATATTAAGCACCTACTATGGGCCACCCACTGTGCTAAGCTCTGGGGATACAAACACAAAAGATTTTCAAGCAGTCTCACAAAGAGTTTACGGTCTAATGGGGGAAACAACATACAAACAACTATACAAATGAGATATATACAGGATAAATTAGAAATAATCAACAGAGGGAATGAACTTGTACTCGGTGGGGTTGCAGGGAGAAAGTCAAAATCTCTCAAATCCTCATCTGTAAAATGAGGGGATTGTGCTGAATGTCCTCTTAGGTCCTTTCCAGCCCTAAATCTATGTTCCTAAGGAATGTAGTTTCTGACCTCCCATCCTGGATCAACCCTCAACATATATACACAACACCCACACACATACATACAGATACACACTCACCGCATTGACTCATCTAAAGAAAGCAAAAGCCTTGTAGATACTTTGGGGATGTTGTCATATATTAAAACCTGTTGCACAGATTTATTGACCAGGCTCCATGAGAAAGGAACCTAGAGTAATTGCAAGAGATTTTTCCCCCTCTCTGGCTTATTAATGCTTGGCAGAGTATTTGATGACAGTTGTAAGGATCTGATGAACAGCAGTATCCTTTACAACAGTTTCATCTTTGTCATCAACTCCCCAGCCACCATGACTGACAGTATCCTCTGAACTGGTTTCCTGAGCTGAAAATTTAGCTGTTGTGGCCTCTGATCTACAGTTTTAAAAAATCATTATGAGACAAACTTTTCCTGTAATCCGTTCATCTAATTCCGTCCCACACAAATATCCTGGCATTGGAGGGAAGGAGAGGAGGTGGTATTTGATGATATCGATTTAAACTTCATGTTAATTACAGTGTTCTAAGTGTTTTGTTAAAGTGGCTTCTTGTTTCCAGTGAGATAGAAGATAAACTCTATAAAGAACAATTGTATCATATCACATGGAAAGAATATGTAAGAGAGTTTCCCAAGGACGCATTTGATTAGGAATTCCCTGACTTGGCCTGTGTGTAATTTAGACTTTGTTTTGGCCCACTTCAGTATGCCATTTCTTTGGAGACAGGGTGGTAAAGTGAAAGGAATGCTGGACTTGGAACCAGGAGATTTGGGTAGAAATCCTGGCTCAGACTCTTACTCTCTATCTGTGTGACCATGGGCAAGTCACTTCTCTGAACCTCAGGATCTTCATCAGTATGACACATTTTGCTTTACAGGTTTATTGTGGGTGTGTTTTGTAAACTGTAAAGAACCACACAATCTAAGTTGTTGTGCAATTAAAGATCTGTGAGAATATCAGAGAGGCAGAGCCAAGATGACAGAATAAGGGCAGGGACTTGACTGAGCTCCACCCCAAAGCCTCTCCAAATACCTTTAAATAATGATTCTAAACAAATTCTAGAGCAGCAGAAACTAGGATAGAAAAGTCTTGAGTTGAATTTCCTGAATCTCAAAGAACTGACTTATCCTTGATCACCCAGTGGATGTTAGAAGACAGGACTTAAAAACTGGTCTTTCTAACCTGAAGTCCAAAACTTTCTCCACTATATCACATTCTTCTTTGCTCTATTATTATAAATGAACTTTTTATAACTTAAAAAAAATTAACTCGGTTCAAGTCATTTCAAGTAGAGGGTGCAGAGATACCCAAATATATATTTGTAGTTCTTAGACATATATTGTCTCTACAATTCTTTTAGGCACTTGATTGTATTCAGTTCAACACCTTATTATTAATGAAGATCTCTTCCTGTTCTTTTTTGTTTGTTTGTTTCATGTGTATAATCTTGTCTCACCAACAGGGAGTCATCAGGGTCCAGTGGAAAGAACTCTGACTTTGAAGAGAAATCTCAGCTCTGCTCCTTACTACCTGGGTAACCCAGGTGACATAGTGGTAGAGCACTGAGTCTGCAGTCAGGAAGACTCATCTTTCTTATTTCAAATCTGGCAGGTCACTTAACCCTGTTTGCCTCAGTTTCCTCATCTGTAACATGACCTGGAGAAGAAAACGGCAAACCATTCTAGGGTCTGTTAAGAAAACCCCAAATAGAGTCATGAAGAGTCAGACATGACTGAAAAATAACTGAACAACACCCGGCCTTGGACAAGTCATTTAACCTCGATTGGTCTCAATTTCTTTCTCTGTAAGATGATGGTATTGAACTAGATGATGTCTAAAGTGACTTCCAGTTCTACATTTATGATCCTATTTTTGTAAGCTCCTTGAGGAGGAGCCACACTTGTGTATCTTTTGTATCTCTTATGGTATCGGGTACATTGGAGCCATTTATCAAATATATGCAGCGAGACTAAATGTATGCATTTATAAAGATAGTTTCAAAAGTATGGAAATATCCCATTAAATTAGGAAAATAACTTTTGTTGTCATTATTTCAGAGCCTTCCGTTTCATTAATGTAATGTATTCCTAGCCTACTTCCTCAGAGAGCAGCTACCACTTTTGGTTTCTAGGGGTAACCCCACATTTGGCTATTCTTGTCACTATAACCCGTGAGCTTCCATCAGTGTGAGTCTCGATAACAGTCAGCCAGTAGACACAATGAACTCTTAGCAAAGGCATTTATTAAGATGGTGTAGTAAAAATAGTCACTACAAAACATTCCTCCCCATAAGCCTAGGGTACATTTCCATTTAAATACATGCAGCATCGATGTGAAGAGAAGAGTAGGTACAGATTTAGAAGGAGAGGGGCACACGCATGGAGGAAACAAACATGCCAAAGCAATTCACAACTCCAGAGCTGTAGGGCCTAGAAGTCCTACTCTTCACAGAGTCTTTATGAAGTTCCTTTTATGTACAGCATTTGTTCTGGACAACCACCAATGCTAACTCTCTCTTGACTTAAAGCTGAATCTTTTCTCTTCTTCCATTCTTGAAAGGTGTTTCCTCTTTCGAGGGACTGCTTTCCTGAGTCCATGTCAGCCTGAAGTAAGAATGTGTGTGTGTGTGTGCGCACGCACGCGCGTGTGTGTGTATGCTCCATGAATTGGGCCTTGAACTTTCTCTGGACTTGTCAAACCTTTGAAATGTTGGATGGGGTATTTCTGAACAAGTTGCTGCTGGGCACTATGGCCAAAATTTGGGGAGAAAAGAGAAATCCTTTCCTCCACCCCTTTCACAGATCTCTTTCCATTACAGCAACCTCTTTCACAGAGCACTTTTGAACCTGAAATCATACTCTCGAAACTGATGAAATCCACCCAGGACATAACTATTTAAAGCCCTGCAAAAAGTGTGTCTAAGTTTTTCTTGCCTACTGAGGTTTCTCCCTTTTAATTCTGCAGAGAAGGGAGTTCACACTTCATAAAAGTACCATCAGATATGACTGCAAATTTGTAATGTTTTTTTTAACATTGTGTTACCTTATCTAACCTATGATTATAACAACTCCTCCATTATGTAAAGGGGAATATTAAAGAGACAGACAGACAGACAGACAGATAGACAGATAGATATAGATAGACAGATATAGATAGATATACATACATACATACACACACAAATATATGAGCCAGAGACAAATGGAGAGATAAAGTGTACTGTTGTTTTAACTTTCTGTCTAAAATATCTGTTACTCAGTGTAGGCCATCCCAGATGAAAGCAAAAAATATTATTTAGAACATAAATTTTAAAAAACAGAACTCCAAATGATGTTTCCCAGGTATATTAGTGCTGGTGGGGAAAAGCCCAAGTATGGATGTTCCTTCTTCTTTTTTGTCACAAGTGGATAACAATTTGCAGTCAGTCTTGGAGGTTTTTGAAGGAGACTCTATCAGCAGCAGCTTCTCCTCATCTCATGGGTTCATATGCAATACAGCATTGAGAGAGAAGGGGGCCATGCCAAGGTTTCCACAGTGGAGGACAAGATAGCATCTTTTGGTGGAAAATTCATGGATTGTAAGTTTAAGATACACTGACAATTAATGAAGTTGAAAGCTCTAAACTGCCATGAAGCTGTTATGGTTACAGCAAATCTCTCCACTAAGAAAACTGAAGTCATGGAAAACCAAATAAAAAGCAAAAATCTGAGATGAGTAGGCCTTAGCCAAAAGGGGAGGGTGATAGCAAAAGAAAAGAAACTTAGAATTCTTTGGCAAAGGGGGAGACAGACTTCTTGTCTTTTTAGTAGGCCCACTATAAAATGTGAACAAAATCTGTTGGAGCACGGACAACATCTTTTATCCCAACACGAAATCAGCTTAGTTATGAGGGCCCATCATTCTTTCCCCCGGACGCTGTGATCAGTTTCTAATGTTACTCAATTTATAAAATGAAAAGAAAAATGTGCTATTCCCATAGAGACTAATTTATCGTCTCTCACATTGAAATGAGGCAGTAACTACTAGATGAATGTGATTCTAAATACCCTTCCAATGCATGCCTTCTTTGCAGCGATACTGAATTATTGGATGAGGACAAACATGCTAACCATTGAAGATTGGCAGGCCCTGAAATCGTCTTTAATCTCTCTTTCTCTCCCTGCTGGTATATACGGTCTTTCTTGGGTTCTTTCCTTTTGACAAAATGGCGTCATTTTTAAAACTCTTAACTCTTTCAAAACTCCTCAGACTACATACACCCCTCCCCCCGCCCCCCCCCCCACACGATTTGCCTCTGTTATTCCTGCCTAAATAGTCGTGTTTTGCATTTAATCAGCTCTATTCTTCCTATCTAGGAAAGGCAAATAGATTCTTATAGATATGGACTGAACTCCTTTGTAGATCAGTGAGATGGACACCAAGGTCTAAGGAAGTATTAGAAGAGACCCTAACACCAGTACTCTCTTAGTTTGGAGTCAATTTCCTGATAAAATGAGACACTCATAAGCCATTGAACAATCAACAAAAAGGAGATTTACTTTGTCCCAACACAGCAAGGATATGCCACAAGGATACATTGGCATTCATCTCTAGCTTTGGCAGATAAGGCCTGCATCTCCTCTCTAGGGAAACTCATCTGGTCAGCTAGTTACCACATTACCAGGGAAAGACATGGAGACTCTTATGTTTTCAGGCAGCCACTAAGTCTGAGATACCTAGAGAGATTGCCCTCCGTTAAGACATTTTATATTCTTAGGTAACCAGGAGGCTGAATCAGGAAAGCCAGGGACAATGGACTTTCTTCCTTTCTTCCAGGAAAGCTGGCCCAGGAGTGGAGGAGGGGCCTGTGCCTAACTCCTGTTGGCTGCAGAAAAAGAAGCTGAGTCAGGGGAATCCTGGGCCAATCAGTTCTCCAGGGCACCTTTTCACCTTTTAGGAAAAGCTAATCTTTGCTGCAGGAGGAAAGGAGGCCTAATGTTTCCCCATGTTATGGGGAAATGCTGGCAGATTTTAGTCTTATCCTGGGCATGCTTTGGCTCAAAATCTATTCAACATCACAGTTCACATACCCTCCCCCAATGTTTTTTTTTTTAAAACTAGACCGAACTAGAGGACACACTAATTCAAATTAATGACATTTATTTGAACAGAGTAGCATAGAAAACTGCCTTTACTAACCCTATACATACTTAAGAATATGAGGTTACATTCTCTCATAGATTCCCATAATCCTAATAGCAGATTGAACACATTGGAGGGAGAGAATGTGTATGTGTGTATACATATATATACATACATACACATACACACACATACACACATACATGTATATGTATACACATATATGCACGTGTGCACATATACACCCATATGTATATACACATATATGTATACAGACATATATGTATATGCATATATGTGTGTATACAGATAGCTCTCTCTATATGTATATATACATGTCTATATACGTATATATCTATGTATGTATGTGTGGAGAGAGAGAGAGAGAGAGAGAGAAATTACAACTCATGCTGCTTCTAAGAGTGCATCCCAGCTCAGACACATCTATGCCTCTGAAGCTGCTGATGTCATCTGCTGGGCTGCTTTTTCTGAGGGCACTGCCACCTGTCATTGCTACTGGTCATATTCTGCTCACACACAGGTGCTGTGAACCCTCTTCTACAAAGAGGAGTATTCAGAGTTCTTTCGATGAGTCTAGTCCATAGCCTCAGATTCATTTCAGCTCTGTTTTTAGTCAGTCACATAGCTGCACCCAGCTAGCATTAGTCCTTTAAGACAAATCTAATTTTTGAACTGCTTTGCCTCTACCTCGGTGACAACTTCTGCTGGACTGCCGGCTATTTAGATTAGGATGAGTATATTCCTTTTGATTCCTGTCATGCCCCTGGTAGCTAACAACAAGGCTATCCAGATTACTCAGTGGTTTAATTTATCAAGCCTAGAAAGGGCTGGGTGGAGGTGGTGATCTTTATCCTGAATTTTTGAACCTGTGCTCAAATTTCTGTTCTCCTTACATCAGGGCATATGCAGTATTGCTAAGCTACTGGCTCTTGAAGTAGAGAAAGAAAAAGGGACTAGAATATGTAATAATGGAATGGTTTTTCTCTCCCTCCTATATATTCCCTATGTCCCCTACCAACAACCCCTACTTGCCACCATGAATTTTACTTAGTAGATTGCAGAGGATAGAGAATATAAGCTCCTTGATGACTTAAATTATTGTCATTGCATCCCCAATGCCAGGCACAATGCCTGACCTAGAGTAGGAGCATAATAAATGCTTATTCATTAATTGAAGGTAAGGTGGGAGGTGATACAGTGGACTTGAAGTCAAGTCTTTGTTGTTGTTCATTTGTATCCAACTCTTCATTACCCTGTTTGTAGTTTTCTCGGCAAAGTGCTGGAGTCGTTTGCCCTTTCTTTCTCTGGCTCATTTTACAGATGAGGAAACTGAGGCAAACAGGGTTAAGCGATTTGCTCAGGGTCACACAGCTAGTAAGTGTCTGGCGCTGGTTTTGAACTCAGGTCTTCCTGACTCCAGACCGAGCCCTCTATCCACTGTGCCATCTAGCTGCTGGAGTCAAATTCTGCCTCAAATACTTACTAGCTGTGTGATTCTGGGGAAACAAATCATTTGACCTCTCTTTGCCTCAGTTTGCTCATCTGTAAAATGGGGATGATAATAATAGCACCTATTTCCCAGGGCAGTTGCAGGAATTGAGTGAGGTAAGATTTGTGTCATCTCTCACAAACCTTAGAGTGCTATGTAAACCTCTAGAAGGATTTGTGTCCATTGAGAAATGGAGGAGGTAATATGAAGCCTTTAATAAGAATAAGGCTGTTTTGATAAACTTCACCTTGTGAGTAAAGCCTTTCCCAATTTAAGCCACAGTCTCTGCTTCTCCCTGAGGTTCTTTCTTTCAGTCAGGATCAGAGCAGTTTATTTGTCTGTCCTCTGAAGATTCAGGACCCTCAGTTGAATGAATGGGGAATGGGACTGAATATCAACCTCTTTTAACTTAATTTTCTAAACTGAGGACTTCTTTCCAGGCTTCTCCATTTCCCTTTTCCTTTTCTTAATAAGCATGTATCATGTGCTATTTGGGTCCTGTTGCTTGTTATGTTTTATACTGGGAAAGTTTCCAAACTTTGTAAATAATTTAAAAGAAAATTTAAAAAGGAAAACTCAATAAGATTTCTAAACAAACAAACAAACAAACAAACAAAAAACAGAGCTAGTTAAAAGAGGATCAAAAGCGATGGTACCAGTTTGAGGGTGAGGCTGGGAAGGAGATATTCAGAATTCCTTGATGGAAGGCCTGGTTTTAAACAAAGCTTTGCCTTCAGAGAATGAGCATTGAAAATAGAAAGGTGTACAGCGAACAGGTGATGAAATATATTTTCCTCCCATGGCAGAGAGGTGGGGGACCACAAGGATAGGCTGTTGTATATAGTGTCAGATGTGGTCATCGTATGCTTCTTTTGCCAGGGTTGGTTTTCTTTGTCCGAAGGGAAGGTTGTATCTAGAGGGGTAGAGTTTGAAATGCTGATGATGCAAATACAAAAAGCATAAAGTATATTAAAATGAAGAAGGAAAAAGAAAACTGAAGAAAAGGTAGGAGCATAGAGTTATCTAATTTGGCTTCAGAATGACCAAACTCTGAAAGTTAACACCAAGTAGGGAAAGAGTTGGAGGGGGAAAAATAAAGATAGTCAAGAAAAAAGCCCCAAACAAGTGATTGATCCATAAAATTTCACTAATATCAATAGGTCATGAAGAATTTTTTTTTCTTCCCATCATTCCATGTTCTTGACTGTCTAATAGTTCGGAGATATCAAGTCTTTGGAGAACATCATCACTTGATTTCATCCCAATAAGGAAAAAGTAAAAACACACACATTAGATTTTCTCATATTTGCAAGACCTGATTGTTTTGCTTTGTACTATCTGGAACTCGCTCCAGCATCACATTTTCCTCTTGCCCAGGGCCCAGTCCCCAACCCTCAAAGCCTCAGGAACACATGGCAATGCCTTGCCATCTGAACGCGACAATCCTGGAGAGCTCCTCACTTACCCCAGCAGAGTGGGGCCCTTCCTCGGGACTGACAACACAAGCCCATGAGCTAAAACACATGAGATCTTGAATGCAGCCTGTTTCTCTTCCCACAACTCTGTAAAATCAAAGTTTGAAACTCTGTAGGAGCTCTTTTAAAATGTCCTGGATGGCTTGCTGCAGACCATATGTTGTTCCAGTCACTGCGACTGCTAGCTCCCCATAATCGCATGACTTGCAGTGCTCGGCTACAGACCTGGCTTCACTCGCCTTTGCCTCTGCTGGCGTGGCTCTGTAGATGTTACAGATGCCACGATTCATTTCTTTGAAGTCAGTTTGTTTTTTTTAAAAACACCCTTTTCGACAGATTTGGCCAGCCTTCCCATCATCCAAGCTGATCTCTTAAAACATCTGTCACCATTGCAGCTCTAGCTTCCCATCCTCCACTGACGTATAACAACTTGACATTAATAAATAATGAGGCAATGGTGGGTTTAATGCCCATATTATAAGGCATCGACACTAATATGGTCGCCTTTTATCTTTGCCTCAGAGAAACTGAAAGCTTGGTTCCAGCCATCCAGGAAAACACATCTTAGCCATATGAAAACTACCAGTTGGTGCCTACTTGAAAAAAGAAAATCGCCATGCAGTTCTCCATCATTGATGGTGGGTTTTTTAAGAAGACAGCTCGACAAAAGGAATAACAGAAGTGTGTCAGGGGCTTCTCAAAAAGTTCAGGGCACAGTTTAGCTTCTGGTGGGCAGTCTCTCAAGTACCCCAGCCTATTCCCCTCAGCAAACCTCTCCCTGCTGTTTCTAAGGAATGGCGCTTCATCAACATGAAACAACCATAATAAATACTTCATCCTCATGTTGAATTCCACTGCTCAGAACAAAACCATGATATTATTATAAGCCAATGTAGCTTCACACATGATGAACATGTCATGTCATGAACGTGCAATTATCCTCAGTGTATGTGCTACGTGTACATGTATTAGCTAGTGTCTTTAGTGGGGGTAGGACAATTAACAAGTTTTGTTTACACTTCTGCTGGGATAATCATTAACTTAACTAAATACTTATGCTTGGATCAGAGGGTCTCCATATAAAAGCATTAGCCAAGCATTAACTTTCTAGCATGAAATGCAATATTTGTGAACTACAAATAGGGTTTCATTTATTAAAGGCCAAAGATGGCCTATAATAGAAGCAAATGCTCTCAGCCAAACAAATAATTAGCTTTTATAACCAAAGTATAAACTTAAGAATCTTTGTGAATTTGTGAGTTGTTCTTCTTGCTGCAGGAATCTTCGGTCTTTAGCCAGACACATACTCTCTCTTAGTTTCTTAAATATAAGATAACTCTGGCCTCACTCTGCCAGCTACACCTCCCGCTTCAAGGTTCTATGAGGTAAAAATGTCTATTCTCTTAACGCTATTGGCTAGAATTCTCATTTAGATGTCTTCCCTCTGTTGCTAAGTGACAGTAATTAACGCTTGAGTTTCATTCAACCAGTTAACATTGAGTTATATTTTACAAAAGACTATTTACTTTGAAGTCATAGCAAAAACAGAAGTACAAACATTTTGCCCCAACACCTGGGGTACATACTCTCCCTTGTATTACTTCAGTTTCTGGAGAGAGCCGGCTCAAATTTAATTCACTTCCTCCTACCAAATTCACATCCAAATGCAACATTGCTGCTGGAAGAATCCTTGTCTTAGGTACCTTTGGGCCTCAATGCTGGACTGATCGTCAGCCCTTCTTATGGACTCCTCTTCTGTCTCTTGGTGGCTCCCCCTCCTGACCTTTTAAAACTACCAAGATCATGGCCATTTCTAATCTCACTCACCTAAAAGCAGGAAAGAGTGGACACACTATTGTGGTTACTCATCTGTTTTTGAAAAGAAGCAATGACATCACAGGTGATATCTTGACTTGCTAATGAAGTGAATTTAAGTGAGGCAGAGTCATCAGCCTCCCTTTCTCTTCCTGAGTCATCAAAGTCCAGTGGCAAGACCAGGACAACTGGCAATGGCCCCAGGATGTAGTGGATGACCTTGGTATTTTTGATGCCTGACCAAGCTTTAATTGCTCAACAGATCCTGCTTAAGCAGCTTTCATGGCAGTTGTTCTCATATGTCCATTCCTCTAGAGAAAGTCTTCACATGTTTGGGGTAGACGTCCCCCTAACTCACCGACAGGTTTGAGGCCCTCAACCTAATTTAGCCCACACTAAGTACTTAATAAATGCCTCACACATAGCAAAGAAAAAAATTTTGGTGGAATTATTCAAGAAAAAAGTACCAGTTTTTTTACCTTGTCTTTTGAAAGTGGATCTAAGCCTCTATGCCAAGAAGGGTTACCAGGGTGTGGCCATTGAGCATGCTACAGGTTCTTGGAGCCACGGTGAGAATTGGGTGAAGGTAGATACCAAAGGTGGATGAACAGCCCTGAAAAGGGCTCATCAAGTCCTCTCACTGGACATGCTAGTCTTCCCTGAACAGCCCACAGACACACTAGAGACAGAATCAAGAGCAAGTCATGAGCTCTTAGTTTAGTAGCAAATCTGGGTGAGAGAGAGAGCCCAAAGCTCTACCCCTCAGAAGCTTGACCTCCTTCTCCAGGGCTAGCAAGCTCAGAAAGAGCCCTTACCAAGAGACTAACCTTGTTAATTAATGCCTTTTTTAATCCACCCCAGTTTGAGCTACCCAACCAATCAAAAAGCCTCTTCAAAAGGTAGTAGGCAGACTAGAACCAGTTATAGAATACCTCTATATGCTCCAGACCTCCTCCAAAGCTTTTCCAAAATAGTTAGGGAGCATAGTGGATAAAGCCTTATGTCAGCAAGACCTAAATTCAAACCAAGCCTCTGTCACTTACTAGCTGTAGGACCCTGGGCAAATTGCATAGCCTCTTTGTGCCTCAGTTTTCTCAACTGTAAAATGAGATAATAGTGACTACCTCCCAGGTAGGTGCTGTTATAGTGAGATGCTTTTGGTGTGAGGATCAAATGAGACAGCATTTGTAAAGCATTTAGCACAGTTCTTAGGTGCTTAATCAATGCTTCCTTTTTTCCCTCATTACACATCATCATGCTCTGTTGAAGTAGGCTCCCCAGCCTCTTTCATGTTAGGGATGAGATCAGCACTTGAACCTTTATATTTTTGCTTTAAGTTTTATTGAAACTTTTTTGGTTTTGTTTTGTTTTGGTTTTGCTTAGAAGATTTCCTGCTATGTATTTTTCATTTGCTTGTTTTTGAGACTGGCCTTTACCAGGCTGGAAGTAGAACATTCACACATGAGCTCGATGCCAATACTAAATGGCATGCAAGCTTTAATCTGCTTCATTTTTCTGACCTGGATCAGTTTGCTCCTCCTTAGTCATCCTGTTGGTTCTTTGATGAAGGCTCACCATATTGGTGACAAACTTAGTGAAGACACCTGATTGACTACCTGCTATAGCTAAGAACTCTTAAAGTGAAGTCATCCATCAGGGTCCTCTTTCCTAGAAGCAGTCACTATAGGCATGGTCCACCCTATATCCAGTTATATATTGCCTCCTTCCCTCTCTCCCTGTCCTTACCCCCACCCCTGATGGAAATTTTCCTTGTAACAAATTTTTAGTAAAATCAGCTCTCTTATGATAAAACCTTATCTCATTAACATAGATAAAGTTAAGGAAAACGATTTGACATAGTGTTATCACATATAACATTGTATACCTGTAATCCATCATCTCTTTACCAAGAAGATAGTGTGTTTCATTATCTATTTTCTGGGACCAAAATTGATCATTGTATTTAATGTAAGTTCAGCTGCCTTTAAGAGGGAAGGAAACTGTAAATTATTTTAGTATATTGGTCTTGTGGTTCTACTTTGTCCTTCTTCGATTGTAAAAATCTTCAACTGTTCCTCTAAATTTCTTATTCTATTCCATTGTTTTTTTTAACAACCTAGTAATATTTCATTACATCCACATCATTATTTAATAGACTAAAGCCATAAGAGATGGTCACTTATTTTACAATCTTCAGTGGCTCCTCATTACCTTTAGGACAAACTATAAACTCTTCTGTCCACCTTTTAAACCTTCATGATTTGATTCCAACTTGTCTTTCCCAGTTGATTACACACTGTTCCCCCAATACATTCTCAGTTCCATCTAAACTTCTCTACTTGTTCTTCTGCATTGCCTTTCCTAATTCCCCCAGTTATTAATATCTTGCCCCCAAATCACTGTGTACTTATTCTGTATGTATTTTATATTTACTCATCTATCATCATGTTGTCTTTATCTAGAATGTAAGCCTTGAATGTTTTGCCTCTTTTCTCTCCACTCACCTAAGTTCAATTATTAATCTATAGATAACTTAGAGCCAGGAAGACCTGAATTTGAAACCTTCCTCAGACACTTAATAGCTGTGTGACCATGGGCAAGTCACTAAAGTTCTCTGAGCCTCAGTTTCCCCTTATGTAAAATTAAGAGAAAAATATTATCTACATCCTGGAGTTGTTATAAGGATTAAATGAGAAAACACGTACAAATCATTTTGAAAAGTTTAAAGCTCTATATAAATTTGGTTATTATTCATTATTAATAATTCATCATTAATAGCAATAGCTAGCAGTCATATAGCTATTATTATTATTGCTATCACCACTATTACTATTTCTTGTTCTTGTTTTTGTTCTCCTCCTCATCCTCCTCACCCTCATCCTCATTTTCATCCTCATCATCCTGCTCCCTTCTCCTTTTCATCTCCTCCTCCTCCTCCTCCTTTTCCTCCTCTTTCCTCTTCTCCTCTTCCTCCTCTTCTTCTTCCTTCTCTTCCTCTTCTTCCTCCTCTTCCTTCTTCTCCTTTTCGTCCTCTTTCTTCTTTTCTTCTCCTCCTGCTCTTTTTCCTCCCCCTTCTTCTACAACTATATATTCTTTTTTTGAACAGAAACAACTTATATTCTAATAAAAATATGAAGACATATGGTTAGATGACAGTTAAATTGAATAGTTTAGGAACTAGTAAACTTAGAAGGTGATCTCTAGCAGAGTACCCCAGAGATGTATGCTCACCTCCATGCTTTTACATTTTCCCAACTTCTTGGATAAAGGGGTAGATAACATGCTTATCAAATAGTCCAGTAGCACAAAACTGAGAGGAGTAGATGACTGTAGCACTGAGTCAGAATTCAAAAATATTTTGACAAACTGAACTGAATAAGATGAATTGTGATAGATTAAATGTCAGGTTACCATTGTGTTCAACAGATGGAGGAAGCTTGGCTAGATAGAACTTAACTGGACAGAAAGATGTGGAGGTTTTAGTGGATTGCAAACTCGATGTGTCAGTATCACAATATGGTGGCAGGAAATCCAAAGCAATTTTAGACTGTAGGAGGAGAGGCTTAGTATACAGCAATTAAGAAGATGATAGTCCTGCTTTTTCACTCTTGTTTTTATTGATATCTTCTGTTTCTTGTCCCTTCCCTTTCCAGAGAACCATCCTATATAATGAGAGGAAAAGTAAATTTTAGAGAGGAAAAATAAATCAGCACAATTGATCAATACACTGAAAAAGTCTGAAAAAAGTGTACAATATGTAAGACCTGTGGACCTTCCACCTCCATGGGTTGGGTGTGTTCTCTCATACCTCTTCATTTGAGTCCTGTTGCATCTATACATATCTGTACAACTATGTATTCAGACCTAATACCTATTCTTAAATTCAGCTCCAAATCATTAGCTACTTGACAAATATCTCTACCTGGATATCCCATTGCCATCGCAAACCTTAATCTGTCCAAAATGAAACTCATATTTCCTCCAAAATCCATTCCCCTTAATTTACCTGTTTCTAAACAAGTTTTCACCATCCGTCAAATCCCTTAAATTCACATTCTTGGAATCATCCTTAATTTTTCCCTCTCTCTCAAACCCATAACCAGTCAGTTGCCACAGTCTTACTTCTGCAATGTTTCTCAACTGTCTTCTTCCCTCTCCACACGCACCCTTGACCCTCGTGTAAGTCTTTATCTCTTCTCTGGAGTATTGCAATAGCATCCCAAATGGTCTTTCTGCTATGAGTGTTTCTTACTTTCTAATCCACTCTTCACACAGCTACAAACTTGATGATCCTAAAACGCAGCCCTGACTATGTCACCCCTCTTTCCACAGTGTTCCTGCCCCCCAAAATCTTCAGGGGTTCTCAATGACTCTACTGCCTCTAGGATAGAACACATACTCAACCCGGCTTTTGAAACCCTCCACAGTCTAGCTCCAAATTCCTTTATAGTCACGTTGCTTACTATTTTCCTTCCTGAACTATTTGATCCAATCCACTGTCATGCTAGCTGCTCTCCACACAAGACACACCATCTCTCAAGGATGCCTTTGCACGTGTAGTCCCCTATTATGGATTGTGTTCCTTAACTAAGGATTGTGAATCCTTAACTAATTTCAAAGCACAGCTCATGTACACCCTCCTGCAGGAGGCCTTTCCTGATCCTCTCAGGTATTAGGATCCTCTACTTTTTTTAACAAATTAATTTACTTATTTTTATTTTTCAACATTCACTTCCATAAGTTTTAAATTTTCTCTACCTCCTTACCCTCCCCCCTCTCCAAGATGATGTGCAATCTGATATAGGCTCTGCATATACATTCTCATTAAACATTTTGACATTAGTCATGTTGTATAGAAGAATTAGAACAAATGGGAAGAACCATGAGAAAGAAAAAACAAAACAAAAAAGAGAGCAAATAGTAGGCTTCAATCTGCGTTCAGACTCCATGTTTCTTTGTCTGGATGTGGATGGCATTTTCCATCATGAATCTTTTGGAGTTGTTTTAGGTCCTTGCATTGCCGAGAAGAGCCAAGTCTATTAAAGTCAGTCATCACACAATGTTGCTGTTACTGTGTACAATATTCTCCTAGTTCTGCTCACGTCACTCAGCATCAGTTCATATAAGTCTTTCCAGGTTTTTCTGAAGTCCACCTGCATAGCCCAATCATATTCCATTACATTCATATATCACAACTGGTTCAGCCATTCCTCAATTAGGACCCTCTACTTCTTGCATTTACTGTGTCTTTGTAAGTATATGTATGCATAATATATGCATATATGTGTGTGTGTATGTACATATATATTTTATATTTGCTTATGTGCATACAAATCCCCCAGTGTTTCAAATTTTTTTTAAGGTTTTTTTTTTTTTTTTTTACCTTACAGGGCAGGGACTTTTTTTTATTTCCAGTGCTTAACATAGTGTTTGACATATAGTAGCAATTAATATACAGCTAGGTGGTGCAGTGAATAGAGCACCAGATCTGGAGTCAGGAACACTCATCTTCATGAGTTCAAATCTGACCTCAGATACTTCCTAGCTGTGTGACCCTGGGAAAGTCACTTAACCCTGTTTGCCTTAATTTCTTCATCTATAAAACAAGCTGGAGAAGGAAATGGCAAACCACTTCAGTATCTTTGCTAAGAAAACCCCAAATGGGCTCATTAAGAGTCAGACATGGCTGAAATGACTGAATAATAGCACTTAATACATGTCTAATTGAATTAAGACTCAATGTTTAATAAATAGTTAAGTAGAACTATGTAAGACAATCTTGTGGAGAAGGTCTAATCCCAGAGGGTTTGTTCTGTCTGCTGCTTGTACTCACTTTGTTGTTTCTTCTGGAATGAGTTCTTGTGGGGAAAATGACACAGACAGGGACGTGTTGGGCTGACACTACTTCCTGCCCCACACAACACACCCCTCATTCCATCCCAGTTCAGGGAAATAAATGTTTTCTGTCTACCATGCATTTGGAAGAAAATATTCCTTCATGGTACGCATCCAGTTTATTGTTCTAGGGCAGTGAGAGTGTTTTTGTTGCATCTTTTGCAGACATGTTGAAACAAAGAAATGAGGAAAATCCAAAGATTCTTCTAACAGATGGATTTTTAAAAAGTAGGTCATGTTTTGAGCCCACCAACTTTGACGACATCCCTCCAACTGAAACTGGATTCCAAAGTGTCAGGACAATACAAATGAGGTTCTATAACAGTTTTTGGAGTGGTTACAGCTTCCAGTACAGCTGGGGAAAAAGTTGGTGCAGGGGGGTGGTCTCTGAGGACATACCAAAAAAAAAAAGAACTGTACTGAGGAGCATCAGATTCATCATTTCATCTTCTCAGCTGGTGGCAGAATTTGGGCATGATTCTGGGCTGAAGGAATTAAAGTGATACAAAGATCTTAGCAAAGAATGGATAGGGTTTTTTTCTCCTTTCAACAAGGCACTTGTTTAAACAAATTATACAGAGGCTCTGGTCTAACTAGCTGGTGGGAGTGTTGCTACCTCACTCTATTGGGTCAGAATGACTGCCAACTGGTGAAGTGCCAAAGAAGCAAGGTTGTTGGCCTGTGAAAATGGAGTAAGTCTCACAGAAAGGCTCCACATGGCCTGGGTGTATGGAAGAGGGAGACCCCTTTGATAAAGAAAAATATATACAACCCAACTTAATGATTTTGAAATGAGGAAAACCAATTATAGGACTCCGGGGGCCTACCAAGACTAGGAAAAAGTGTGTTTCAGGGTCTTCTACTGTGTAGCCCAAGGGAAGGGAAATGAAACACCATTGCAGATCTAAGGGGACACACATCTTCTTCACCATAAGATCCCCAGGTTTTGTGCATACTAGCTCAGTGGGAAAAACTAATGGAATCAGAAGAAGAATTTAATTCCTAATATGGTTTTGCATCCAAGTGGAACACATGAACTTGTATCTTCCCTAAACTGTCATTTAGAGACTTGGTATCATATTTTAATAAAATATTAAAACCTCCATAGAAGAGATCTTGGAGACTCTCTAGGTAGCACAGCCTATACTTGAACAGAAGTCCCGTCAGAGCGTCCCTGAGAAGATATCCTGCCTGGGCATGAAGACCTCTAATGACTGGTAACTCATCACCTCCCAGAGCAACCCATTCCATTTTTTGACAAATCTAATTATTGACATGTTTCTCCATTTATTGAGCTGGAATCTGTTGCTTTATACCTTTTACCCACTGGTCCTAGTATCTTCCATCCAAAGCCAAGCAAATCATGCACATGGCATCCTTTCAAATATTTAAAGACAACTATCATGTCTCCAAGTTATCCATCCCACCATTTACCCTCCAAACCTTCATAGACCGTGGCACTCCAATCGGCTTTGGAACTCCTGTCCTAGGATTGAGCTGTTCTGATTGGGAAATGAGTACAAAGTCACAGAGCCTTTTATATCTAGCTGAGCCCAGACTAGAATATGCTTTATATTTCATTCAGCCATTCATGTAGACCATCTTGCCTACTTCCCTGATCTTACGGGTGTACCCTGCTTCTCATCTCTAGCCATTACCTACCTCTTGCTCTGGGAATGGCAATCAGATCAGAATTACCATTGCTTCTGAAGAGCATGGATCAATTTACTCCCTTGTGACTCCACTCATTATTCTTGTGACTTGGCAGAAAAACAAAACAAAACAAACCCAATCTTTCTCTGGCCACCACTCCCTTATATAAGCTGCCTCTTCCTATTGTAAAATCATTAATGGAAGGGACTATGTCACACTTGTATTTATTTGTATCCCCAGCACTTAGCTCAGTTCTCGACACTTTGTAAGGGCTCCATAAAAGCTTTCTGCTCATTCATTCATTTCCCCATTAAGTCTTTCATTTTCTCTAGCTTAAATATATCCAGTGACTCTAACTGATGTTCAGATGATATGACTTTGAGTCATTTCACCATTTTGATTACTGTCCTTTTCTAGTTGTCAATACCCTTCTTAACATATAGTCCACATTAATGAACACAAACACTCTAGATGTGTTTTGATCAGTGCAAAGAATGGCAGGACTAACTTTCCTTGTTCTGAGAACTATTGTTCTGTGAATGCAGTTAAAGATCTCATCAGCACTTTTTTTTTGGTGGGCATGTCACACTGGTGACTTATGTTTTGCTTGTGGTCCACTAAAACCTCCAGATCTTTTTCACACGAACTGTCATCTAGCCTGTCTCCCCAATCATGCCAACTATACATTTAATTTTTAAAAGAGAATCTATGAGGAATTTCATAGTTACTCCCCTTAAATTTCATTATTTTATTTGTCTACTGTTTTAACCTGTCAAGAACTTTTGGGCTACTTTTTTTTTTCATTCAACATGTTTTCTATTCTCCCCAGTTTCAAGTCATTCACAGATCTGATGAGCATAGCATCAGTTCATTGTCACTGCTAAAAATTTTTAGCATATCAGAGACAAGCTGTAACACCAATGTGATATTCACAGCAGCTACAGCTGCTATGAATACACTGGCGTAGTTCTGAATCTCAAAATATAACAGACTGTTCATGGAAGGTGAAACCAAACCTTTTATTCAAACACCAGAAAGCCAAATCCATCATAGCCACAATGAAATCTATACACATTAGCAATGCAGGGGGCACTGATATCTCTGAGCCTTCCCTCTCTTAGGACCTTCCCACAAATAAGGGCAAAATCACTCCTTCTCTCATTTACACTCGCTGCTGCTCTGTGTGTGTCCCTCTCTCCCTTCCCCCCCATCTGACTGTTCTATCTCACTTCTTCTCAGTTGTGCTCCACCCCTTCCTGCTCCACCTGTTCAGCAAGCTCTTCCCACAACAGGCTCACGTGACTCAGGCTTCCATGTGACTCAGACAGGTCACATGGGCCTCTTAATGGATGGGAGAATATTCAGATTGTTTTGACTAAATCTCTCACTGCTCTCTAATGGTCAAGCTAGGACCCAGGTATACATCTGTAAGTGTGAATCCTTTCTCCACTTCACCTCTTAGAGGTTCTTAGTCTTGGATAGATTTGTTTCACCGTCAATTTTTCTTTTGTGAACACCTCTCAAATTCTCCCCCTTCTCTTCTCTGACACTGTCGCTACCCTGGTGCAAGCCCTCATCACCTCATTCCTGAATTATTGCTGTGGTCTGGTGGTTGTGCTCCTTGCCCCAAATCTCCACCCATGCCAGTCTGTCTGTAGAAGGTCAGGGATGGGAGATGGATGTGTTAGGGGAAACCCATCATTAAAAAAAAAAGTCAGTGGGTGATATAGCAACAATGATGCACTGTGCTTCTAACACACTGGATTCCACAGGAATACAAATGGCCAACCAGGAAGGTCAAAACTTGTGTGTGGTGGGATGGAGGGAGAATGAGCTAATGTCCAGGTATTTGGACAAAGATTCAAAAAGAAGGATTGATGATTAGTTTTGTTGTTTGGTAAATTTATGCTGTCATGGCACTGAGCAAAGAAATATCTCAAAGTTAATGAGAAACAGCGTTACAGATTATTAAAAGTCATTCCTCACACCTGCTGGCCACATGCCACTTTTCTTTCCAACTGTCATAATTGATTCTTCAGTAGAAAAAAAATATCTTGGACTTGCATCAATGAAATATGAGTCTATATCACTAAGATGAACCTTTCTCCTTGACCTCTAGAATTATGTCCCCAACCTCGCCATCTTGGTCCACAAATCCATGAGAAAGCAATCAAAATAATAGCTTTTGCAACAAGGAATGTAAATCAGTGAGTTGAAGACATAGGAAAGTGTAGATAGGGTTCTGCTCAAAGAAGACTGGCCTGTGTTGTTCTTCCTCTTCTAGGGTGACTTTGCTCAGCGTACATTAAGCTGAGCAAGTATTGGTAAGAGCTTTGAAGTTCAGTTGGCTATTTGTGGTTGTTTGTGGAGTGACTTGTGTGGGGAGAGTAGGAGTTAGTGGAACTACGTAATCACAGAATCTCAGAATTAGAAGGGAAATCAGAGACCATCTAGTCCAGGGGTGGGGTATCTGCAGCCTCAAGGACACATGGCCTTCTAGGTCCTCGGGTGCAGCCTTTTGACTGGGTCCAAATTTTCCAGAACAAATACTTTTATTAAGGGGATTTGTTCTGTGAAGTTTGGATCCAGTCAAAGGGCTGCACTTGAGGACCAAGAAGGCCACATGTGGTGAGGCTGCAGGCATCCCACCCCTGATCTAGTCCAATCCAAACTCAGAGAAGAATCCCCTCTATGACATTCCTAGAATGGGTCAATAAGCCTTTGATTGAAGACCTCCAATGAAGGGAGATCCACTAGGCACCCAAGGTACCACCCATTACACTTTCAAATAGTTCTGTTAGGATGTTTTTCTTTATATTTTAGCCCAAATCTTCACCTCTGAAGCTTCCATTCGTTGTCCCTCCTAGTTCTAACCTCTGGGGCCAAGCAGAACAAATCTAATCCTTTTTCTACATAAACATCCTTTAAGTGTTTAAAAGCACTTGGTATATTTCAACTAAGTCTTCCTTTCTCTATATATTCTCTACATATTTTCTATGTATATTCTCTATAAATATTCCATTTCCTTCAGTTTATCCTCATATGGCATGGTCTCAAGACCCCATGCCATTCTTGTCATCCCCTTCTGGGTGTTCTTCAACAGCTTCTAAAAATGTAACTCATTAAACACAACATGATACTCCTGATGTGGTCCAAGGAGAGCAGGGTTAAGCAGGATTATTAGTGCCCAGGGGAAGCTAGGTGGCACAGTACATAGAGAACACTGGGCCAGGAGTTAGGAAGACTCATCTTGTGAATTCAAATCCAGCCTCAGACACTTACCAGCTGTGCGACCTTGGGCAAGTCACTTAACCCTGTTTGCCTCAGTTTCTTCATCTGTAAAAGAAGCTGAAGAAGAAATTGCAAACTACTCCACTGTCTTTGCCAAATGAGTCACAAAGAGTTGAACATGACTGAAAACTGTCGAACAAAAACAACAAAAATTAGCTCCCTACACTTTGCCACTCAGCCCCTCTTAATATCGCCTATGATGACAGTAGCTTTATCAGCTTCCAAATTACACTGTTAAATCGTAGTGAATTTTCAGTCTACTGGGTTCTCAGATTTTTTTCCAGTAGATTCTTGTCTAGCCATGTCTTCCCTATGTGATACTTGTGAAATTGATTTTCAAACCCTATTAAGACTTCCAAATTTTTCTCTATTAAATGTTTTCATGTTAGAGTTGATGCAAAGCTTTAGCCTGTCAGTATCTTTTTGGATCCTAATTGTGTCCTACAATATGTTAGCTATCCCTCCCAGCTTTATGTCATCTAAAAATTTCTTTATTCCTTTTTTAAGTCATTGATTTAAAAAAAAAAAGCACAGTGCAAAGCATGTATCCCAAGAATACTCCACCAGAGACCTCTTTCAAGCTGTTGTGAACTTGACCATAAAGCAATTGTATATTTAGCCAGTGCCATTCTATGATTTTCGGCAAGAAGAATTGTTTAGAGGATAGGACTACAGACAAGTATCTAAAAATTATAGAAGTATGTGAGGGGAAGGGGAATATAAACATAGAATTGAGGCAATGTGGCACAGGGTGATGGAAGGATTGCCTTGGAGTTAGGAAAACCTGATTTCAAGTCTCATCTCTGGCACATATTAACTGTGAGTCTATGGGCAAATCACTTAACCTCTGTTGCCTGGGGGGGACTCTCAAAGACTATGTTATAGACCCAAGTTGTTTGTCTGCATCAGTACAGAGAATTTCTGCACTAATAGTACAGAAATAAATAATATTTCTAGTAAGAAATTCTGTACCAATTCAGCACACCAATAAAATTACAGGTCTGAACTCTATGGCCTGGTTTTAAAAAAAATCACAGAATCATTTGAGTTGGAAGGAGTATTAGAAGTCATTTAGTCCCACACCATCAGTGCATGTGAAAAGTACAAACGGCTTTAAGGGTTGAGAACTTAACTGAATTCTGTTTTCTACTTAGTCCTAGAAATGCCTTGACTGGGACGTGTTACCCTAATTATTTTGTACAGAAGATAGTCTACAAAATCAGTACAAGCAAGCAAAGGGTTAGTGAGCACCTTCCAGGAGTTGGGTACTGTTAGGCATTGACTTTCTGGTCTGGGGAGCTGTTGACTGGCAGCAAGTCAGACAAAAAAAATTGGCAGGACAGGTGAAAAAGCATATTCCAGGCCTCAGAGGATATTTTGTTCTTTGTTAATGGTTGGCCAGCAACAGGACATTCTCCTCCCCTGATGTGTAAAATGTAAAGATCTGATCAATGACATGCTTCCAACAGCTGGCAGGGAACCAGGTTTTTAAATCCAAAACTATTTTTATAGCTTTTCCAGTTAGGAGAAGGCATCTGGCTATCTGTAGGTGTTTAATCCAGCCTCCATCTGGCATGGAAGGATTTTACTTCTGCTACTTGTAACCAGGTGCAGTGATCTCCTGGGGAGAGACCGAGATCTAGGTGAAGTTGAAGTTGAATTTCCATCCCTTGTATGGTTCTTTTACTACTGAAACAGGGACATGTGCTAATGAATAAAATACTCTTTCATCCTCTTGCCAACAAAATGCCTTGGAGGTAAAGGCAGAAGTAGGAACATGGGAGGTATACAAATGAATAGAGTCCAGAGACATTCTGCCCTCAACAACATACAAATTGGGGTTTGTGAAAGCCACAATTTAACTTCAAACAGTTTCTAGATGGATTTAAAGAGTATAGATTCTAGATTGAAATCATTACCAATCCCACCAGGGGATAGAAATTTCATCGGTCTCAAAAAAAGCAAAACTTTTATCAGTCTCCAAGACATCAGCCATTCACTATAATTAGTGTATAGTCCAACTTAAAGAAGGAAAGAGGGAGGGAGGAAGGGGAAGGAGGAAGGAAAGATTAAACGAAGGAAGACAGAAGTACAGAAAGGGAGAGAAAGAAAGACATAAAGGAAAGGCAGAGACAGAGAAACAGATATAAAGACAAAGTCAGAGAAAGAAGAAAGGAAGGACAGAAGGTAAGAAAGAAGGGAAGTTTTTTTTTCTCAGAATTGAGTAAGTGGAGATAAGTCCAACTTAACTGATTAGAAGAGTAACATACTGGACAACCTATGGACAAACAGAAAAAGAGAAAACTATTGTCAGAACATTGCTCAACCTTCTAAGTGATAAACATGGATTTGTTTACTCTATGATATGTTTTGTAGGATTTGCCTGATTTTTAGCTAAATTTAGTATAATAAAGTATATTAAGAGGTGTACTAAGTTCAGTTCTTGAATTAGTTAATTATATCAAAATAGGATAACAAAATATCCTTAGTGTTTGCACTGGGAACCTCTAAAGTTCGTGTTGCCCCACATTGTTTATGAACAGAATAAGTCGTTGGGTAGCTTTTCTCTCTCCATTTTATAGGTCTCTCGAACCAGGTATCCAACTTTAGAACAAAATACTTTTCTGTTCTTGAGAATATGCAATATCAAGGTGAATTTTTCCAAAAAATCTCTAAGCTGAATGTAATAGTCCTGACATCACATTTATTATTTGGACTTTTTTATGAGTAATACTCACAGCTATTTGATTTAGAAATGGAAGAGAGCAAAGAGGTCATCTCAACCAGGGATTCTTCAACTGGAGTCCATAGACTCTGTCTATGGATAGATTTCAGAGGGTTCTAAAACTTGGATGGGGATATATATGTGTATATATATATATATGTGTGTGTGTGTGTGTGTGTGTGTGTGTGTATACATACATACGTGTATAATGTATGCATATGTATGTGTATAGTACATTGAACATATATGTATATTGTATGCATGTATATATGTATATGTTTTATATATATAATCTTTATTTTCACTAATGGTAAGTGAAATTTAGCATTTCCTTTGGTTAATTATGAATGCGAACAACAAGGGATCAATAGGATTCACCAGACTGATAAAGGAGTCCATAACACAGAAAAGTTTAAGAGCTCCTGATCTATTCTGAGCCTCTCATTTTACACATGAGAACACTGAAGGATTGAGTAATGTGACTTAATTTCTATGGGTACTATGTAGTAAAGCTTAGATTTAAAACCAAGTCATGGAACTAGAAAGGATATTATAGGTCACCATCTAACTTCATCATTTTTCCACACGAGGAATTGAGGCTGAGAGAAACAAAATTTCATTTCAAGTACTCTTTTTTAACTGCTTCATGCCTCAGTCTAGGTAAAGGCAAGGGGAATCAGTCAACTTCACCTTTGGGACAATGGTTCTAAAGTCAACTGAAAATGACTACTCAAGAGAATTTCTTGTTTAGTATTAAAACAATTGAGTAGGTAGCTTCTGTATTTGAATCAAGCTATTGTGAAATCAGTATTTTGGGCCTCCTAGATCCTCAGCCTTTTATTTTTGGTGTGCTTCAAGAAGTTTAGTATTACTTGCAAAAGGACATTGTTGTTACTCCTTCATTTTCAAAGAGGACCAATGACCAGGACATCATAATGAAGGGGTATGAATAGACTAGACATTGCTAACCTGAAGTACTTGGGCAAACCTTGCTGTCTTTGGGCAGAATAATAGTAGTACTTATGTAACCTGTTTGTTTAATTGCTAGAATCAATGTGGCATTGCAGGGAACCTCCAATGGATAAGGATGTG
>CM053627.1:158683753-158715570 GCA_028646595.1 Phalanger gymnotis
TGCATTTGTTTTGTTTGTTCAAAATCCTTTTGATTCAATGCAATCAAAACTATACATTTTACTTCTCTCTTTCTTGTTTGGTCAAACTCTACCCTTACCTAAAGACCTGACAGGAAAATTTTTCCATGCTCCCCTAATTTCTGGTAATATCAACCTTTATGTCTAAATCGTGCACCCATTTTGACCTTATCTTGGTAAACAGTGTGAGATCTTAGTCTATACCTAGATTTTGCCATACTATTTTCCAGTTTTCTAGTCAAAGACTGTTGAGTCTTTGTCAAAAAGTGAGTTTCTTGACTACAAACACTTGAGTCCTTGGGTTTATGAAACACTAGATCACTATAGTTATTTTCTACTGTGTATTATGTAACTTTTCTATTCCATTGATCAACAACTCATTTTTTTTTATCCAGTACCAGAGTGTTTTAATGATTAATACTTCATAATATAGTCTGAAATCTGGTTCTGCTAGACCACCTCCCTTCACTTTTTTCAATGACTCTCCTGATATTCTTGACCTTTTGTTCTTCCAGATGAATTTTATTATTTTTTCTAGCTCTGTGAGATAGGTTGTTTGACACATACAGAACTGAATAAGTAAGTTAAATTAGGTAGAATTGTGATTTTTGTTATATTGTCTCAGCCCTCCTATGAGCAATTCATATTTCTCCAATTGTTTTGATGTGTATTTATGTAAAAAGTGTTTATAATTGTGTTCATGTATTTCCTATGTGTGTCTTGGCAGGTTGAATCCCAAATATTTGGTATAGGCTATAGTTATTTTGAATGAAATTTCTATCTCTTCCTGTTGGGTTTTGTTGGTAATATACAAAAATGCCAATGATTTAGGAGGGTTAATTTTATATCATGCAACTTTGCTGAAGTAATTATTTCCAGTAGTTTTTTAGTTGATTCTCTAGGGTTCTCTAAGTGATCCGTCTTATCATCCACAAAGAGTGATAGTTTTGCTTCCTCATTGCCTATTTTTATTCCTTCAATTTCTTTTTCTTGTCTTACTGCTATAGCTAGCATTTCTAGTACAATATTGAATAATAATGTTGATAATTGACATCTTTGCTTTACCCCTGATCTTATAGGGAAAGTTTCTCATTATCTCTGTTATGGAGATGCTTTCTTACATAATGCTTACATATGCTTTCTTACATAATGCTTTTATAGTGTTGGAATTGGTTGTTCTTTATTTTTTTAGGAGGACTTGCTTATAGATCCATCTGGTCTTGGGGATTATTTCTTAGGGAGGTCATTTATGGATTGTTTAATTTCTTTTTAAATTGGGTTAAGTATTCTATTTCCCCTTCTGTCAATGTGGACGACTCATGTAAATATTCATCCATTTCATTTAGATTGTTAGTTTTATTGAAATGTAATTGGGCAAAATAGTTTCTAATGATTGCTTTAATTTTATCGTCATTGGTGGTACATTCACTTTCATTTTCATTATTGGTAATTTAGTTTTCCACTCTCTTTTTTAAAAATCAAATTAATCAATGTTTTATCTAATTATATTTATTTTTTAATAAAACCAGATCCTAGCTTTATTAATTCAATGGTGCGTGTGTGTGTGTGTGTGTGTGCGTGTGTGTTTGTGCTTTAATTCCAGTCTTATTAATCTCTCCTTTCATCTTTAGGATTTTTATTTTTTTGTTTAATTGAGAATTTTTAATTTGTTCTTTTCCCAGGTTTTTTTAAGTTGCACACCCAATTCATTTATCTGTTTTTTCCTCTCTTTTATTGATATAATTGTTTAGAGATACACATTTTCCTCTAATTACAGCTTTGACTGCATCTCACAAATTTTGGTATGTTGTTTCATTGTCATTATCTTAATGAAATTATTGATTATTGCCATGATCTGGTTTTTGACTGGCTCATTTTTTAGGTTCTAGTTTCCAATTAATATTTGATCTATACTTCCAAGGCCCTTTATTGAATGCATTATTTTTTATTGCATTATGGTCCCAAAGGGTTGCATTTAATATTTCTACTTTACTGCATTTAGTTATGAGGTTTTTAATGGCCTAATACATCGTCAGTTTTTCTGAAGGTGCCATATACTGCTGAGAAAATTATAGAATCCCTTATATTCCCATTCAATTTTCTCTAGAAGTTTATCATAAATAACTTTTCTAAAGTTGCATTCATCACCTTAACTTTTTTTTTCTTATTTATGTTATGGTTAGATTTATCTAGTTCTGAGGGGGCAGGGAGAAATTGAGATTCCCCACTAATATAACTTTGCTATCTACTTCCTGCTGTAAATAATTTCACTTTTCCTTTAAGAATTTGGATACTATGCCATTTGGTGCATAAATGTTTAGTATTAATATTACTTCGTTGTCTATCGTACCTTCTAGAAAGATGTAGTTTCACTGATTATCTCTTTCAATTATATCTGTTTTTGCTTTTGCTTTGTCAGAGATCATGATTAATTCCCCCTGTTTTTTTTTTACTTCAGTTGAAGTGTGATAGATTCTGCTCTAGCTCCTTATTTGAATGCTTTGCTTATCTTTCTGTTTTGTGTGTTTCTTGTAAACATGACATTGTTGGATTCTGATCAATTTTGTTGTCTGCTTCTGTTTTACATTAATAGTCACAGTTATCATTGTTAACTATGTATTTCCTGCCATCCTATTTTCTTGTTTATCTTTCTCTCTCTTTTCACTCTGTCTTGCCTCAAGAGTCTATTTTGCCTTTGACCACTGCCTCTCTTAATCTACTCTTCGTCTTACTACCACCACCTCCTACTCCATTTTTCTCAGCCCATTATCCTTCTACTTCCTTATTAGGTAAGGTGAATTTCTATAACCCATAAATGTGTGTGTGTGTGTGTGTGTGTGTGTGTGTGTGTGTGTGGTCTTCCTTCTTTGAACTAGTAGAGAAGAGAATGAGATTCCAGTATTGTCTTCTCACTCCATTTTACTTTTTATTGTAAAAACTCTTTCTTGTGTGCCTCTTTCACATAAGGTATTTTTCCCCTTTCTTCCTCTCCTTTTCCTCTTCTCCCAGCATATCCTTGTTTCTTATCCTTCCATTTTTCTTTTTGATATCATCCCAACTAAAAAGATTCACACCCATGCCCTCTGTCTACGTGTACTCCTAACTTCCCTAATGATGATAATGTTCTTGGGTGTTACATGTACCATCTTTCCATTTGTGACTATAAACAGTTAACCTTACTAATTTCCTCATGATTTCTCAGTAAAATTTATTTCTTTAATCCTCTTTTGAATCTTGTGTTTGAATGTCAGATTTTCTATTTAGCTTTGATCTTTTCCTCAGGAATTCCTGAGTTTCCTCTATTTCACGAAATATCTATTTCTCTCCCCCCCCCCAGGAGAATTATACTCGGTGTTGCTTGGTTAATTATTCTTGATTCTAATCCTAATTCTTTGCCTTCTGGAATATCATATTCCAAGCCATCCTTGGAAGTTGATAAATCTTGTGTAATCCTGTTTGAGTATACATACTATTTTAATTATTTCTTTCTTTATGCTTGCTGAATTTTTCCCTTGACCTAGGAACTCTGAAATTTGGTTATAATATTCCTTGGAGTTTTCATTTTAGGATCTTTTTCAGGAGGTGATCAGTGGATTCTATAAATTTCTAGTTTGCATTTTAGTTCTAAGATATCTGGGTAGTTTTCCTTTATAATTTCTTAAAATGTGATGTCTAGGCTTTTTTTTTTTGATCCTGGCTTTCAGATAGTCTATTAACTTTTAAATTGTCTCTCCTGAATCTACTTTTCCAGGTAAGTTGTTTTCCTTATGAGATTTTTCACATTTTTCTTCTAATTTTTATTGTTTTGACTTTATTTTATTGTTTCTTGATGTCTCATGGAGTAGTTAGCTTCTACTTGCTTAATTCTAATTTTTAAGGAATTATTTTCTTTAGTCAGCTTTTGTACCTCCTTTTCTATTTGACCTATTCTCCTTTACAGAAGTTTTTTTCTTCAGTAAATTTTTGTGCCTTTTTATGAGCATTAAGCCAATTCTGTTTTTTAGGGTGTTATTTTCTTCAGCATTTTTTGTGCCTCTTTTACTAAGCTGTTAATTCTTTTCATAATTTTCTTGCCTCACCCTTATTTATTTTCCCAATTTTTCTTCTTCCTCTCTTACTGTTTTCTTTAACTCTTCTAAGGAATTCTTGTTGGGTTTCTGTCTAGTCTACATTTTTCTTTGAGGCTTTGGTTGTAGATGTTTTCATGTATTGTCTTCTGAGTTAGTGTCTTAAATTTCCCTGTCACCATAAAAGATTTTTATTGTTATATTTCTTTTTTGTTGTTTGTTCATTTTTCCAGCCTATTTCATAACTCTGAACATTATATTAGAGCTAAGTTCTGCTGACCTCTGGGGGAAGGAGGGTCACTGTTCCAAGATTTAGGCTTTTTCACCTTGCTTTCACCTTACTTACACTGCTAGTTTTGGGAGTTCTCTAACTTTTTTATACTTTAAATACTTTATACTTTAAATTTTTTGTACTTTTATACTTTAAATTTTTTATACTTTATACTTATACTTTTATTCATTTTATACTTTTTATACTTTATATGGCTCTCTTGTGACCACAAGCACTCCTCACATTGGAACTGTGACCCACACTTGGGTAATGGGTAATAGAGTTGCTAAATGGTGCCTGGTCCTGTGCCCAGTGCCTTACACAGTGGACTTTTATAATCTCTTTCTGACCACATGTCCAATCTCCTTACCATCTGCGGGCAGTGGAAGGTCCAAGTTCTACTATTGCTATTGCTGCTATTGCTCCTCTCACTGCTCTACGCTTCAAGGCCCTCCAAGGCAGGTGTCACCCCCATTTCAGTGTTGCAGACTTCCCTTTCCAATGTCCAAAGTTGTCATGCTTGGAAAAACATCTCACCCTGACTTTTTGTTGATTATGCCACTCTAGAATTCTATCTGATGTGTTATTTTAAAGTTGTTTGGAGGGGAATGTTGGGAGAGTTCTGCTAGAATCCTCCCTCTAATCCGCCATCTTGTCATTGTACTTTTACTTTCTTTCTAATTTTTTTTTGCTTTCACAAGAAATTCTGCCTTCTCATGAACCCTCCTTTCTGGGAAGCAGTGTGGTGCATGGAAAGATTACTGTCTCTGGAATCAGGGGACCTGGGTTCAAATCTTAGCTTTGCTTTTGATTAGTAACCTGTGTCACCTTAGTCAAGTAAGCTAACCTTTTTAGTTTTCCTCAGTTTCCTCATCTACATAATGAGTGGATTGGGCTAGATAACCTCTAAGAACCTTTCCAATTTTGAATATATAGTCTGTGATTCTTTGTAGATAAATAGTAAAGTGGAAAGAAACAAACATTTTATAATGAATATTGCCATATAAAGCTGGCTTTACTGGTTGACTGAGATTCTTTGTTCCACTCTGCCATTTGAAACAACAGAGAAACTTAGTGAATATATAAGAAGTATGACATGGAAGAGGCAGTTATGAAATAAGGTGTAGTCAAATAGTTAAATGAACTGGCCAAGATGCTATTGATAGAGTGTCAAATAGAGAATGCTACCAAGAGAGTAATGGTCCAACTAATAGTGATGCAAATATTTCACAAGTAGATCAACTACAGTGAGAACTAGAGTGTATCCATAAATGGGGAGAAGAAGAAATAGAATGCCTGGAAGTCCTTGATGCTACTTCTCGAAAATAGGAAACAGAATGGAAAGAAAAAGCTATAAGGCTCACCTTGATTCTTGCTTTTTTTTTTTAAAGGATTCAATGGATTTTTCACTGGGTTTTCCAATTTTCACTCTGAAAGTGATTGCCTGATATGGCTCTTACCTGCCAGTGGTATCGTGATATATCTTGTTCCAGGGCCAATGTTAAGTCCAAAAAGTGTTGGAGGGAATTGCTGAGTCAGGTGTTTGGACACTCAGCAGCAGGAAGGAGGGACTTTGAATGCAAGTCTTTGCTCTAACCCTACCATTCAGGAATATGGAACCAAACACAAATAAAAGAATGTTTTTGAAAGACCTTCACTAATGACCTCTACCCACCCGCACATACATCCCCAACCTAGCCCCAAAGCCAATTCCAACAGCTTCTGTGGCTTTGAGCAGGATGAGAAATATTTTTAATTTACTAAGGCCCTAAATGAGAGTCTCTATTTGCAACCATTCTGAACTGGTCAAGAAAATCACTCTTTTCAGAAAGTTCTAAAGGAGTCAGTTTCATCCAAGGTAGAGCTCCTGAGTATTATATTATGTTGGTTCAAAACAAAATGAAGGTTAATTTTTTTCCCCAGTCATGTTGAAGTTGATCAGCATCCAAGAAAGTGAATAATAATCTCTATGGGTTTAGATCATCCATCCGAACACATCATTTTTTGGCAACCATAAGTTGCAGGTACTCACACTGGCAGAACAAACTGTGAGGGGCTGGACGGGCTCAGGAGAAGCCAAATGACCTTTATGCGCGTATTAGTATAAATTCTTCTGTCAAGAACAGGAATCTCTGTTGTAGGGACTGATGGGTGAGTGTAAAATGCCATGAATTCATTTCTAAGCATACACTGGACTCTGTAGGGTGGGAATGCTCAAGTTGATGGAGTAAAGGACTATGTTTTAGCAGAGAAGATAGGATCTTAGAAGGATAAACTAGAGTCCTATTTTCACATTATCCTTGGGCAGAGACTTCTATATCAATAACACTGCTGTATAAAGAGGTCATAAGCCCCGGAATGGGTGCAATTGCTGAAATAGGTTTGAATTTGTTAGGCATGCACTTACAGGAAAAGCCTATGAGTTCTTCTCAGGAATTGTTCTGGCAATTCCAGTTGTTGCCACTGGCTATGTTAATAATTTCTCTTTGGGGTAGCAGAGTTTGGTGGTCAGTACATACAGTTAATTCACAGATGAGATAAAGGGGGAAAAAAGATAAAATCCAGTTTTCATTTTAGCATAAATTTGAATTAAATTAATAATAGAGGTTTCTTTTTCTCCACAATAAATGAATAAATACAGAGACACGTCATTGCTAAAGTCCAAAAGATGTAACGATGTGGAGTCTGATTTACTCCAACTCTCCTTGTTAATGATAACTATTTAATTTAATTTTGGTTTCTCTTTTACTGTCTCAGAAAACTCTTAACTGGCCAAAAAAAAAAAAAATTCAGCCCTGGGTGGGACTGTTTACAGTCATCAAAAAGCTGCTGTCTTTTACTGACCTCATTATTGATTGGCAAGGACTAGGAAAAGCTCATGGAATATGGTTTCTTACACACACACACACACACACAAAATCAGCATAAGTTTTACCTTCTACCCAAAGCCTATCCTGTGCCTCATAATTTTTTTTTGAGGCAATCAGGGTTAAGTGGCTTGCCTGGGGTCACACAGCTAGTGAGTGTCTGAGGCTGGATTTCGACTTAGGTCCTCCTGACTCCAGTGCTGGCGCTCTATCCACTATGCCATCTAGCTGTCTCCACAATTAATTTCAGGGGAGCTCTGCCACAGAAATCCTATAGAGCAATGTGAGGCTAATTCATATCAGTCAGTCTCTTTTGGAGGACTTATCAGCCTTTGTATCTGCTATGCAAATGACTCCGAGCCAGCACTAAAGCTAAACCCAAGGGGCAAGATCATTGTGTCTCCTACCTAGGTGCAATGAACCTACCTTTAAAGTGTCATAGGATTAAAGTTTTAAAATTAGAAGAAACCTTAGCACTATTCCATTTTAACCCCCTCATTTTATTTTATTTTTAATAATGTTTCATTTTTTCCTGAATTACATGTAAACATAATTATCAACATTCTTTTTTCTTTTTAAGTTTTGAGTTCCAAATTCTATCCATTCCTCTTTCCCCCATCCCTGAAATGGTAAGCAATCTGATAAAGGTTATACATGTGCAATCATGTAAAACATATTTCCATATTAGTCATTTTGTGGGAAAAAACTACAAATTAGAAAAGGGAAAAATAGCATGTTTCAATCTGTATTCAGACACCTTCAATTCTTTCTCTGGAGGCAGATAGCATTCTTCATCATGAGTCCTTTGGGACTGTTTTGGATCATTGTATTGCTGAGAATAGCTAAGTCATTTACAGTTGTGAATCACAGCATTTCACAGTTGTGAAAAGTAATTTAGACCATTTTTTCAAATGACCATAAATAGCTTTGATTTCTTTGTCTGAAAGCTGCCTATTTATCCTTGGACCATTCATGAATTGGAGAATAACTATATTCTTCCAAATTTGACTCAGTTCTCTATATATTTTAGAAATGAGACTTTTATTAGTCATACTTGCTACAAATCTTTCCCCACCCCACCTCCAGTTTTTTGCTTTCCTTTTAATTTTAGTTGCATTGCTTTTGTTTGTGCAAAAACCTTTTAGACTCAAAATTATCCATTTTACATCTCACAATGCTTTCCATATCTTATTTGGTCCTAAATTCTTCCCTTAGCCACGAATCTGACAGGTAAACTAACCCATGCTCCTCTAATTTGCTTGTGGTGCTGCCCTTTAAGTCTAAATCATGGATCTGTTTTGACTTTATCTTGGTCTTCACTGTGAGATGTTGGCCTATGTCTACTTTCTGCCATATTGTTTTCCAATTTTCCCAGCAGTTTTTGTCAAATAATGAATTTTTGTCCCCAAATCTTGGATCTTTGGATTTATCAAACACTAAATTACTATACTTCACTAGATTATATTTACTACAATGTATTATACACCTAATCTATTCCACTGATCCATCACTCTATTTCTTAGCCAATACCAAATTACTTGGCTGAGTGCCATTTTATAATATAGTTTGAGATCTGGTATGTCCAGGCCCCCTTCCTTCACATTTTTTCATTGACTCCCTTGATATTCTTGACCTTTTGTTCTTCCAGATGAATTTTGTTATAACCCCCACATTTTAAATACTAAGATATTGTCGCCCAGAGAGGTTAAATTTTCCTAAAGTTACACAGAGCCAGGATTCAAACCCAGGTCCTTTGATTCTAAATCCAACACTGGTTCCACTCCATTACATTTCTTGCCTCTTTGGAGACCGTGCAGTTCCTATTACTGAAAGTTCTGCAGCTCTTAACACTTCATAGCCTGATTTAATTACATGCTATTTCTCTAAGAAGCCAAATCTTTTCCCTTTCTAAAGCTTTTAAATATAATATAAACAGAATAGAACAGAAAAGCTAAAAAACATTTACAGAGAAGTTTTGGGAAAGATCCAAAACAGACCTGCTTTGTGCTGTATTTTTTTTTTCTTTAGTGAAATAAGGTGGATGGAATTTACACTTAAGATTTTCAGTGTTTATGAATCTAACAATACTTAGCACTGCTGGGCCCAGAGTCACTAGGGCCATTATACTCATTCCCTTCCACATTAGGAGTCCATTTCTGTCATGGACCTTTACATATGGTCCAGGCTGAGTACCATCCTGGGAGAGCCTAGCCACCTCCAAGAGGAGTCAGACTCCTTTTCTTCCACTTTGTGGATCATTAAATCCCCCCACCCTGGTGCCCTGGAGGGAGATTTATTTACAGCTAAATAACAGGTGCTGGCCACCTACACTGTAGCACTTCACATCTCTCACCTGGGCATGTGAACAATTACTCATTCTCTGGGCCGGCTCTGTCAATGCAACTTACCCTCACATGGGCAGGTCTGAATTTCCAGAGAAGGTTCCCTACCATGTGGTTACATGGAAATTCTCTAGGTCTGACGGCTAATCCTGTTGTAGGGAAAAATATACTTCTCCTAATCTTCAATATAGGCAGCTAGGTGGTATAGCGGTTAGAGCTCTGGGCCTGAAGTGAGGGAGACTCATCTTCAATACAACTCTTAACTTCTCACTGATGTGTTTATACAACTAGCCGCTTGTAACTTTTAGATGTGACATATATAACTATTTACCTAACAATAGAGCAAAAGAACTAATATCATAGGTACTCGCTTATTAGGGCATATAAATGAATAATAAATACATCGCAATCTACACTTAAACTTCGGTCTCATTCTTCTACCAATGTATTCCGTACTAATGGATACACAGTCATAGAAACTTGTCAAATGAGAAAATGAATAAGGAAATTCCAAGTGTTCAAACTATGTTTTCAATTGGAATGGTAGGCTTGTTTCCTCTTTTCTATCTCAGGAACTGTCCATAAAAGTTTATTGTTGAATGATGTTTCTACTTCCAAACTGAATTAATTCACACTGTGCTTGACTAACATTTTACTGGGTATAGTGCACCAAACTAAACCACCTATTGATTTATTTCCTTGGTTCTGTGTTTTTCATCTATTTTTTGTCAGGTAGGCTTACTCATTAACAGTGACAGTATTTTTTTAATCATAGTCAATTTCAAACTTAATGGATACCATTCTAAAATCTATTCTTTCACCACTACCACCACCTTCCTTTTATTTCTAAGTTCAGACTCTGGATTTTTTTGGTGAATAACTCAACCTTAGCTTCTCTCTGTCTTAATTATCAAATTCCCATCTTTTTTTCTATAACCAGATAAATTATATTTGGTGAAAAATCACAACCATTTTGATGTCCTTATTTCCCGAGTTTATCACAAGTACTGTCACATATAAAAGTGACTCAACTGCCTTAGAGTTCTCAATAAGAGAGTCACTGTTTCAGTAACACTCAGAGTTACTGTTTTCCCTTAGAACACTGAGCGGCCTTAACTCAATCCTTAAATTAGGATTAATTTAATAAATCCTAAGGGCCAGTACATTGCTCTTAGGTCATAGCTTATGTCTAGGGTCTCCATAAATAGAAAGTTACTCAATATGTAATATTAAACAGTCATGGGACCCACAAAAGAATTGCTAAAAGTACTAAGGACTCACACTGTGCCCTTGACAGAAACAAACTAAACAGGCAGAAGTAATATCTATGGTTATAACCTGCCAAGTGGTTGATACTTAAAACCATCTAGACATGAAGTAGTTTTCAGACTGCTGATAGGGCATGTTACACTTCACCTTCACTCTGAATAAATCTCCAAAGTCCACATCTCCTGGCAAATTAGGTCAGGAGTTGAGCTCCTTACCCTGTGGGTGGTAGCCACTCTGGAGCATGAACTTCCTCTGTTTCCAATCAGTTTCACCCAAAGGACCCAAGACCCCTGGACCTCTCAAACTCAAAAGGTCACTATCAATTCTACACTTATTTCTCAGAATTGATGTTTAGTCTCATACTTAGGAAAGAAAATCCCAAATAAAATAATACATCTAGGGACCCAGGAAAAATCTAACCTTTTTGAATCTCTTTGCCCTAGCTGGCACAAAGGAGTGTACCCCCACGTGACTGTGATGGGGAAGAATTCTATCCTTCACTCTATCTCCTTACAGGATGCTACAGAGTTAAGGGATACTACATGGAGAATTGAAGAAACAGAGAATGCCAAAAGCTGCCTATCATTTTAACTGACACAGTGCCCCACTCTTCCTCTGCCATTGTCAGGGGAACAAGGGACGATTTAGGTTTTGCTGCCTTATAACAAAAATTCAAGTCCTTTCCAAGGTGAGCATGTTTCACCTTCAGTGGTCAGACAAATTCAGCACATGCTCCATTGGAGAGTTTCTGTAGATCCATTAAAAGCATGTTCATTTGTGGTATAATCCACTTCAACTCTCAATACATGAGTCCATGGAAAAGGAATAATAAACCATCAGGGAAAGAAAATATTTTACTTTTCCAATTTTGTGCTTCTTGACTCCTTGTATGACTGTTTTCAGGAAGAGTGCTGTTTCTTGAGCTGGCTTGTTTGGGTGAGTAAGCTATTCATTTGAGTATAAATTAGTCACTTTGGAAGGTTGTATCTACTTTCTGTGGTAAGTGAATGTTTTGTAAGACACCGTTGTTTCAATGCATTACATAGTCTCTTAAGGCCTGAAAGCCTTCCCAGATAAACCTTATTAATTCCAACTACTCCAGTGACTGCCTGAACACTTCTGTAATATGTATTAATGAGACTTTTTAAAATATTATAAAACTTTATTCAAATGAATGATGTCCCCTTCAAAATGAATAGCTGTGGGAATTATGCAGAGAACATTTTTCTGGAAAGATTGGCTTTTAAAATATATATATATATATCTACAGATACTAAATATCCTGCATGATTGAATTATTTTTTAGAGTGAATTTGTCTTTTGGAAACAGTCATAATCACTGGGAGGTAATTCTGATGAGTAAAGTGATTTTTTCAAACTGGTCAATACCATTTTTAGTGAGGAGAAGAAGAAAAGAGGAGAGGAAAAGAATGCTTGAATATCCTCTCTTCTAGCCAAGGTTCATTTTCCCTAACCCATCACTCCAGATTGTATTTAGTCATGTAGGATTAGTTATTCTTGCTTATAAATCTTTATCTTTTGCCTTTTGAAATGTAGAATTCCAATATTTTCTCTCCTTAAAAAGTAGTTGCTGCAAGGTTTTGTGTGATCCTAATTGTTTCTTTGCTCCCTTTCTGATTGATTTTAGTAATATTTTCTTTGATTTGCATTTTTAGTTTGTGTTTCTTTCAGGAAATGATCAATGAATTTTCTGTTTTCACTTTGCCCTCTGGTTCTGCACAGTTTAATAAATCTGGGCAGTTTACTTTTGTTCTTTCTTGACATGTGATATTCAACTTTTTTTTGTTCATGGTTTTCAGGAAGTTTTATTATTCTCATGTTAGTTATTCTTGGTCAATTTTACAGATTAGTTTTAACAGATCAATAGATTCTATCCATTTCTTTCATTTTTTCAATCTTTTGAGTTCTAGCATTTCTTATTGTCTCATAGAACCATTGAATTCTATTTTTCCATTCCAGTTTGCAGGGAGTAAACCCCTTGGGTAAGCTTTTCCACCTTCTGTCCTAAGTCAATATTTATTCTCCTTTCAATTTTTTTTTCTGTTCAAGCTCTCATTTGAGTTTGTAATTTTTTGGTTTTTATTTCTTGCTTCATTTCTTTCACTCCTTCTTGTAGTCTTTGTGGCCAAACCACTTTTACCCCCTCTGAGTCTATACTTGTAATTGTAGAATGACTCCCTTAGAATTACTTCTTAGATTTTTCTCAGTTCATGTAGGCGAAGAGGGGAAAAGGATTTATTAATTATCTACTACGTGCCAGGCACTGTGCTAAATGCTTTACAAATATTATTTCATTTGATCCATACTACAACCCTGGGAGGTAGTTGCTATTATCCCTATTTTACAGATGAGAAAACCAAAACAAATCAAAGTTAAATGACTTGTCCACGGTCACACACTTGCTAGCTAATAAATGTCTAAGGCTGGATTTAAATTCAAGTCTTCCTGACTCCAGGCCCAGTGCTCTGCTCTTCTGCACTTAGCTGCACTAGGTCGTAGTGTATCTCCATTAGGTTCAAGATTTTCTTCTGTTTACTCATATTTTTAGCTTCAGTTATTGGTTTGGAAGTTTGTGCTAGTGTTAGTCCCCTCTAGCACCTTTAGGGTTTATTGCACTTTGTTTAATCATGAACCATCTGGATGCTGCTGACACTGTTGATATTGACAGGGTTATTGGACTCAGTCCATACTCTTTATCTTAATCTATGGCTTCTCCATCTCTGGGAGACCACTTTAGTTTCAAGGCAATACACAATACACACTTTGGGGTTGTATTGGTAATTAGAGTGGGACTCTATCCTCTGTTCTCTAGAAGGTAACAGCCCCCAGAGGATTGTTAGAGACCATAGTGGCCCCAGGTCTCCTGCTTTCTGGCATTGGCACCGAGGTGCTGAGTTGGCACTGTCTGCTGTTGTGGCTTCAGTGACTGTATGGCTGGGCCCTCTATCGCTGCACAGTAAGTGACCCAATAGAGATGGTTCTATCGCCCACTGATGCTCTGTTCCAAGAGAGGAAGAAAGGACAACAACCAACCATTTCTGTATGTGTAAATACTTAGATCTGTTCCATCATTGGTGTTTTTGTTCTTTCCATCAGTGTAAATTTGAGTCCATTATGAGTTTCTTATCCTGTACAGTTTTTAGCCATGTCTTTCCACAAATTTCCTGCAAAAGATTGATCAAAAGTGCTGGAGGATTTCCTTTGACTATTAATATTTTGTGGATTCCAGTGTAACACTTAGGCTTTCTATCTGTTGCCATTTACTCTCTCTTATGGCATGATCAGCCCACATACGTTTCTAGGCATCCATGTTTATGATGATGTCTTTCTCACCATTACTTATGAGCAAGTCATCATCAATAATATACTTTAGCCCACTTATACCCTTATATCCATTTGGTGTCTTTCTATTCCCCTTCAAGTCACCTGCCATTTGGATTCTTCTGTGATCTTGGTGTTCCATGATTTTACAAAAATATGGTATCAGCAGGAGCATCTTGGCATTTAAAAGATCCTCTCGCTCTCTCTGTATATATGTATATGTACATACACACACACACATATATATATATACATATACATATATATGTATATATATATATATATTTAGTAATGAGCAGCTTGGGTAATTGTACATGTTATGAAACTTTTCAAATGCAATCCAGTCTAGCTTCTTCTTCCCATCAAACTTGGGGTCAGGCTTATTTTCCATCTGAAGTTTTGGGTACCAATGGAATAACTCAACAGAATATCCATCTGATTTTATAGTCCTAACTTGGGCGATAAGTTCTTTCTCCGGATTGTTTTTGTAGTATAGATGGTTAAGCCAATCGCTTTTGAGTCAGCATTGATGTTGGTATAGCACACTAATAATGGACCTGTATGTATTTGTCTTATTGCATTTTCTTGATGTGTTTTTTTTCAAGTATATGTGAATTTTTTCTCCCGTGTCTGTCTCATCAAGGGTAAGTAATCTCTGTCTTTTACTTCCTTTGGAATTCCACTGTTTATATATTCCTCTAATATAATCAGAGTACTCAAGGAGAGCTGATAATGGTGATAACAACAGCTATAATACATATAAATGTTTCAATCCAGAATCATAACTACATCAGAACAGGGAGTTCCCAATGAGAAAACTCCCTTGGAAAATGTAGATCACCAACTGTTTTGCAAATTATAGCCTTGAAGAGCCACCTAGGGACACTGAAAGTTAAATGACCTGCCTAGGGTCTCACAGCCCATGTGTGTCAGAGGCAGATTTGAACCCAGGTCATTCTTCCTCTGAAGCTGGCTCTCTATTAACTAGGAAACACTGCCTCTCAATTTGAATTTATATGGAGTTTGATGGTCACAAAGTGGCCATCTTTATAACTGTCTTTATAACAAGTCAGTGAGATTGATATTATATATTATATTATGTTGTATTATTCCTAATTCTCAGAGGGAGGAACTGAGGTCAAAGAAGTTAAATTATTTATCCAAGATAAATGGTAGAGCATAGGATTCAGACTCCAAAATCCAGAACATTTTCTATGATCCTCTCTCCCGTTAGCATATGTCTCAGACTGCCCAGTTGACAGGCAACAGGCAGCTTGCTTACTAAGTAGGCGATGATCCAATGTACTGAGTATGACCTTCTTGTGCATGTATAAAGAATCAAGAATAGTCCAAACAGTGATCTCATTTATTCAGTGTAAGCTTGCTGTATGTCATCCAATCACCAAATAACTGGTCTATTTATTAATGTTTCTAATGAAATGATTTTGTAATTTGCCAAGTTGTCCATGCTATAAGTATAATTTTCAATTTTCATTATTGAAAGATGAACTGTTATACAGTGATTTTCTTTTAGAATAGTGTTTCTTAGCCCAAATTGTATGCAGATGTATTCTCTATCATTAGCTGTCGTGGGAAAGGAAGGGTGACACTTGACTTTGAATATTTTTAAAGTAATCCAATAATTTAATAAATGACGGTGACAATGACTGCTATATATTTCTAAGGGAGGATTTGTAGGAATGCTGCAAATATAATTTGCTTTCATTAATTGGATTCAAGTTTATACTTCTAAAATAAGTTAAATTTTTCTTTGGAACCACTTGATTCAAATAAATTGTGGACCAACTGCCACCATAAGACAAGAACCTTGGAACAGCACTGCTTCGCAGACCAATACACCTGCTTCAATCCTGAACCCTTTCATCCCTCACCCTCAGCCATCATCATCAAGAGGAAGCAACTTTTGTGGAGAAAGAGCCTGCTATCCTTGCCACTACCAACATTTACTGCTCACCAACTGCCACCAATGGGACAGCCAAGCTACCTTGGCTGGAGTAACAAAGCACCACTCTGAAGGAGAGACTTAGGGGTGACATCTTCCAAATGGATCAGACCATAACTCCCACTCTGACCACCGTCTCCCCTCAGACATTTAACAAGGATTCCCAATGAAGATACTGTGTCCATTCAGCTGAATACAGTTTCTGGTGTTAGTCATACTATTGACCTACCATCAGAAGTCTCAGAGTGGGAGTTGAAAATCCTTATTTGTCTTTTGAATTCAGATGAACAGGAAACCAAGTCAACGATGTGAGCTAGACCTCTTAGCCAATCACATCGCAACAAGAGCTTCAATACCTCTCAAGAAAAAGTAGTCTAACCCAGGAATAGGGAACCTGCGGCTTTGAGGACACATGTGGCCTTCTAGGTCTTTGGGTGCAGCCTTTTGACTGAGTCCAAGATTTACAAAACAAATCCTTTTATTAAGATTTGCAACTTATTTTAATAAGATTTGCAACTTATTTGGTATATAGGGAGAGGGAGAGTAAAGAGTCAAGGATATGACAAAAGAAAGGTAATAAAAATAGCTTTTAAATATGGAGGAAGCAAAATACTTTATTTTAACAAAAAAGCAAATCTTTGACTAAAGATGACTAGAAATAATGTACTGATTTAATGTCCCTGTCCTACCCCAAAACAATTGATTTAAAAATCTCCAAAATTCAGAGGCCAGAGCTCTCTTTAAAACTCCATTCTTTATATCTATTTTAAACTAACTATAGTCAAATTAGAAATCACATTTTTAATGAAATATATTTGCCATGTTGCCAAACATTTCTGGAGTGAAATACCAGCATAGAAAAGCCAATGCAGAGCACAAGACTTGTAAATGATCTATGAAGTTGGCCAATGTCCCACCAATGGGAGATTTGAAGTTCTACAAATACTATCACTTTTGCACACGCAAACATAGCTGCAGGTTAAGAGAAGGGCTGGGAAGAGTTCCTCAGGACCAGGGGTATGCTGGACCCAGTTTAACCTGGCTCTGGAAAGTCAGTTGTTAAATTTTCAATATAAGGATTTACAACTCAGAAACCCACAAATGCTACAAATCAAGGCTTGATTTATTGCTTTATTAATTGTCTAGACTTAAAAAAAGGATTGAGAAAATGTTAATAATTCTGATTAAACTTAACTGTGTCATGGGTGCTTTTTTTTTTTTTGAGATCCCTACAAGTCAGAACCTACTCATGGTTTGTAGGTTTTCTGTTGTTGATATTTTGCTACCACCTCCTTTTTCCCCTCCACTCCATTCAACTGGAATCTTTTGGATCTCCTTAATCTTTAAAGTCACCAATTTTGAGGTACAGAAAGTGACTGAGCTTGGGAGTAGCAGCAGCAAGAAAAAGAATTGACTGATAGCTGTAGCAGGAAGGACGATGGATTTGACATCAGACCTGTGGGTTTGAATCCTGGTTCTGCAATTTACCATCTATTTGTAAAGTGAAGTGGTTTGACTAGATAATTTCTAAGGTCCTTTCTAACTCAGGATCCTCTGATCCTATAAGTGAGCCATTGATTTTGAGAGATATTTTTCAGTTGTCTGAGGACCAGCCTAGCTTAATTTAGAGAGGCTTATCACCAGAAGGTTGGCTACCAGTTGATGACATTTTTATTCTGCCCGCAAACCTCATGAAGATTATCTTTTAGGTAGCTGTGGTTAAATGGACAAAGTGCTGCATATCTTGGTATCAAGAGATACTTGGACTTGAATCATGGATCTGACACTTGGCAAACCAGTCTCCCACCCTGAACATCAGCTCAGTCATTCATAAAACTGGAATTTCACTACCCACATTACAGAACTGTAAGGAAATTTTCTCTTCTTTTTTTTTCTAGCAGAAGAGACACCTTGAGGTATTCAGGGGCCAATAACCACAAAAGAAAGGACATAGTGATAAAAATCTACAGCTTTTTGTGGCTGTGTACAAATGCACAAAGTATAGAGAACAAATAAGATAAGCTAGATATTTTAATTCGATTTGATCTCTGAGATAATATTGAGATTTGATGGAATGAGACACATGATTAGGATATGGCTCTGGGAAGATATATCCTATTCAAAAGAAAGAGATGGATGAAAGGGGCTAGGGAACATGGAGAAATCCAGGAGCCAGACATGGGAGAACATGGTCAAAACCAGAAATAGAAATGACATTTTCATCAGAATGTGCTGCAAACTAGTAGAACAGTATGTAGATAGATAGATAGATAGATAGATAGAGAGAGAGAGAGAGAGAGAGAGAGAGAGAGAGAGAGAGAGAGAGAGAGGGGAGAGGGGCAGGAGGAGGGAGAGGGATACAAACACACAGATATATGTATATATAATATATATAGATATACATACATATATCTAGATATGTATGTGTACATGGAACCTGGAAAACAGATAAAAATGATATCAGGTTCAATTCTTTAGATATTTTCTGGATCTGCTGGTACAGCACTAGAAGCTCTGCTTAATTTGGACTCCATGGAACATGATGCTCCACCTAGGCTAAGCTGAACTTTCCAGTTAATTCTTCACTTTTCATCAGCAACTTTACTTGGTTGGGACTCCGTGGAACATGATGTCCCCTTGTGGCCCAATATGCTCTCTAGCCCTTCCCCTGCTTTTCAGCTTCCTTATGTGTACTGTCTTCCTCCTTTACAATATAAGGTCCTTGAGGGCAGGGACTGTTTATCTTTTTCTGATTTGTATTCTCAGGGTTTAACACAGTACCTGGAATACAGTAAGCACTTAGTAATTGTTTATTGAAAAGGAATCAACAAAGGGAAATTCACTCTAGTTTTGATTATCATGGATAGCAATGGACCACTAAAGCCTCCAGTGTGTATACACAGGGAACTCAGTGACCAACCTACTTAGGACACTAGCTGTATGACCCAGGGCAAGTCATTTAACCTGTTTCCCAAAAAAACTCTCTAAGACTACAAGTTTCAAAGCAGGGCTAATTTGTGTTATTAGAGGGAATTTCTCCCTTGGGAGTTCCGTATAACAACAAAATCACCAGTCTGGTCCAAAAACTTTTCATTATCATTAACTGACAGCATCTTTCACACATAAGAGAAGTCTTTTAGAAATAAGAGGACAATAATAGAGATTGTTCCTAACTGAACACCAGGTGATTTGACTCAATTGGCTACTTGAGATGTCATGTTGACATTGTTTTACCAATTATTCAGCAAATACTGATTCATCACCTACGATGATATATGCGATAGACAACGCAAAGCAATTCAAATCGAACTTCCAATCTAGTTGTGAAAGACAAAGAACAATTATGTGTTGAACTCTGGGATACTGACTTAGAGTGAAATAAGACTGAAAGAAGAGATATGTTGGCTTTTATGCTCAAAGAACGGTTCCTGAAAGACCTGCGATTTCCTTTTCTCTCTCTCTCTCATTTGTTTGTTCTTTCTTTCTTTCTTTTTTAAAGTTTAATGGGACATATGTATCCTCATAATAAAACTTGTAAGTAGAACAAGTCTTTGCTAATATTTTATCCCCATCTCATCCTTTTAGCCTATCAATCAATTACTGTCTGCCAGACACTATGCTAGGCCATGGGCATATAAAGACAAGAATAAAACGCTCCCTGTTCTCAAGGAGCATACTTTCTATCTGAAGAGCATATATTACAATAACAATGACATTAATAATAACAATAATTCATGGAAAATTTCTAACTGTGCATCCTTTGGCTCTCCATTTAAAAATTCCTTTGGAGCCAGAGGACCTAGATCCCCAAGTACAGCTTTGCTCCTGCTGTGACCTTGGGCAAATCATTTAACCTCTTGGAGACTGTTTCCTCATCTGTAAAATGAGGGTATTCATTTATTTTTCATCTTAGATCCCCTAGTCCAAGCCCCTCAGTTTATATATGAAGGAAAGGAAGATCAAAGAGATGAGGTGACTTACCCAAACCAGTGGTCAGTGCAGAGCAGGGATTTGAAACTAGGCCCTTTAATCCTTACCCTGTACTCTTTTCACTGTGAACTAGACCTTGAAGAATAATTGAGATTCAGATAAGTAAAGAGGAGGAAGTAGCAAGGGGGAGGGAATTCCAGGTGTGGGGAACAGCATGAGCAAACCCAGTCTATGAACCTTCTATAAATAGTTAGCATTGAATTTCAGGATTAAACCCCATTTAAAATATCTTTACGTTCTTCTTCATTGCTGGACAACCAATCTCTCAAGCTGTGCTTCTTTTGTATGCAAAGTTCAATCTGGTTGAATAAATTTGTTCCATGGTTTGTTCCAATTTTCATATCTATCTTTTATGTATGATTGTGATGTAAATTTTTCTGCTATCCATTCTATCAGAATTAAAATGTTGCATGCTCAATTACAGTGACTAGAGAAGACAATTTCCTTTCCACTCAAATTTGGCAATTTTATCTCCTAGCATAAATAACTACAAGAAAGGTAAAAATTATTCTTGGCATCTCAAATTTGATTAAAGGAACATTTCTTTATGGGAGTAATATATTTAATGTTTTGGATTTAAAGCTTGATTTTTTTTTTGCTAGAAATACAGCAGGCTAATTCACTAGCATATCTACCATTTCATTAAAAGCTTATACTAGAAAAGGTGTATTTTTTTCCTTTTGTGTTTATCCTTATAGTTAAATAACTGATGATAACTCAATTCAGATTAATTGCATGAGGACTTTTACTTGAGATGCAATGTTGAACTTTTTTTTCTTTCAGAATGTATTTGATTCTGAGAATTTGGGAAGTAAGGAGATGACAAGTTATAACTTGTGCATGTTCAGTTTTAAACTGTGGCTATGTAAGAAATAATTGCATAGAAAATTTGTGTTAATAATAATATCTTGAAGTGTTAGGGACCTTAAGGTGCCTTAAATACGTGATCTAAGACTAAGTAATCTTTCCAGCGCTCCGCAGAGATAAGCAAAAGACTGACAGAAAGGACTGTGTGAGATGTCAGAATGGGCCATGAATGAAGAATATAAAAATTTTCTTGCTAAATAAAATAATTAGAACAGCATTGAAAACAATCATCAGATGTTACTAGGCTAGCAAAAGAAAAAACTGAATGAACCTGATTCATCAAATTTGCTAACTCAGCCTCCATTTGTAAATGTCACTGCTTCTCAAAATCACTATCCACATCTCTCTTCATCAATTTTTTGTTTTTCATAATTAGGCTGCATCTGGAAAAGTGAGATTGAGAGGCTCCCTGGAGAGAGCATTGCATTCTCTCAAATGCCAATTACTTATTTACCTGAAAATTTTATCTTGAGATAGGAAAAAAACCAATGATATCTATTACTTGGTAACATGATCCAATAAAATGAGTGTTTATTACACATCCACTGAATCCCTGATTATTTAACCTGGTGATTTGATGGTAGACATGATGTGGATTGGATTGCTGTCCAGTATGATATGAACTTAAGACGGACTAATCTTGTAACAAAAGTGAGGGATGACAGATGGACAGCTAGAGTGCTCCATTGGTGCCTTTGCAATGGCAGAAGAAAGCAAAGGATGAAAAAAGGAGGGCAAACTGCATCAGTAGAGGGAACTCCTGAACTAATGAAATCACAGATTCATTTGACTATTCAAAAGTACATCTAGTCCGATCTAATAAGCATTTAACAGGTACCCACCATATGCAAAGCATTGAGGATACAGAGATAAAATAATAACCACCAAGGAACTTATATTCTGCAGAGAAGATAATTCATGAAAATATATATGTGAATATACATATGTAATATGTGTTGTTGTTTAGTTGCTTCAGTTGTGTCCAACTCTTCTTGACCCTATTTGGGATTTTCTTGGCAAAGATACTGGAGTGGTTGGCCATTTCCTTCTCCAGCTCATTTTACAGATGAGAAAACTGAGTCAAACTGGGTTAAGTGACTTGCTCAAGGTCACACAGCTAGTAAGTGATTGAGGCTTCGTTTGAACTCAAGCCTCCTGACTCCAGGTCTGGCACTCTATCTGCTGCATCAATGTGATATGTACACATATATATTAATTTATATGTGATATATGTAGGGATAGAAAGATATGTATAAAGCAATTTGACAAAATCATTCCACGTAATATAGTGAGAAAGCATAATGCTTTTAAAAATTGTTTTTTGGACATTTTTAAAAGGTAAGAAAATTAAAAATAAATTGCATACCAAAAAGATATTAAGCCAATTCTTTATTGTCACAGATTTTTTTCTTTATGGCATGGGAGTTCCAACTTCACATAGGACCATTTTCCCTAGCATTATTTAGAAGCATAGGAGTTATTTCACATTCTGATGGATCATTGCATTCTTGGCTACTTTTTAGGGGCTTTCAACCATGGTACCAGTCCCTGCTCTGCCAAGAAGGGCTGACATGGAAATCTATAGCCAGAGAACAATTCTTTCCCCCTGCACTGTATGAGGTGTCCTCACTGGAAGAGATCGCCAAGAACATGGACACCAATTCTGTACTGGCAGAAATCTCTCCAGGACCAGGGAGGGAACTTACCGAACCTTGTATTCTTAGTCAACAGATTTAGAATTAGATAAGTTCCTGTGAGACATAAAAATGGAATTTATCCTTTACTGGCCTTTGGGCTTTCTTAGTCCCAACAGCCTCAGCAAGAGAAGATGATCTCACTGGCATACTCCTAACCGTGAAGACTATGACACCTGAACCAGCCAATGCTGTATAATATTTAATCAGTGGAAGAAAGGGTCAAAACATCATCTGACAGCCCTGTTCAAGTTCACAGACAAATGGAATTGTCACCTGAGTTGCGACTTGCTGCCCAATGAAAGCATCTTTGAGGCGGCAGCCGAGCTAGTACAATTAGGCTTCATCATTGAGGCTGACTAGAGTTACCTCACTTTTCCACCAGAAGAGATGCTGAACAAGTTCACTTTCTTCCAATAGAAGGTCATGACCCTCTGGCGCCAGTCTATACATTGGTATGCATTACATCTATGGTCAATCTCTGGTTTATAACAAATAAAGAGAAGAGAAATCAGTTAGGAACCACCCCCAAAAGACTACATTTTGGAAAAAAAAATTTAAATAGTGAGATTAGATCACTGAGGAGGGGGAGAAGGCTTCTAGAATTATGATGTCAACAATATGAAGAGCTCCCAGGATGGAAACTCCCTTCACTGATGCAGATTAGCAATTCTTCTTGTAGATTCAGAGAGTTCTGTGGGATAATGAGAGGGCAAATGACTTGCTTAATAGTGAAGCCCTTATCAAATGTTCTTCATTAATTCATTTCTCCATTTGTTCATTTGTGGTCACATAGTATGTGTCAGTCACAACTCAAACCTAGGTGGTTCCTGATGCCAAGGCTAGCCCTCTATTCCATATACCACAGTGTCTGTCAGACGATTTTTAAATTCCAGGCAAGCTTTCATGCAGCTAAAATAGTTTGTTTGTAAATAATTGCTAGCTTGGAAATTCCATTGGTCAGTTTTTCTTCCTTATTGCTTAGGATCTTGTGTTTAAAGTCTATCTTTTGCTCAATTCAACCAACAACTAATTATTATGTGAGTAGTACTGTATACAAAACACTGTGCTAGGTGTTACAGAGAGATGCAAAGATTAAATAAGATATGATGCCTCCTTACATAAGGCTGTAATCTAGCAAGCTCACACACTCTTAAATTTGATATTGGCAAAGATTTGAAGGACCACAGGTACAGAGTGAAGAATGTGCTATCAAGTCAATGTGTTAGTTGACTTAATTTGCTTACTATTTTGTTACAAGAGGAGTATGGGTGTGTGTACAAAATGGTAGCAGTGTAAAAAAAAAACCAATAAAACATTTTTGTAAAGTCACCTAGAGTAGAAAAGACACTAATTTTCAAATTTGAGGACCTAAGAGACCGAGGTTCAAATCCTGCCCCCAACACATACAATCTGTGTGACCTTGTGTAATAGTAACCACACTGGCCTACCCAGGATGGCTGCTAGCATAGGTTCTTAGACCTGCTTTTCTAAAGGGAAGCAACTTTGAAAGGGTCAGCAATTTTACTTTAATTATACATATGTATCATTCACTTACTTCAGGGGAAAAGTCAGCACCCTGAACTTCAGAAAAAATGCAAACAGATTACAAGCAAAGAAAATAGCACAGATCAACAGACAGGGCTTCTGTCTGAGAAATTAGCACAGATCAACAGACAGATCCAACTGTCTGACCACAGCAATACATACCATAGTTACCAGAGGGAGAAGCACCAACATCTGAGTTTGAAAGCCCAGGGGGCTCCTTAGCAGTTACCCAGAGTCTCCTCTGGCCGAAGCACACAAACATTCTTCCAATGAGTGAGGCCCCAAAGCAAAATGCTGACCTCAGAGTATATATACACTTTTTAGAGCCAGAGAACATCACAACCCTCTTGACCCAGTGCCTAATTAGAAATTAGGAAAAGTTGTGGGCCTTCCTCTACACAAGCCTCCCCTAATCAAACTTCCCTTAATGGGCTCCACACGAAGCCTATTAATGGGTGGGGAAGATCTTCAAATTGTATTAACATTTCACCTTGGGCAAGTCACTTAACTTCCGTGAACATAAGAATTTTTATTTGTAAAATGAGGAGGTTAAATTAGATGACCTCTGCAATCCCTTTCAGCTCTAGAGCTATGATCTCATGAACTCTTCCCAGAACCTCCATTTTAGGAGGGCACTAAGGCCAGACATTTCTCCACTTACCATGTAGCTTTATTCCTCTGAACTTCTCCAGGATGGATCTGAACCTGGTACCTTTCCCCATCCCTACTTTTCAATTTCCTCTTGCATGTTGTCTTCCTCTATTAGATTGCAAGCTCCTTGAAGACAGACTGTCTTTTGCCTTCCTTTGTGTCTTCAGAGCTTAACACAATTCCTGGTACATTGTAGGCACATAAATGTTCATTGACTTAATACTACAGGGCTTGTTTTGTATAGAAAATATAGCAAGTATCAATTAAATTTGTTACTCTGCTTTGCAATTCCCAGAGCTTTGTGCCATACCTTTTTCTCTCTCACATTGGTTTCTCATAGACCTGTTGCTTTTAAGGGAATATTCTCAGTGGCTTCTTCTGCACAAAGACTCCAAAACATCTGATGTATTTTTTTAATATGTTGACCTAAGAGACATTGCTTCTGCGTGCCAGGTTTCATGCTGTGCATGAGACACATAGCACTGGGTGGAACTATTAGGGACTGAATCTACCTCCCAGTCCCCCTGGACTAAGGCCTACGTTCAAAATTATACACACCTAGAAACACACTATGGACAGGTTCACTTCAAAACAATTCCTGCCAAAACTGGATCATAGATCTGAAACATTTGGGCAGGTTCCTTTTAGGTGTTGGACACTCCAGTGCAATGTGAAAAGGCTGCTTAGCAGACCCTCCAGAATGAAGCCCAGTATGGCATTTTATATGGAGTGCTCAGCATTTTTCTTAAAACTGACACACATTTTATGTGGGTTATTAAATCCACAAAAACGAAAAAAAACTGGACTATTTTCCCAAGCCATGGCATAGAGCAGGCGTCTCTATGGTATGTGTTTTTACTTGAAACTTTCTCAATATAAAAACGCAGAAGCCATCCAAAGGCAAATGTCAGAGCGGCTTGGCCTCAACTGGAATAGATCACAATATAAATAGAGCTGTAATGAAATTAAAATTCCAGCTGAATACTTGTCCAGGAATAGGCTCTCTAGATTGAAAGGTCACCAGGAGCAAAGCAGGCCTTCTGGACACCAAATATAAGGTGGCTTTTCTTTGTCTGGTTGTTAGATTCCCTATGATTCTATCACTTATAATGCCATTTAAATTTTCTTCTCTTTTCTCCATCCTCACTTCCAATCTAAAAACAACTTTCTTCCATTTTGAAATTGGGCACTTCAGTGGAAAGAACATTTGCTCTGGAGTCAGAAGACCCAGGTCTACGTAAGCTTGGGTACATCATATAATTTCTTTCAGCTTTGGTTTCCTTATCTGCAAAATTTAAAAGCTGAACAAGGTGACTTATGAGGGCCCTTCCAACTCCAGAACTATGGTCTTATGAATCATAAAATGCTAGGACTAGAAAGGTGCATAGAGTTAACCTTCACATTTTACAATAAAAAGAAATGAAACACAAAAATTAAGTGCTTTGCCCAAGGTCACGTGGATACTAAGTGACAAATCCATCACTGAAATCAAAAGTGACCTCAGAGGCCAGCTTCATTTAAACTAAAGAATGAGGAATTTGAGGCAACTTGCTCAATTGGATGCAGGGAATGAGTTATCAGAGGCAGAATCTGAACCCAGATCTTTGGACTGCAGAAGCACTACTCTTTCCCCTGTACCAGAAATCCAGATATTTGAATGAATGCTAACTTTATCGTTCCTTTTCTGCTTTTTCTCTGTGTCCTTCTCTAGCATTCCTACCATGCCAAGAGGAGAAACAAAAGCAATGTGGTCTCTGAAAAGCAGGAAAACTCTCTACATGACACCAAAAAAAATGCTGACTGTTCTCACATAACAGAGTCTGGTTGTTTGCCATTGCTAGATCAGACACCCAGACGATTAGTTGATTTTTTTCCCCCATTTTTCATCAAGATGCTTGGGTGCTCCAAAACTACATCCTTCAAGAGTTTACAGTTTAATTAGGTTAATTATTTCCAACAGAAGAAAGAAACAAAAGCCTAAGAAACTGAGGAAAACCAAGACTCCCCCCTTTTTCTATTTTGTTTAGCCCACTATGAAATAGAATTGGGTTGAGATTTTTCTTAACTTTGTTTTGATTGCAGCTTATCTTAACACTGAAGTTTTAGACACAAGGCAGTTCTTTCCTTTACAGCAGAGGTGTCCGGGAAATGTTTAACAAAATAAACAAAAAATACAATAGGACCTAGATAATGTTAATATGTAGTCTTCTGGGTCAATATGCACCCCCATTGAGAACCTTAAGTATGGTTTAGTGGCCCACTTTATATTTGAGTTTAACAACATTGTATGTCATTGTTTGTACCACAAGTTACAAAAATAGGTCGCTCTTTGCCACCTAAGCAGATAGTTGCTGCTCACATCTGTCAGTCAAATGGAAAAGACTGCCCTGGAAGCTGAGGGAATCCATCACAATCTGGACACTTGTGCAGTGTCAACTAATTTTAGTTACTGAAGCCAGGGACGCTGCACAGAGTGATTGGCAAGGCACTTGTTCCAGACTCAGTGAGGGTTACGGCTGTCCTTATGGCAAACAACTGCACAAATAGGAAACCGACTGAGCATGGGGGACTTGCTTCAACAAATTATTTGAAGTATGCGTCTAACTCCTATCTGTATTTATTATTCCAACTCTCGGTCTAACGAGGATTAAAAAAAACACCTCTTTACTTTAAACTATTCCCATTAAACAACCAGACTCGCCTGAGTTTTTGGCCTCCTTCCTGTGGATGTTAGGGAAATGAAAATGACCAGGATTAGGACCCAAAGACCGGGCAAGAAGTTGCAAATCTGCCAGGGCTGCACTTCATTTTTTCTTCTTCTGCTTCTTGAATAGGCTCTCCTTCCTCAAGCGATGCCTGGCCTCAGAGATGTGCTGATAAATGTTTAAGAAAGAGTCTTTCTAAGGAGAAAAAATATATACTTTTAAGTTTAATTTGCATTTTTGGAGGGGGGAAGGCAAGGCAATTGGGGCTAAGTGACTGGTCCAAGGTAACACACCTAGTAACTGTGTCAAGTATCTGAACCCCTGATTTGAACTCGGGTCCTCCTGACTCCAGGGCTGGTGCTTTTCTCACTGTACCACCTAACTGCCTTTTAACTTATATTTTTAACATTTCCTTCATCACTTTCTTAAGCCTACCAGGGATGGGGAATCTGCTGCCTTGAGGCCACATGTGGCCTTCTAGATCCTTAAGGGCAGCCTTAGTGAAAAGGCTTGCACTTAAGGATCTAGAAGTTCACATGTGTCCTCAAGGCCACAGCACAGGTTCCCCATCCTTGGAGAAAACCAGCAAAACAATAAATCAAGCTCTGATTTGTAAAGACTTTCGATTTCAAGGTGTATGTGGATGCTCAAACTAAAAATTTCACCATCAGCTCCGAGCTGATTCACCCAGCTCCAGCACGCCTCTGTTTGACCTTCCAGACAAGAAGACAGATATTTAGAAAATGAATTTTGAAACATGAAAGGTTGCGGACCGTGAGTAGTTTAGTTTGGTTCTCCCTATTCTCCCTCACCCAACAGCATCTCAACACCATTAGAGATTTCTCCTTAGAAAAAGAGACCCCCACAGAGCTGGAGGAGATACATTAGGAGTACGTACTTAGGACTCTTTGGGAAAGGTTCTGGATATGGAGAAAAGCCATGCCTGTGTCTTTCTCTTGTATTACATGTCAGATACTGGCACCAGATGATGACATACAAAGAGGCCCATTCAGGTTTTATTACCCTCACAGCTAGGCACCTTCCCCTGGGGCTGCCAACAGCCAAGGAAAAGTGGACATGTTGAGACTTTCCTGGGTTAGTGACTGCCAACAAAGTAACTTCCCAGTCTTCAGGCCCAGCTTCCTGGCATCTCTGTCTCTAGTTACAATTTCCAAGATCCCCAACCTGGTGTTTTCTCTGAGGGTTCCAGATTCTGTGTATATAATCTATTCTTAGCTGCAGATCAAACATTCCCTTCTGAGCTGAGTAAAGGGGTATTTAAATAAACTCAAGGTGTTAAGAGGATAAGACATGGATATTTTAACACTTCAAAACATAAAACACAGGTTAACAAAAAGCTGATGGTTGAAATCTTAATAGGGCCTGACCTCTGTGGTAAGAGTTCTCAATGACTGAACAGAGATCCCTAAGTATACAGCAATAGAATTAAAAATCATTAAAGTCAGCAGGCACCTTAAATATAATTTACAACAGCCGCCTAATTTTACATTTGAGTAAACCGAGGCCCAGAGAGTTGATATGCCTTGATCAAGGTCACAGCTATTTAGAGACGACACTCTACTCCCATGAGAGTGCCATTTTTGGGGTACTATGATGTCTTTTGTGTCCCCCGGACATAGAGCCAAGATATTTTCCTTTCTTTTTGTCATAAATCTCTAATCAAATGAGATTATTACTGATGGAAGGGTCACAGATTAGAGCTGGAAGAGAATTTAGAGGAAATCCAGGGGTGGGGAACCTGCAGTCCGGAGGCCACCTGTGGCCTTCTAGGTCCTCGAGTGTGGCCTTTTGACTGAGTTTTACAGAACAAATCCTTTTATTAAGGGGATTTGTTATGTGAAGTTCAGATTCAGTCAAAGGAATGCACTTGAGGACCTAGAGGGCCACATGTGGCCTCAAGGTCACAGGTTCCCCACCCTCTAGTCAAATCTCCTTACTTTATATATAAGGGAATCAGAGAAGTGAAATGATTTGCCCAAGGTCACATAGGTATTAAATGACAGAAATAGCATTTGAACCCAGGTCATCTGACTTCAAAGCTAATGATTATCTCACTAAGGGGCAGATATGTAGCACAGTGGATAGAGCACCAGGTCTGGAGTCTAAACGACCTAGATTCAAATCCAGCTTCAGACAATTGCTAGCCGTGCGACCCTGTTTAAGTCGCTTAATCTCCACGCTTGATTTGGTTCCCTCATCTGCAGAATGGATATGATAATGGCAGCTACCTTCCAGGGTTGCTGTGAGGATCAAATGAGATATTTGTAAAGCACTTAGCACAGTGCCAGGCACATAGGAAGCATTCTGTGTTAGTTGTTGTTGCCTGTTGGCCATATATCCAGTCAAAAAGGAAGCTATGTAGTGTTTAGTTAGGAAAAGCATTTAGAGACTTCTTGAAATCCATCAGTGAATCAAGAATAAGCAGAATTCATGTCTGATTTATCCAGGTGACTAAGCCAAATACACAGGTTTTATAAGCTAATTGAGCTTTATTTTGCATTATTTGTGCAGAAGCTGACACTGAATGTCAATCTATGACCCTATCCATAAAAAGAGAAAGGAAATTCTGGCGGCACTTGGATATTTTGTTATTATTTTGTTTATCTTTTCTTCCCAGAAGGCTTAGTACCTACTAGCCAATGTATATGTATCTGGTAGCCAAACTTGGAAAAGAATGTTGCAAATAGGAAGTCAAGAGATCCAAGGACCAATATGGCTATTGCCATGTGCATCTGAGCTGCAATCAGTCCCATTTCCAATGCCAGGGAAGGAGTAACAGTAATCTTTTACTATACTTAACAATGTGCTGGAACCGTCAGGAGCAGCTTGGTTCCTGCCCTAGAGAGCCAGCGTGATCTGCATACTCCAGAACCTACTTATCAGTTGCTCAAGCCACTCTAGAGTGAGTGACTACCTAGTTTCATCATCTATGCTTCCCAACTGCTCTTTGGAGCGAGAAGAGGTCAGACTCCAGACAGGAAAAGAAGGAATAGAGAGTAGAGAGAGGAACTCGGATCCAGTTCATGAAGAGATGGTGCCTGTTGCAATTTATGCTATCTACGCCCATTATTGTTTGATATTAGCACATTTCCTAATCCAAGTAAATGCTTTTGCTTTTGGTTATGACAGGAGGGCTAAGGGATATGTCAAAAACAGCTATGTCTCGAAGGAAGGTACTTCCTGTGGGCTGGGGCTTGAGCCTATGAAGAATATCTTGAATTTAGGTCCAAGCAAAATTCTTGGGGAGTAACAAGAAAAAAAATGTGTGTGTGTGTGTGTGTGTGTGTGTGTGTGTGTGTGTGTTTATGTGTGTGTGTAAGGGATAGTACATTTAAATCCCTAAAGAAATGACATAAAGTAAATAAACTAAAACCAAATATTTTTGTCAATTGTATGTATATTTTGTCTACCCAGTTCTTCTTATCTGGATATATAATAAATTCCAGATTATGAACTTTTTTCTTTTTTTTGTTTTCATATGTTTATTGATCTATGGAATTAACAGGAAATTACAACCTATCTGGATATTTTAGTGTTTAACAACCATTTAATATTTTATCATTCCTATTGCATCCTCTGGAAATTAAAGGTTTCATTTAGAGATGATTATACATATACACATATGTATGTATGTGTACATACATATGTGCATATATATACATGTATGTATACATAGTATGTGTACATGCAATGTATATATACATATGCATGTATATATACACATATATGTGTGTATGCCTGTGTATATATAAATACACGTATGCATATGTGTATATATGTGTGTATACACCCTTATGCAGTGTACAAATACACACACACACACTCATACACACACATAAACACACACATATAATCTTTAACCTGATCCACTTTTCTGACCTGGACTTCTTTGCCCCTCCTCACACAGCCTGGTGGCCCTCCACTCCTGGGTCTCACCATATTGATGGACGACTTAGTATAGGTGTTCAATCAGCTTTCACCCTACTAACTCAAAATTTCCAAACTCAAGAAACCCACCAAACTCAACAGCCCCAGCAGTAGGGGCTGTAAGCAGGCATCTCTACAACTGGTCATTCAGTTCTTAAATCCATCAAAACCTTGTGGTAACATGATCCTGTCCAATAACTTAAAGGAGGTAAGGTAAGAACCTTTTGCAATTACTATATACCCATAATATTTTTATTTGTGATTGTCAAAAGGAT
>CM053627.1:158716070-158732011 GCA_028646595.1 Phalanger gymnotis
TTAATTTGTGAATAGGGAAAAAATGCCTTTGGAATTTGCCCCACGGGGCTGTTGAGAGGATTAAATATGATACTACATATATATGTATATATACATATAAAATTGATATGAATTAATATTATTATCTCTTATTGTCATCTTATTGTGGGTTATTAAATTATGTATGTCCATTTGGTACTGGTTTCTTTTTTCTGAGTACAAGCTTCATATATATGCAAAAAGAAGAATGGATTTAATAGAACAGTTATCTGATACAGAAAAAAAGAATGCTATTTTCAAAACTAATGGTGGCTTTTCAAAATAACTGGTGAACTTCAATTGTTTTTTTTTCCAAGATGGTTACTATGCTTGTTCACAGGATACATTAAATTTTGCCTTCAGAATCTATATGACTTTACTCCTTCACCTCTATCCCTACAGTAAAATCTTTGGTCTATTGCTATCTCATCCAAATATTAATTTTTATTACCTTTTTTTAAATTGATCTCCTTGTTTCTCACTTTTTATCCCTTTAATCTATTACAAAGCACTCCCGACAAATCACACCTTTCATCAAAAGATGGCCAAGCCCCACTTGGTGATTGTTTAGGCCCTTATTGGTTCAGAACGAATGTAAATAGAAATTGGTTCTGTTTTGGCCAGAAACCCCGAGGGTCTTCCTATCCCAGACTATTGTGTGTATGTTTTTTAACTAGTAAAGAGGCCATTTTCTGTCTCATTTATTACCCAGCCTTAATAACTGAATGGGCATTGCCTCAGTCAAACTAAGATCAGTAAAGACCTTAGCTTAAAAAAGCCAAATCTCCCACTGCATCCTAGGCCATCCACAGTTGTCTTGATCTGTATCTTACCATTGGAATCAGATGGCTCCTGAGGAAAAAGTGAGGCTGGTGATTTTGCACAGTCCTCCCTCACTTAAATCTGATTACTTGGATGTCATGGCATCACCTCCCTGATGTCATGGTCCTCTTCAAGAAGGAAGGGAAAACAACAACAGCCATCCTCCTAGTAGTGTGCCTCCTTTTTGGCCAGGTCCTTAGAAAACAAACTTAGTCTACTTATGAGGCCATCCTCAAAATCTTTCCAGCATGGTAGAACCTGCCAGAATGTGTACTTCACTGTCATAGGTTTCATGGTGCCAGGGTCACTTCCATGCCATGATGAAGTCTCACAGTAAGAATTTTGTGAAATTGACTATATTTTAGTGGACAGAAAAAGAATTAATATGGATGGGGGAGTTATCTGTAAGTCTGTCTATAGTAAAACCATTGACTCATCAGAGTTGATCAGCATTTATAATAAGCAAGAAGGAAAATAGTAATGAAGAAAGGACATGGCATACAATTAGCAAGGCATAACCTTAAACTATTTAATCAAGCTATTGAAAATTTTAAGTGGGAAATGGACAACGGAGATGACATAGGCATTGACTTTACTAATTTAATTCTGAAGCTAAACCAAAGTAGATTAATTCCTACAATGAGAACAAAAGAACCAAGATAGTGCTTTAGTATGCACTTAACTTTCTTGCAAAGTGCAGATATAAGGCTTTCAAAGGCAACATTAGGTTAGCAGAGAAACTGTCTGTAAAATCTTACAAAGAAGGATGATGGACATTTATGAGCAAAATTGTCTCATAAAGCGTAGAGAAGCAGTGGAGGGTAAAATCTATCTGAAGAAAGCTTAGCAACTAAGGAAAGTCATCCCAAGAAAATTTAGGGATGAAAACAGAAATAGGTGTATAGAATAAAACTGGAGAAGGTTTAAAAAAACTATGACAGACTGTTTTTTCCCTCAGGAATAATGTAATCACCGCACTTGGACTCTAACAGTACAGTCCCTGAAGTGCTTAAGGAGGAAATGGTACTAAAGAGAACAAAGAAAAGGAAAATCAGCTGGATTAGATCAAGTACATAGAGTAGAGTTTTGTGCTAGAGGAAATACAGTTGTGTGAGTATCAAGGGATCAATTTACATAGTATATAAAGGACTGAAAGATACCAAAGGCATGGCAAAATTCTTGGACCTACCTGATTCTTAAAAAAAAAAGTGACTGAGAAACTATCCATAATGACCGAGCTATATGCCTCCTCTCCCATCTATAGAAAATTGTTATTATTAGGATCATCTGTATCTAAATTGAAGGTATCCTTGATAAGGGAACAAGAAAGCTTTCACAGACAATAATTGATAACAGACCACATCTTCACTATCTCACGATTGACTAAAAATATGCAGAATTAAGATCTAATTATGTTTATTGTTTGTTGATTATAACAACAAAATTGACTAAACAGAATAAAATGGGGCCTTATGAGCTCCAGAAGTCTCCCTTGTCCATTTATAAAGATCATTCAGGATTCCTTAGAAGACATAACAACAGAAATTATGCTGTGCAATGACCAACTGATAATAAACATCAGAAGAGGCATCAATTGCAAGTCATGGCATCATCTTCCTGATGCCATGGTCCTCTTCAAGAACAAAAGACAAACCACAACCTGTGAGTAGTCTGAGCTGCCAAAATGGGGACTCAACTGGCCAGTTCCAGTCGGGCAACTGAGCTCTTCTCTCCTCCCCTCCTCCCCTGACATGGGGTATCACGCCCTTACCTGAGGGTATTCTGCCCAAATGAAGGTAAATTTGGATGGTGAAAACCTATCTAGTTAACTTGGGGTTTGCTGGCTAGATTTCTTTCTTAAAGACATGCCTTAAACCCAATTTGCTCTGGCTCTCATTGATTGGCTAACAATAGGTCCCTGCGCAAGTACCACTTAATGGTTATTTTTTGGGCCCAGATGGCTCAGAGCGAATGCAAATAGTAATTATTTCCCTTTTCAGGCAGCAACCCTAAGGATCTTCCCCTCCCAGTTTTATTCATTTATTTTTTTTTTTATTATTAAAGAGGCCATCCCTTGATTTACTTCTTAAACAGCCCTAATCCCTGAATGGGCATTGCCTCAGTCAAAGTCAGAGCTTGTAAGGAACTTAGCATAAAAAGGCCAAGGTCTCCAACTGCATCCTGGGCTATCTCCAGTTGTTCTGATCTATACCTGGTCACTGGACCCAGATGGCTCTGGAGGAGAAAGTGAGACTGGTGACTTTGCACAGCCCACCCTCCCTCAAATCCAATTCAATTTCAAGTCCTAGCATTATCTTCCTGATGCTATGGTCCTCTTTGAGAAGGACATTTTAGTTGCTTTCTTAGCATAATTCTAAATTGCTTTCCAGAATAATTGGACCAATCCACAGCTCCACTAACAGCAATTTCATATGCCTGTCTTTCTACAATACTTCCAGCACTGATTATTCTTATCTTTTATCATTTTTGTCAATTGCTATGTGTGCAGTCAAACATCAGAAAAATTCATATTTACATTTATCTTGTTAATAGATTTTTAACAGTGACTACTCCAATGTGTACTCTTCACTTTTGGCAGTGGGGGGGAGTGGTTGTCTTGTGATTTTATCCATGAAGGATAAGGACTCCCTTTACAGATTGGCAAATTTCAATAATTTGTAATCATAGAGAGTTAACTACTTGGGGGTCATTGAGAGTTAAATGATTGATTATACAGTCCACAGGTGTGAAAGGCAGGATTGGAACCTAGATCTTTTTGACTCCAAGAACAACCCTACTGCCCACTATCCCCTACTTCCTTCCCTTTTGAGGCTCATAATGAATATAGATACACAGATATGAATCTAATAAACTATTTTTGTTGCACAGCAACCAAACAATATTTATTTTACTGCAGTAAAGAAAATAATCCTTTAAAAATAGTCACTAAATCTCTCTTCCCAATAAATTCATTTTGAAGCACTCCCAAATCATACCTTTTGCTTCTATGTAAAAGTTGGAATGATGCCAAACACTTCAAAATCCTTTGGGGACCCAAAGGGATTGTTTAGTGTGCCCCTCAAAATATCACAACCTATAGAATTATATGTGAAAATTTCCATTTATACATGGTATTCTGTTACACACCACTTGGGGGAAATTCTGCAATCATTTCCTCTTTTCTGACATTTTTATTATTTAACTTCCTATTCTACTGCTTCTGGACAATTGTGTCATCATTCTCAGACTATTGACAGCACTCTGAATACACATTTACTCCGGACACCGGGTTGTTGTGAAGATTAAACGAGATGATATTTGTAAACAGCTTAGTATAATAGTAGACACTTAAAAAATGCATCTTCTCTTCACCTTCCTCCTTCAGTGAATGACCAGCCACTAGTGTTAATGGTAGAATAATTGCCCTGGGTTACCCACTCCTTGCTTTATTCCTACTGTAGCAATCTGATTCTGATAGCATGAGTCAATAGCTATAAAATACTGTTTCCTTTACATGCATTTTTTCCGTTATTCTCAGGAGGTTTGTCAGTCTGTATGTGTGGGAACCAGTCATACACACACATATATATCCATATTTGGAAGGAGCTTTATAATTGTACTTTTAACTATTACACAGAACAACCCTATGAAGAAAATCAATGTAATCTGTCTCTCCCCAATTTAAAGGGAAAGCCTTAGAAATCTAGAAAAGTAAGGCCTCAAGAAAGTCAGCAGATTTGAGATCACACCTCAAAGTCTCCAGGTCTGAAGATTATGACTGAATTCAGGAAGCCTTATCTTCCCAACAGTGAGATAGTTCCTGAAGGAAATGTGCTAGTGACAAGGAGTCTAATAATATTCTAGCTTAAGCATCTTTCTAAATCTTTTTCTACTCCGTTCTTGAAAAATACTACTTTTCAAGTGATGAGAAGGCCACATATGGCCCACTGAATAGTAACTCTTTTACTTCTATCACCACTAAGTTTTTCTGGAGGAGTTAGAGAAAAAGCTAACATTTCAAAAGGGTAATTAGTGTTGAGATCTAGTCTCTGCTTCAGTCACTTGCCTATCAATCAGCATCTGCAAGATCAGAGTTCAATTAATTGATGAAACCCTGGAGGCATCCAAAGCAATTAGCAAGTCACTAAGACTTGGTGAAAAAATAAGCAGCAAGTGCAGATATCTCATAAATTTACATTGCTGGGTTCCGTCTCTCAATTTATCCTTCTCTGGCCAAATACCCAAATGTTATTAATACTTTGCAAGAGAGAAGTATGAAATCTAAAACTTGAAATGACATGATCCTTCAAAATGAAGCAAAATAATGTAACAATTTTCCATATTAAAGTAGCAGCCACTGCTACAATCCTCTAAATCCCACAATATATTCCATTTTGAAGAAGAAACATCATTCCATCTTCCCTCCAAAAAACACATTTCAGTTGTTTTTGCAAAAGATCAACCACTGTATTGATGCACTTTTAGACCTAGAGGACAATTTATTGAAATATTGTCAAAATAAGGCACTTATGACTGGCTATCTGTGATTGGATGAAGGGTTAAAGGGTAGAAGGAAGGTACCAAGATGGTGATGCTAGAATAAGATAATTTATGCCATTGTTTGGGAGACCCAGGAAACTCATGTGCTACTTTGAACCTTTGACTCAGAAACTCTATCCCATGTCATCACAGATAGAACAAGGTTCTTTGGTCACCACTGGGGAGACTGTCAAGGCTGTTGGTCACTACCATTGAGACCACACATACAAAATCTAGCTTCCATCTCTGCCAATGAATTATAATAAATATGGTAATGATGGAGAAAGAAAGCTTCAAAATCATTCTAGTCTTGTTTTAAAGATGAGAAAATGGAAGCCCAGAAAGGAAAAAAAGCCTTTGTCAAGGTTATTCAGGCAGTAAATAGCAGAGCTAGGATATAAAGCCAGATCCTCTGATTCCAGTTCCAGGGATTTCTCTATTATTGCATCTTGACATAAGGATACCTCCTCTTCTTAAAGTACTAACATCTGGGGGTAACATCAACCAGATATGGTATGAGAGTACAAGAGAAAATTAAGCCATTTCTTTTTTAAAAAATCATTGATTTTATTTACAATATCTCTATTTCCCAATATATACACTCTTTCCCTCCTAAACAATGAGGCATCCTTGAAAGGAAGAAGAAAAAGGAGAGAGAAAAAACAAAACAGTTCAGCCAAACTCAACAACTCATCACCCAACTCTGACAGTGTATACAGGATTACATGCCCATAGCCTAGCACCTCTAGAAAGAAGGGCAGAAGATTGATTTCTCATCTGCCCTCTTGGACCAAGCTTGGTCATTATGATTACACAGTTCCATTTTTTTTTGTTCAGTTCCATTTTTAAAAAATTCTTTCTATTTACATTAATGTAGAAATTGTTTTCATAGTTCCATTTACTTCTGTTTGTGCCAGTTCTTAAAAGTCTTCCTATACTTCCCTGAATTCTTCGTAATCATTATTTCCTAATGTGTAATAATTAACTACTTTGGCCATATAATGAGAACACTGGATTCATTGGTGAAGACCCTGATGTTGGGAAAGGTTGAAGACAAAAGAAAAAGAAGATGGCAGAGGATGAGATGGCTAGATAGTCTCATGGAAACAATGAACAGATTGGAGAGAGAGCAGAGGATAGAAGGGCCTGGCATGCTGTGGTTCATGGGCTCACAAAGAGTTAGACTTGACTGAACAACTGAACAACAACAAATGTGCAACACGATTGAATGGAAAAAGTCTTATCTCTGCCCACAAAAGAGAAAACATGGAAACTTTCTGGTAACCCCAGTCATCCTTTACAAATCAGAATTATACCTGCTCTGTTGTGAACAATGTACTTATCAACATGTATCTCTAGCTATCTTCTTTCATTAGCTTGTGAGCTCCTCGAGGACAAGGCCTGGATCTAATCTTTTCTCTCTGAACACAAGGGTTCAGTGCTATAAGTCTTAACCAGCTGCATGTCCTGGACCTTATGACCTCTAGTCTACATGTTTAGCACAAATTCTTGGTGTCTGATATCTGTCCTGCTCTGCTGTTCCCTCATTGTCAAAACAGCGCTAGCTCAAAAGACAATGTAGTGAAGAGGAAAATATGTTGGACCTGGAATCAAGAGATATGAATTTGAATCCTCCATCTAGTTAAGCATCCATGGACAATTCTCTTAACTCCAGTGAGCCTCAATTTTCTCGTGTGCAAAATGTGATGAACAATATGCAAAACAACTGTCCCTCAGGGTCATTGCGATTTTTGAGTGAGATAATGAATGCAAAGGACTTTGCAAACCACAGAGTGCCATAAAAGTGTCAGCTGCTGTTACTATAGTTCTGATGGATTTTCATTTTGGATATTAACTTCACGTGTACTTGAGGAGAGAAGATTTTTCCTAAAGGCAGCCACAGAATCAGTCCATTATCAGTTAAGGAAGCCCACTGTCATATAAACTAACTTAATTTCTCTAATCCCCAATAAAGCAAATCTAAGTGCCAGGAAGCACAAACAATGTTTCCTGAGCCTACACTGGGGAACCCCCTGAGATACCTCTGTGACTCATAAAAATAGCACAGAGCTTATGGGGGATGCTTTTTATTTGGTTTCTCTCGGGCAGTCAGTCTTTCATTTGGGATGAGATGGATCTTGAAAGCTAGAACTGTAAATCTGAGATGTCTTTTCCTGATCAAGGTCAAGCAGTCATAAACCTATCAGGTTGCAGTGATATAATAAAAGAGATTCCCACCCCAATTCCTTGCCCTTCCCCATTCCCCACCCCCTTTATAATGATGACAGAGCTTATTTTTCTACCTCATTTCCCCAAGAATTCACAGCCTGTTATGATACCTAAGGGCATCATCCACAGCCTTTATCACAGTTTACCACCAACCTCTGAGGCCAAATGGGAATAAATTAGCTTAATTTTCCATTTTTGGAATATCCACTTAAATTTGTGTTTGTATATTGTGAAACTTCAAATTGAAATGAAGTCCTGCCCTTTAACTTCTTCTTAATTAAGAAGCATATTATTGTTTATTCATTCATTTTAACTGTTCCTTTTGACTGGCCAGGACCAGGGACATTTTCTATTTCTATTTTTTATCTTCCTGCTGTAATTTTCATAAAAAGGGAGGATTGGCCTAGATGGCATCTAAAATGTTTCCAATTTTATATCTATAATCTTTTAGTGATATGATTACATGAGGAGATCCAGGGGGGCCTAGTATTTTTGAGGGAAAGACCTGATTTTGGAAATGAAATTGAGGAAGCTACACCAACCCACTGAGTCACAGAATGGTCTCTCCCTCAACACAATCAGACTTTGCTAATGAAACCCTGGCAACATGAATAGCTTCCGGCCCTGGGAGAAAAAAAGAAAAATATATGGCCCAAAGAATAGTGAACAACTACCCTCTAATTTTGTATATGATCAGGAAAAAAAGAAGAAATGAGTTTATGTTGGGACAGGAGAGCATATGGAAGATCATTATCATGGAAGTGAGTCAATAATAATAACTGGCATTTATGTAGCATTTAAGATTTACAAAGAACTTTGCAAATATCATCTCATTTTATCATTACAACAACCTTGCTATTATTATTTTTATTTTATTATTATTATCTATTATTATCTCTACTTAGCAGTTCAGGAAACTAAGACAGAGAAAGGTTAAGTGACTTGCTCAGGGTCACACAGCTAGTAAATATCTGAAACTGGATTTGAACTCAGGACTTACTAAGTGCAGGTCCTGAAATCTATCCACTACATTGCATAGCTGCCTCCAAATATATTCCCTAGGAAGGTTGAAGAATTTTCCTCCTGAAAGGCTTTTCAGCATAGTATAAGCCATGTTCTTGAGACGGTTTAGGTGAGGGTCCTCCCCAGGGGCAGGGGATAAACTAGGTAATTTCCTAATCTCCTTTCAAGCCAATAGTGTCAAACTCTATTGCAGTTCCTCTCCATTTAGCATCATGATGAATATGTGGTCCCTCAGTCATAGAGAAGAGGTGGCCAGCTTGTCCGGGACGAGCTATCAGTGACTTGTAATCCGTTTGTGTGCTTGTGTGTGTGTTCATATGGTACTGACCATTGTTTCGTTCTGCTTGTGTTTCTGATGGGGAAAACAAGATTCCCAAGAGGAAAAGAAAATCAAATTTGTTGTAATTGCACTACTGTCTGAAATGGATGGACCGAGTGATACAGACCAAGCCAAATTAGAATATATTGAGCATCATTTATTAGCCGGCGACTGCCTCATAGACCACGAGCCCAGAGGAGAGCAGCCCCGAGCTCAAGAATCTAGGGCTTCTTAGACGTGAGCCATGAGCAGGTGCAAGCAAGCCATTACAAAAGCAGGGTATTGTGATTAGCAGAGCGTATCTAGTTTTGCCCATCTGGGGCCACACAGGGTCTTGAGCAAGACTTGGGGATTTATGCCAAGTGTTTGTTCCAGGGAGCTGAGTTGGATCTGGGGTCACAGAGCTCCAGTAAGTGGAGTATTACTGCACGCCCCTGTGCAAGGGGGCATTTCATGTCCAAAGCCTGGCATGATCTTCCTGAAGGACACTCCAGTGATACTCTGTGGTATATACTCATGGGGAGATATAACTATGACATATAAAAATTTGAGAGATTTAGTTTCTGGGTAATTTATAATTTTACTAATTATGGCTAGTGAATAATTAATAAAAGTATGGTCATTTAACTGTCTCTCATAAACAAAAGAGGAATCATGGAGGTTCTCATTGCTTATATGCCCTTGGAAGAGTGGGTGTTCTCAACAGGAGGCAATCAACTTTGATTGGTTAACAATTAATGAGAGAATGAATATCATAATGAAAGGTGGACATATGAGGGGCTGGAGGACTTGACTTGGATTATGTCACTGTTACCCAGATCATCCCCAGTCTAAGTCAATCTAGACAAAGGGATCTACCCCGCCCCCCCAGCTTTCCAGGATAGAATACAATGGGCCAGAATTTAGTTAGATTAGATTCTGTTTACTCTTTAATCAGAGGTAAGTTTCCCCATTTCCCCCCCATGGGTGGGGTCTCAAACAAGATCAAAAAGCAAGTACCAGAGGATTTGGGCAATCTCATCTATCAGCAATGTCCTTCAGATGTCGACTGAGTAACCTACAAGAGGTTGATTTCTGAATGAGGAAATAGAAAAGGGAAAATCTTAATTAATAATTGGTTATTAATATGAGAGAAATAATCATTTCTCTCATTACTCTTGATTCATGACATATCTCTGGGTCTACAACACTGTGTAAGAGAATGTAGATGGGGGGTAGGGGGAAGATATTGGGTAGGGCGAAGATATTGGGATAAAAAGATTGATGAGAGAATCAGAGAATGAGTTCAAGAGACACAGTGATGTCTTGATTTTTTGTGTGATTGACAAGAACACCCAAAACAGCAGACATGTGGAAGAGTCAACACCCCCACAACGACTTCAATTGTAGAGACTGTTAAGAACAGGCTTCCCTGATGAGATTATTCTCTCCTGAGTTGAGTTGATATATAATCTCATTTCCATTTAAGGAATTCATCTACTTGTTCTTCCACAGACTGTATAACTTGCTTGGTTTCTGTTTACATGTGTTTGCTTGGATAAATGAGGTTTTTGGAGATTTTTCCCCACTATCTGAAACTGATGTGTGTGTATGTACCCAAAAACATTCTCATGGGAGAAAGCTAAGGTACCTTGAGTAAGCTAGCTACTTTCCTTTAGAGAGAGGAAGAGTGCTTTTGTCTTGAACCTCAAGAACGTTATACTTCTTAGAATACTTTTATTTGAGATTTGATTGATTGATATAATTTTAGCCCAATGCCCCACTTGGAGATAGGTGAGTGGATGTTCAGTCATAATCTCCTTCCTACGCTTCACAAAAGTCAAAACTGAGGTCTCCCTAGGAGATAGGATGGGCTGGGTCTCAGAACAGATATCTATCCACACCATTCCTGAACCAGTTGTTTTATATTAGCTGGCACATCCATACATCTATATTACACAGACACCACCAGTTTGTTCCAAAGTGCCTAGATCAGCTTTCTGAATTTCTAGCAGTGGTTGGACTCAGTAAATGCCTGTAATGCTATGGGATATGTAAGGAAGCATCACCCATTCCCTTTCGAAATAAATGGTGTGTGTGTGTGTGGGTGTGGGTGTGTGTGTGTGTGTGTGTGTGAGTTGGGGGGTGATGGAACATTAACTTTTCAACTAAATTAAAAAAGATATGTGTTATATGATCAGGGGTTCATCATCTGAGACAGTGTGCCTTAGCTTTTGTGGGGCCACAGGGTTTTATGAGGCAGAAGATTTCATAAGTTTGTTAGTGTCCCAGATGTGGAAGTTTGGTCCTGATTCAGAAAGAAATGTCTGGAATAAATCCAAATTCCAAGTTGGGGAAATAACAGAGGTTGCTTTGTCCTGCCTGTGTTCAGTGTTTGCAGTGTGAAACTTTTATCAGTCAGAAGGCCATATATATCTTATATATTCAATTCTTTGGAAAAAAAAGAAAATGGAAAACAATGAACTAATTCCCGTTTAACTCCTGATTTTGCTTTTAGTCAAATTTCTTTTGTCCACAATTACCAATTGATTTGCAACGTACAAAATAAAGTTGACATACATCAATTGGGCTAATGTCCTTAAATTCCCTGAAATTAAGATGATGGCTGCCACTCATCCACAAGGCCTAAAGCTTACCACAATATGGTCAATATAATTAGCAATAATAGTTAAGTCCTTCTTTATAGTGTATAATGGTTCCCCAAATACCACAGATGCCATTTGTTTTCTGTCTGGGATTTGTCTTCACTCAGATTTCTCTCCACAAGTCATTAGTCTATAGTGACTCAGTATAGGGTTCTATCTCCTTATTTTACTAATAGTAATATTGTATACATTTACTAACAAATAATTTTGGTAGGCAGCTCAGTGGCATGGTGGATAGAGTTCAGGGCCTGGAATCAGGAAGACTTCTTTTTGTGAGTTCAAATCTGGTCTCAGATATTTACTATCTATGTGACCCTAGGCAAGTCACTTAACCCTATTTGCCTCAGTTTCCTTATCTGTAAAATGAGCTAGAGAAGGAAATTACAAACCACTCCAGTATCTTTTCCAAGAAAACCCCAAACAGGGTCATAAAGAGTAAGACACAACAGAACAACAGAAATATTGTATGTAGTACAGCAGAAAAAGCCCTATATTTGGAAATAGGATTTGAATCCTAGTTCTATTATTTACCTCCACTGTGGCCCCGGGGAAATCAATTCTTCTCTCTGAATCTCAGTTTCCTCACTAAAAAATGAGGAAGACCATATTATGCTATATATAAGGTCCCTCCTAGCTTTAAATCCTAGACTTTGCCTACTCAGCCATCCTTACTATATTGTCGACATTTGACCCCAGTTACTTTCCAAGGGCATAATAGTATTCAAGTTGCAGCCAGGAAAACCAGCCTCAATGAATCAAGTTAAGAGAATTAAAAAGGTAATCTTCCTTAGTGAATAATTTGGAGTCCCCTTCATTCAAAATTGATTCTGTCCTTAGATCCCTTGACCTTTAGATCTGATAGATAGAAGACTGTAGCACAACACAACTGCCCAGCAGATATCTCCATCTGGATGTGTCAAAGACATCTCAAACTCTACGTGTGCAAAACAGAACTCATTATTTCCTCCTTGAAACCTAAACATCTTCCTGACTTCTCTATTTCTGTCAAGAGCACCACTATCCTTCCAATTACCCAGGCTCCCAACTTTTGAGCCATCTTTGACTCTGAACTCTACCTCATATCCCATATCCAATTAGCGTCCAAATCTCATTCCACGTCTCTAATAAAGATTTCTTCTCCACTTATAGGGTCATTATATGAATTCAGTCCCTTATCATCTCTTATCTAGACTATCGAGATGCTCCCCTAATTCATTTTTTCCCTTCTTCCCCTTTCCAATCAATCCTCCATAACTACTGAATTGGTATTCCTGAAACAAAGTTTTGACCATGTCCCTGCCTTACATAAAAATTTGCAATGCTTCCTCTAGAAGAAAATACAAACTTCTTTATCATTTAAAGTCATGTATAATATGGCCTCAACTTATCATTACAATATTACTCTCCCTCACCCACTCTGAATTCCAGCAACACAATCTTACCTACTTTGCCATGTTGTTGTTCAGTCATTTCAGTCAGGTTCTACTCTTCGTGACCCCATTTGGGAATTTCTTGGCACAGATAGCAGAGTGGTTTGCCATTTACTCCTCCAGACCATTTTACAGATAATAAAACTGAGGCAAAGAAGGTTAAGTGACTTGCCCAGTGTCACACAGTGAGGGTCTGAGGCCAGATTTGAACTCAAGTTTTCCTGACTCCAGATCTGGCACTCCATCCACTGCTCCAACTTGCTGCCCTGTACTCTGCCTTGTATGTGACCTCATATGTTTATTTCCCAGCTTGGTGCCTTTGTATAGGTGACAGGTTCTCCATACGTGAAAAGCATTATTTGCTTACATCCTCCTCTTGAAAGCTTTAGGTCTCATAAAGCCTCACCCTAAGTACTACTTTTTGCGTGATGTCTTTCCTGATCTATTCTTTCTCCCTCCAGAAATTACTTGGTGATTTCTTGGTGTTAGTGTCCCACCAGAAATTACTTTGCATTGACCTTGTATATTTTTTTGCATTTATCTATCTATACATATATTATTTCTTCCTAGTAGAATGTAAGCTCTGTGAGGGCAGGGGCTCTTTCATTTTTGTCCATATAACCACGGTGCTTGGCATATAATAGGTAGTTAATAACTCAGTTTATGGGGTTGACATTCATAAGATAGCCCTTCATGTTCTCCTAAATATTCCCATTTCCTCCAACAACTAATTCTCATATGACATGTATTTCAGATCTTTCACAATCTTGGTCATCTTCCTCCAGTTTGTATCATCAGAATTACTGAGAACATCTGATTAATGGCTGCCCAACTTCTCCTTGGGAACTTTAGGCTATGGAATTCTACTCGGCATTTCTCTGAATTCTTTGAAATCTGCTCATCTGTATCTAGGGTACGTGCTAGACTATGAACAACTTTTTCTTTCACATTCATTTTGAATTCTAGGATAATATGGTTACTTCCTCCCAAGTTTCCACTCATTTCTAATTTGGTAACCAGTTCCTACACTTCAGTAACTGTAACTTCATTTTTTCACTCAACAACTCAAGTAAACAAATATTTATTAATTATTACTACTATTTGAAAAATGAAATTATCATGGAGTCAAGTTAAGAATTGATCAACATTTAAGAGAGCTCCAAGATATGCCCATTTTCCTTCATACTATGTCATGCCTACATATCAGGTTTTTGACCTTACTCCTGTAATCATCATCCATATTCTGATTTTGGTAACATGGTCTACAGTATACTCCTCCCATGTTATGACTTCTTTTTCTCCCTTGATTGATCCTCATTCAAATGTTCAATATTAGGTTTCTCCATCATTGGTTCATGATTTTTTCATGACTATACACTCATAATATATGCTATTCTATTGCACCCCATGTATACTCTATTCCTTTTGAATAAGGTTTTCTCTTCCATAGCTATTTTATGAGCGTGAATCACATGCCATTAAGATTCAAAAATACCAATGAAGCTAATTTTATCTCCTTAACCTAAGGTGATCCTGTTCATTACCCATACTCTGCACATTTGTATATACACACGTCTGAGTCCATCACTTTTTATTACTGCCCCTCATCTTAGATATTATTTCCTATAAATTATTAGTTTTCTCCTTTAATATTTACTTCTAATGAGGCACCTGATAATTTCTGTGGTATCATATATATATAATATATATATGTATATGTACACATATACATATATATGCATATATATGTGTGTACACATAAATATATATATGTATATGTATATACACACACAGTTTTCTCCTTCCCCCTCCCCTTTCAGTTTGTATGCTTTTTATTAAATTTTTTCATCTCTCTCTCTCTCTCTCTCTCTGTCTCTCTCTGTCTCTCAGCACTCATTAGATACACTTCCTACCTGGCAAGGGTCACATCATTTCTCTATTTTAAGCCATAGTTCAGAAATCCAGATCCTATTTTTAAACACAATCTTCTAAACCATTCTTTTGCTTCTCAAATCTGGATTTCTCCCTGTCCTTACTATATTGTAAGTTTCTTAAGATCAGGGACCACATTATATTTACCAGTGTTCTCACCTATTTCCCAATAGAGCACATTGAAATTGGGAGTACAAAGATCATAGGACCCAGAATTAGAAGATTTTCCACAAAGTAAGGAAGTGGATCTTATTTCATCTTTACATTTCCTTGGGGTTGAGCACAGTTCCTTGAACTGTATAGGAGCTTAAGAAATGTTTGCTGAATGTTGTTGAATAAATTTATTTAGTTGGAACAAGCCATGTTTAAGATGTTTCCAATAATTTGAGTCATTTCCCTCAGGAAAAGAAATCAAGCAAGCAAATATAGTTTATTAAAGATACTGATGAAACCATCCTGAAAATCTCATGGGCTTTCTACTCACCTAGTGTTAATCATTCTACATTGCATTGTTGATTTCTGCTTTGAATAGAATCTTTTCTTTCTGATTCTGCTCACAACCAGCAGCTTAAAAGTGATGAATAAACCTTAAGACACCTGCATCTTTCATGTCCTGGTGTATATGTTTTGTACTTTTCTTAAGTCATTTTCCCAACTGATGGTTTGGGGTCCCCAGATGGTTGGTTGGCTATTAGTATCTTAATGGATACCCTTAGGAGAGGAGAGGAGAGGAGAGGAGAGGAGAGGAGAGGAGAGGAGAGGAGAGGAGAGGAGAGGAGAGGAGAGGAGAGGAGAGGAGAGGAGAGGAGAGGAGAGAGAGAGAGAGATACTCTTTCCTTCTCCTAATAGTGGTTCTCTTAGGACCCTGGAATCCTCGGCTCCCTCCCAAATTTAGCATCCTTTCCCAATCAACATTCAGGCTTCAAACTAGCTTTCTATTTCTACATGTAACACAAAAGTTGGTCTAATTCTTTCAGTCAATTA
>CM053627.1:158732511-158746752 GCA_028646595.1 Phalanger gymnotis
CTGTGAAAATCAATGCTGAAAACCAAACATATTAAAAATAAATTTGAAAAAAAATAATAGTGGGGAAAATAGATATCCTTCATTCATTTAATTCATTCATTCAATTATGGGAAAAGTTCTCTTAGATCCCCATTACATATGAAGTTTGTACTTTTGGTTTCAGACAGATGCTTTTACATTTAAAAAGTATTTCTCTATGCCCATATTTTGCAGGATTTTTATGATCTACATGTATTGAGATAGTGATATTGTTTTAGATGTTTTTGTTTTTTAATATGATTATATTTTTTTTTCCTAATGTTGTACCATCCTTGCATCCCTTGTATAAATCCAACTTGGTCATGATGAATGACTTTTTGGATGAATCACTATAATCTGTTTGACAGGATTTTATTTAAAATTTTTGAATTAATATTCTTAATGATATTGGTCTATAATTCTTTTCTTGTGTTTTATCCTTCCTGGTTTAGTTGTAAGGGCTATATTTTTTCTCCTAAAAGGAGTCTGGCAGTCTTTCTCAACTTTTGAGAATAATATATGTACTAGCAGTAGTGATTGTTCTTTATAATTTTGAAAGAATTCTGTGAATCCACCAGGACTAAGAGTTTGTTTCTTTGGTACAGCTAGTTCTCTTTCTGAGACTAGATTATTTAAGATCTCTATTTGGTCTTGTTAGTTTGTGCATTTTATATGTTTGATGGTATTATCTTATATCTTTTGTGTTTTCAGTATTTTTGACAAGTCTTTTGTTTTTTTATGATTTTAATATGATTTTACTTTGTTAATTTGCTGTTTTATTGGTTTGATTTTCTGCCCTCTTCTTTTTAATCAGATTGGTAAAAGGTTCATCAATTTTATTAGTCTTTCAAAGAGCCAGCTTTTAGCTTTATTCATCATTTCTATGGTTTCTTTGTTTTATGGTTCTCCTCTAATTTTTAATATCTCTTCTTTTGTGGTGATTTTAGATTTGCTTATTTTCTTGGCTTTCTAGTTTTTAAAGTTCATGTGCAATTCATTAGTCCTCTATTTTTCTCTTTTGTTAATATAAGTTTGTAGGGAGCTGATATCTACCCCAAATCTGAAGATTAATTTAGCTCACATAAATTTCAATATCTTGTTCCGTCATTATAATTTCTCTGAAATAATTATTAATTATTTCTTTGATTTGTTCTTGAATCAACTCATTCATTTAGAATTTCATTTTTCATCTCCATTTGGGTTCATGACTTTGAGGGTGCTCCCTGTACTGATTGTTATTTTTGTTGCTTTATGGTCTGTAAAGGATATATTTAATATTTCTGGTTTTTTACATTTATTTTCTATCTTTTTATGTTAATGTGTGGTAATTTTTTTATAAAAGTCCCACATGGTGAGAAACATATATATTCTATAGCAGTCCTGTTTATAACATACCATATGTCTTGTAAATCTTTTACTTTTTTCCAGGAATTTGTTCAATTCTATATTTTTTCCTTTTGTTTATCTTTCTGTTAGTCTTGTCTGGAATTGAGAGACATCGAAATCTCCTGTTATTATTTTATTGCTATATCTCCCTATAGTTCAATTATTTTTTGATTTATGAATTTAGATTATAAGATAATTGAGGCATACAAGTTTCATGTTACTATTGGCTTGTTCTCTATGGTTCCTTTAGGCATAATGCAGTTTCCTTGTTTCTCTTCTTATGTTGTCAATGTTTGTTTTTGCTTTTTCTAAGAGCATGAGGCAACTCCTACTTTTTTGATTTGCTTGATACATAATAAATTTTCTTCTCATTCCTCATTTTCATTGTATTTCTTTGTTTTTAGATGTGTTTCTTGTAAGCAACAGATTGTGAGGTTTTGTTTCTTTTACAAATTGTCATTCTTTTTCATTTATCAGATTGTTTAACCCATTCACTTTTAAAGTTATAAGAGTTAAATGACTGTTTTCCTCTCTTTTCTCCAAATCAGGTGTTTTTTTTTAATCTATAAACACAGTACTATCTTGATTCAGGTATTCTAGCTTAATCTATTTTAAGGCAATCTTATTCACATGGTTGTCTTCCCCTTACACTCAAGGCCCACCCCTACCACCTTCTTTTGTTTTGGAGTTCTGTTTAAGTTATTCAGGAAAATGTTGTTAATACTGTATAACATCCCCTTGAGAATACATAAGAGCCCCTTTTCCTGTCTCCATCCCCCACCTCACTTCAGAACAGGTATAGATATTTTCTGAGTACTTTTTATCAACCATGATTACTCTTATTTCACTGCTAAGATAGAAATCTATCTGTCTTCACAGCACAATGAAGAGTACCACCACAGCCACCAGTTCTGCAGAGTTGGAGAGCTGCCATTCATGTCTGGCATGGGTTCGCCTCCTGTTTGTGTCTGCTTTGGTTCAAAAAAGCTGCATCTTCTTTGCCTTCCTGAGCACCTGAGCAGCAAGGTCTTGGCAGCTGGAGTAACTGTGGCAGAAACAGCAGCAGCAGAGATGGACTAGCTAAGAGAGAACATAGGGGCAAAAAAGAACCTACTTGACATTTACCCAGCTGTACTCAGTGGAGGTTAAATGTAAAACAGCTTATGATCAGCCTTGTTGCAAAGGTCACAATTTGCCTTAAATACTATCTTCTCAACTCATTGCAATCATTTCTATGATTCTTTATTGCTTAACATTTCCTTTGTGGTGTGGGAATAAAACTGTCCTTTCCATGCTTGATTCATGTTTGTGATCTGGATATTTTTTTTTCTTCCCCCTCCTGCTGTCCTGGGGAGAACTCTTAGACTAAACCCAAAAATAGAATTGTTCCTTGTGATTCTGAGGTGGGAATGGAATTGAATAACAGGGATTCCAGTCTCTCTATTTAAGAGACAGCCAGCTCCAAAGCAATGAAACCAGGGCAAATGGAGGGGTCAGGGAAAAGACAGGACTGCCGTGCTACAAATTACATAGGAGGGATTGAAGGAGAGGGAGACACTGAGTCAGGGAGATCAGGTGGGAGGTGTTGGGAGGGTTCATGAAAATGAGGGCCTGAACAAGAGTGGAAAAAAATAAACATGTATTTAGAGACACGTATCATAGACAAATTTTGGGTCCTACGACATGTATTTAGTGACAAATGACAAAAAAAGGCAGATTGAATGTGAGGAGAAAGGAATGAGTGAAGGACAACATGGGTGATTAGGGTGTAGTGTTCCTGCTGATAATTCTCTGTTTTGTTTTCAAAGCCCTTCACACAATCTAGCCCCTTCCTATTTTGCTAGTTTTTTTACACTTTACTTCCCTCCATGTACTATATTATGATCTTGTAAAACTGGCCTCCTTGTTGCTCCTCCCACATGGTATTCCATCTCCCCACTGTGCCTTTTCACCAGATGTCTCATGTCTGGAAGGTTCTTCCTTCTCATCTATAACTCCTGATTTCCCAGGTTTCCATCAAGCCTCAGCTAAAACCCTACTTTCTGCAGAAAACCTTTGTTTTCCTAGTTCTGCCCAATGCTAGTGACCTTATTTCTCCAATTTACCCTGTATATATCTCTTGTTTATATAGTTATTTTTGTCATCTCTCTCATTAAAATGTGAGTTCCTTAATGGTAGAGACTGTTTTTTGGCCTTCGTTATATCTCCAGTGCCTATTAGCATAGTGACTGGCACATGGTAAACACTTAATAAATGCTTGTTTACTTGACAGGCAAAAGTTAAGAAAAGAAACAGGTTTGGGGGTTAAAAATGATGTATTTGGTTTTGGACATGTTGAATGTGAAGGGCTAGTGGCATATTTAGGAGACAGGAATTTAGAAGCAGAGTTCAGAAGAGAGTCTGAGGCTGAGGATATAAATTTGGGAATCGTATGCCTAGAGGTAATAAATCAAACCCATAAGAGTTAATGAAATTGCCAAGGGAGAAAGGGAAGAAAGAAGAGGAGAGGAGAAGGCCAAAAATAGGACCCTAGAAAAAGAGGAGCTGAGGATAGAGGCAGAAAAAAAACAGCCAAGAAAAAGTCCAATGTTATAGAGAAGGAATAACTTTTTAAAAGGAAGGATGGCCAACAATGTCAGATGCTACAGAGCAGTAAAAAGTGTAAAAGGAGGGCTAAGAAAAGGCCAATGGATTTAGAGGTTGTTGGTGGACTTTGAGGGAACTACTTTAATAGAATTCTGAGAAAGGGAGCCAGACGGAAAGGGGTTGAGGAGCAAATACGTGATGAGGAAGGAGGAGAGAAAATGTAAAGATTCTACTTATTAGGATTTTGATGTGAGAGAGAGAGAGAGAGAGTGAGAGAGAGAGAGTAAGATGAAAGGGAAATTTGTTTTTAAAATTCTATAGCTCTTGTTCTCAAAATAGTTCTAGACTCACACAACCCAGGTTGGAATTCAGAAGCTGCTTATTTTTAAAATCATCTCTCTGGCTTATATTTTTAACATAGGTCACTCTTTTATAGACCCAGGCTAGGAACAATATTGAAATAATGAGATACTTATTGAATGAGCAAAAAACATTGATTAATCCGCAGTAAAGCAATAAAATGCAGTGATTGAAAACATCTTCATATAGCTATTTAGGCTCTGGGGCATCCTTATTCCAATTCCCACTTTCATAGACAAATATCGGATCATAGGACAGATCTGCATATCCGTCCTCAGGGTTCTAGGGCTACCTTTGAGGAGTCAAGGTGATATTCTAATGCCATATGCTTAAGCCCCAACTAATGTACTTGCTCTCCCAGATTATCAATTGAGAATCAATTTAGTCAGCCAGCCTTACATAGCTTTTTGAAGAGGTATTTTCTAAGGTGATGCAATAATAACTGTTGGTATAAAACATTCCCTCCCCCTTCCAAAGTCTGCGACACACTCTCCCACAATTACATACAAATTCTAGGGGAAAGCTGGTTCAAACTTAAATAGCAATATTGACAAGGGATAATTCATAGTTTTGGGTTACTAAAATCCTTTTCTCCAATTTTGGGTTACTTAAGGCCATGACAAATTGGTGTCCAGTCTGACTCTAATTCTCAGTGCAGATACTGCTTCTAGCTAATCCAGTGATGCTGCCAGACTCTGATGGGAAGTACAATACCTCCTGGACTCTTCAAAGTTCAAAGTTCTTTCACCAGGCAAAGGGTTGAAGGTCAGGGGAAAGCCAAGGCCAATGTGAAGTGCTTCCCCCCACCCGGCCATGACTTCTTTTGGGGAGGTTTAGAAGGAGCACTCTCTCCTCATTTACCACTCACTAGAATCTCTATTTCCTATTCCACTTAGTTCACAAGACCCATAAGACATGCCAAAATCCCTCAGCCAATTGGAACAGACTTCCTATTTGGTGGCATTTCAAATGGTTGTCAAAGACTTTTCATATTTAATCTAAATTTTTTGATTGATTGGTGGGGTGGTTTCAACCACATCATTAGACTGGTTATTTCAGTCATATCTCCCTTTACCCCTCCCCTAGAATAATTTGGTCTCCTCCAAAGATTCATAACTCTTAACAGGGAAGGCTATGACTAAGTCTCTACAGCTGAAGTGGGAGGTTGGAAATATTAGTGCATACAGCTCCTGCATGTGCATTAATAAATCTAGCTGGTTTCTGCTATGTTGCATTAGTCTGGATGTCTTTTGTCATTGTTCTGCTTACCTCAGTTGTACCTGTTACTTGGCAAAAAGTGTAAAACCACTGGTGCAACTGTTACCTTTCCTTGGAGGTAGTCATCGCCATACACATCCACTCCTTTTTCCTTCCAAGAAGTTTGCATTTCTCCCTACCAACCAACAGTTGTGTCAAGGGCATATGAACTCATGGCTGTTGTTGACCTATGTATTTCAATACATGCTTGAGCTTTGAGCCCAGGCATCCTGGAAAATGCTATTTTCTCCTTATAGGACATAACTGATATAATGAGAGACCCATGCATATTTCTAGACAAAAAGAAAGTAAAAGCACATCGAATAAGATTAAACATGAATGAAGAGAGGAGATAATTGATGAAACGACATGCCAAAAATGAGTGAATGGGACAATGGTCTTGGAAAGATAGAAGGATACTTCTTCTGGGACAAAAAGAAAAGGTAGGAAAAGGAAGCAGTTTTAGAGATAAAGGCTGGATCTCAAGGAGGTAAAATAATCTACAGAGAATGGAGGGGGGCAAGTTGAGAGGGACTCATATTGAAATGGTTATTTCATGTGAAAGTATACTTTGTGTGGACTTCATATGAAAGTGAAAGAAGCTATTTATGCCTCTTATTAAAATTCTAAAGTGTTTCCTTTGGCTTAGAACCAGTTACCTCTTTGTCTAATATATAGATACGGTGATCGTCATATGTTCCTTTCAACCATAATTCTGTCATACAATTAGAAGCCTGGAGGACCTTGAAAGATCGCTATGTCCATTCTTAATTTTCTCTTCCCAACTCCCACCCAGGGGCCAAACTACACTTAGACCATTTCTTAAAGAGTGACATTGAACCTTTAAACTCAGACCAATAAAAGCACAGAATATTAATTCCGAGAAGACACTATAAGACAAGTCCACTAGGGAGGTGATAATGAGCAAGAGTTTAAAATTCCCTCCAGTCACAAACCACCCCCCCCACCTTTTTTCCCAACTGTGACTGACACATCTGACACATAGAAAGATGAGGAATTATTTTCTAGATTTGAAAATAGCAAAAAAAAAAGAAGCATGACTTTCCAGTCTCTTTTTTATAGTTACTAGTCAACATAAGAGAAAAAAATTAATGCCATGACTGAGGGAAATACAGTTTTAGGTTTAGAGTCAACAAATGAATGCGATAACTAGCAAAATTACCTAATAGTTGTCATGAAGACTGGCAAAGCTACATGGATGTTCCATCTTGATCCTTCAGGGACGGGAACATTTCAGTGACTCCATGCTCCATCACTGATGCTTAATGTGGCAGGTTTGGGAACTACGCTTTGTATTAGGTAACCCAAATGGGCCAACTAAACTCATAAGAGATTGATTTGTAAGCCACAAATGACAGTTTATTAATTTTTCCTGGATGACTAACTGGGCTGAGAACTAATACTAATTACCTTCAGATCTTTATGAGCGTATCCACTCAGAAATTCACTTTAGAATCAAGAGGTTATTCAGTGAGCATAGTATTAGAGCTAAGGCAAATGGATATTCTTAAATCACTACAAATAATTGAGGAATTATGGGGAAATGGGCACATTGGTGCATTGTTGGTGGAGTTGTGGATGGGTCCAAACATTCTGGAAAGCAATTTGGAGTTATGAACAAAAATTGCTAGAGCATGCCTACTCTTTGACCCAAACATACTACCACTAGGGCTATACTCCAAAGACACCACAGATGAAAAATATTTATAGCAGGTGTCTAAAATATTTATAGCAGGTGTTTTTTGTGGTGTCTAAAAAATAAACAAACTGGGAACTAAGGGGATGTTCATCAGTTGAGTAATAACTGAATAAATTCTAGCATATAAATTTATGGAATACTATGGTGCTGTAAGAAATGAGAAAAAAAACAGTTTCAAAGAGGCATCACTTGTATGAGCTAATGAAGAGGGAAGTGAGAAGAACCAGAAGGACAATTAATCCTAAAACATCAATATTGTAAAAATAAACAATTTTGAAAGATTTAAGAACTCTGATCAATTGAATAATTAATCATGATTCCAATGGAATGATTGAGAAGAATGCTTCTTACTTCATGACAGAGAAATAAGACTAATAAGCAAAATAAGAAAATTGTACTTACATGAGAGAAGGTTCTGTAGTGCACATATATGATAGAAGTGGGGTTTTTTGGGGGGGAAGAGATGGTCATCTTTGCCCATTTTATGGGTGTGAGGAAGAAGCTCAGAATTGTTTGAATTTGCATTTATCTAATTACTAGTGACTCCTAGTGATAGGAACTTTTTAAAAAAAATGTGTAGCTATAAGTAGCCTGTTTTTTTTTTTCCTTTGAGAATTGTCTATCCATACCTTTAGATCATTTGTCAACTGGGGAATAGCTTTTTTTATTATTATAAATTCAAATCAGTTCTTTATATGAAGAAGTGACACTATCACAGAAACTTGGGACAAAGATCTTCTCTCCAGTTAATTGTTTCTCTTCTAATCATAAACTGCACAGTATTGTTCCTGCAGTGTTTGTTTCTGCAAAAAAAATCCTTTTTAATTTTATGAAATCAAAATTATCCATTTTAGCTTCTATGATCTTCTCCATCTCATTTGGAGATCTGTTAGGTCATTTCTTCCTTGTTTCTCTAACTGTTTATGAGGTGACCGTTGGAGCATCATCGGGCCAGGAGTGGGTGATCCTTCCAACATGGGAGGAAGGCTTTGTAAAAAAAACAAAAAAAAATAGTGAGGGTGAACAAGTTGTAGGTGAAATTTTCTATCTCTGTTCAGGTATCCCTCTCCCATCCCATCTTTTGGCTCTCAGAATTTTCACTGGCTGATCTCCATGCCTGGTGTGATTTCACTTTTCCTCCCCACCTCCCGGCTTCCTTCAAGTCCCACTTAACATTTCAACTTCTCCAGGAAATCTTTCCTAATTTCCTCTTAATTACCCTTCTCTATTGATTATTTTCTATTTATTATGTATATTGTTTGTTGGCATTTACTTGTTTGTATGTTGTCTCCCCCATTGGATTGTCAGATCTTTCAGGATACTGTCTTTTGCCTTTTTTATGTCCACAGTACTGAGCACATCATAGACACTTAATAAATGCTCATTGACTGACTGGATGACCTCTAAGGTCCCTTCCAACTCTAAATCTCTGGTGTTGTGCTGTCGTATCATCTTCAAGACACCCAGAGGTTTCCCCATTGACTCTGTTTTTGTTACCAATGGAAAAAAAGAAAAAGAAACAATAAATGTGCAACTCTTTCTCTCTTTCCACATATGAACTAGGAGAAGAAACTAGGTTGTGCTGGAATTAATTCCATTATGGTTGAGAACACAGAATATTCTCCGCCCCCTCCCACTCCTGTAGCTTGTGATTTCTGAGTTACCACTCAGCATGTCATCTGTTCTTCCATTCTCACAGAGAGGGCCATCCCTCTTCTCTGTATGTGGCTCTGTTTCTTTTTTCCTGTCTCATGATTCTTCCCTCAACACACTCAATTCAAGACCCCACCAGGACTACCATTATGAGATGATCATTTCAAAAGCATAATGATCCAACGTGCCATATAGTACCTCTTCTCTTACTTTCTGACCTGTCATCAATCCCCCCCGCAAAAAAAGCCAAAACAAAACAAATAATGCTATTTGGATGACATTCTTTCAATGAGTCATCTTAACTCCTGCTTTTTGCAGTACATATGCTCACTCAGCTCTGAGTGCTGTCTCTCTTGACCTCATCAGGGCCCTTGGATGCTTTCAGTCAGTAGAACTGCAGGGTTAACCTCTGTCCCAGAAAGACAGTTTCTTATCTTTCATTACCATCCAGGCTCTTCTGTGAACCACTTGAAGCATGTGAAAATATCCCCATTGAGCCACATGAGATACAGGCTTGGATGGGAAAACAAAAACAAAAAAAAGAGTCAGTGGCAGGAAAGCCTCCCCCCACCAGGCAGTAGCTACGCACAGGCAAGGAAGCCCCGAAAACCTGATTTGTAGCAATGTCATTTTCTCCTGCATTTAACAGACCTCTTTCCATGAGCAGAGAGCTCAAGATGGCTTATTAACACGAGCGATTTTAGCACTTCCTTCCTTATGCCATAACAGCCCCTTCTGTAAGGTTTCTTGTTAAGAGACGAGTGGCAGATATTGACAGACTGCAGAACGGGGCTGTGGGCTTCACTCATTAATTATACCCAATGGATTTGATCCAGCCTGAGATCTATCTCAATATGTTTAAAGCAAAAAAAGTTATTTTAGATCTCTTGTTGTTCTTTTTCCTGAAATGGACATTTTCTTTTTTTTTAAATTTTTTTCCGCTTAGTAGACATTAATTTTTTCTCCCTCCTATTCCCCCTTCCCTCTCCACAATTAAACAAGAAGAAAGCAAATGCACATAGTCAAGAAAAAGGAATTCTTGCATTGGCCATGTCCAAAATTATGTCTTATTCTGCATAATGGACCATCACCTTTTTATTTGGAGGTAGGTAGGGTACTTCATCTTCTAGTTGGTTATTGAACAGAATTCTAAAGTCTTTCAAAGTTGCTTTTCTTTATAATATTGCTGTCTTTGTATAGTTTTTCTGCTCACTGAAGTAGACATTTCCAAAAGAATCACTTCAGTCTTGCAAAAACGACTCTGTTATATCCCTAGGTTATGAGCTCAGATTATGAAAAGTGAGAACCATCAGCTTTTATTTTTCCTAAGCACCTAAGAAATACTCCAGTTGATTGCCCTGCCCCCCTCTCATTGGGAACAGGAAAGAGTCAACTCCTGTTTCTCATGCCACCTCACATATCATGCCTGACGAAGTCAAATGCTTCCCTTCTTGCCCGCTGGGGCTGAGTTTTAAAGACCTGATTAATGTGAAACTGGCTTAAGCCTCCAGGTCACAAAGGTGCCCTGGGTCTCCCTTATGTTTTTTATGATGGTAAAGGCCTGGGTGAGTTTGGCTCAAGGTTTAATGTCAGAACTATAAGCACTGGGAGGGTTTTGTGACCACTTTCCACTGACCTCCCCCACTCCTACCCTGTTTCCCCAAGAGTTCAGGAGTATGGCAATAGTAATCCAAGATCTAGTCTGCTAGTTTGTCTGAGGCCATGAGATCCTCTAACAGACACTGTTAGGAAGTGTCTAATCAAAGTCTTGGGCTGAGACCCTACATGCCTAGGCAGGCATTTCCTCCGATTTCTTCACCCTCGTGCTGCTAGAGAGATTGGAGAACCTCAGCAAACCCTCAGTAGCCTGGATTTTGTGACTTCAAACTTGTGCTGGTAGGGAGGGGCACTTTTCCTTACTTGTCTTCCCACACACATATGCACACACTACAGGTTCAAACATCCTCCGCTCAACTATGCCGACTGAATGCACCACTAATGGGGTAGTTAGTAGTTTAAAGGTGTTGATACATGCAGCAGTGAGGATTGTTTAGTCACACCATCCACGCCGGGCTAGGGTTGGTGAGCAGGCAAGCCCCCTCAAGGCCTCTTAGCTATCCATACTGGCCAACTACAGCTTAATCTGACAAGGATAATGTGCAGAATGTAAATATTACCATTTGTTGCATGTCATCTCAGATCAGACGCTAATTTGCAAATGTAATTTATCATGTCTAAAGAAAACCAAAATGACAGCTTTGACCAGTATTTGGTATCTTTGTGTTAACAATAACTCATTTCTGATTGTTATTGTTACAGGCAGAGACCATGTCTCAACATGTTCTGAGAGAAGCACGTGCCATCCATTCTGTTGGTCGCTCTGCCAAGATCTCTTTTCCATTATCTTCCAAAACATTTCCCTTCTTTTCCCTGCTATTTTCATGGCACGTGAGAAGTAAATGTTCCAAAGGCTTTCCAAAATCTAGGGTCTGGACTGAAAAAATGCTGGGTGGGCTTATATCTGAGAGTTGATTAAGCCATTTAATTTAAATTGAGTCTTAGTTATGGTGCCCCTGCCCACATATGATGGTAGATAGATTTTTTTTAGCCAAATTAAAAGGACCAGAGTGACTAAATTGCTGAAAGGATGAATAAAGCCAGATGCAGATGGCCCTGGACATGTTTATTTGTGGCACTACACTTCAAAGGAGATAGCCTGGTATGGTAGAAAGTCAAATCCTACAAATATTTAAACGCCCACTGTATGTGAGGCACTTATACAGGGCACCACAGAAACAAAGACAAAAATGAAACAATTGTACATTCTTCTGAGTGAGAAAAAAACAGATACACAAGTATTATTAATAGTGTCTGACCTCTCATGACCCCATTCTTGGCAAAGGTACTAGAGGGCTTTTGCCACTTCCTTTTCCAGCTCATTTTACAGATGAGGAAACCAAGGCAAACAGAGTCAAGTGACTTGCAGAGGGTCACACAACTGGTAAGTGTCTGAGACCAGATTTCAACTCATAGGGACGAGTCTTCCTGAGTCTAGGCCCAGCACTCTGTCTGTTGTGCCATCTAGCTGCCCTGGGTACATAAATACAAAAATTGAGAGTAATACAAGTGATTTCAGGAGGGAGCCTGTATTAACAACTTGAAAGACAAGATTTCCAGAAATACTTTGCATTGAGAATGGCACCTGAGTTACCTTTTGAAGGCAGAAAGTTTTTCAGAGGCAGGGGTCAGAAGAGAGTGGGTTCCAAGCAGGGGGAACCACTGGTACAAAGGTACATAGGGGTGAAAGATTGAATGGCTAATGTGAAGAGCAGCTAGTGCATCGCTTTAGCTAGAGCAGAAGGTATACGAGAGAAAAGATGCGGGGTTAGGGGATGGGCCTGTGTTGTCATTGGTGAAGGAAACTTTTTGTACCAATGCAGGTCACATAAAATAGAATCATATGAAATGCAACTGGGAAGAGTAGGTTGGCAGCCAGGACTTTAAATGCTGAAGTAAGAGATTTTACACTTTGTCATGGAGGCACTATTATGCTTATAGTAATATTAGTTTGGAAGTAGTGTATTTTGGGTCACAAGATGTGGTTTCACAGATGCTGCCTGTGCTGCTAGCTACTTATATGATCTTAGGTAAATTACTTCATCTTTCTGTGTTTCTTTCCTAATCTGTAAATCTTCTCATCAAAAGGCTAGACCACATTATTGCTAAGGTGTCTTTCAGCTCTAGAGCTTAACCTACCCATAGGCTTGCCAATAAGCCCCATTTTCCAATGGAACAGAGATCTTTATAGTCTATCCTATCTGGGATGTGGATATTCAAACACTAATTCTGTCACAGAAGCAAAAACATCTGTGCTGAGCGGGTTTCCCATTGGTTTGTGGTTTTTTTTCCTTCTTTCTCCCAGGACTGTGAGGGTTGATTGAAAAGTTTCCCCTAACAGGCTCATGATCTGTTTGATCTTCCCTAAGACCACTGAAATCCATTGACAAACAAGCCCATGGAAGAACCAATGTCTCCTTGCATATGTGCAAGCCATCCAGATTGATGTCAGTAAATCATAAGAGGAGAAAATCTCTCTCCTTCCCATCATGGACAGTTTCAAGGGGAGACCAGCCAATTCTAGTAAAAAAAATAAATTTAAATTAAAAAAAAAGACTTTTCAGGGAAAAAAAAATTCTGCCTAATCTTTTTGCCTTATCCTTCATGTGAACAAATAGAGAAGTTGAAATAAGCCCAGCTGGAAAGGCTGGGCTTTTGTTTATCTTTCCCTAGAAACAATGCTCCTTCATGGGTCTCTCATCAGGCCCTGGGTTCCTCCAAGCGCTGAATGGAGTAAGGGATAGAACTATGGAGGTGAGCCAGAGTCAGCTATTTCCTATAGAGATCACACTTCGTGTTCTTTGAATTTAAAAGCTCAGACAGCTGCTTTGATTCAATGGAGTTAACTTTCTAAGATTTCCCTGACCTCTACTTAAACCAGTTTTGAGGCAGATTTCTTGTGTCATCGCCTGAAGAACTCCAAGGAGGAAAATGAATTAATCACAATAGGGCTAAAACATTAAGAAGTCAATAATCCAGATGAAATATTCCTGGGTGAAAATTACCCCCATGGTAACCTCAGGAATTGAAAGGACTGATCACTGTACAAGAAGTCAAGAGGTCTTCTTTGGTTATTGTGTTAATTTTTTTTTTTAACCCAGGCCAGGTCACCTGACTGTCATGGGTCTTAGTTATTCCATCTATAAATTGAGTGTATTCATTTGCCACAAGACAATTTGTGTAAGGCTTTTGCTGATACAGGAAAAAAAAATTATGTATACAAGACACTAACTGAAGCACTCAAAGGAGGGCTCTCATTTTGGGGGGTCTGGATTGATGACTTCACCAAAACTGAGAACTTCCTTTGTGGAGACTCCCACTAAAGATGCATATTGGCAACACATTGATAACATTCTTGTAACCCAAGGCTGAAAGACAATTTGCATAAGACTCATTTCTTTGGTGGAGATTGATTACTGAATGCTCCAGGCCTTTATGAGGGGCAGAATTGGCAGAATTTAAGAGAAGAGAGATCTTGGTCTTCTGGCTTCCAACTTGAGAAAGAAGACACAAGGTTTCATATTTCAGATTATCTTCTGAATCATGGTCTTGTTCCCTCTGTCTCTGTCTCTCTGCCTCCCTCTCTCTCTCTGTGTCTCTGTCTGTGTTTCTGTCTGTCTCTCTCCCTCTCTTTCTATCTCCGT
>CM053627.1:158746852-158759569 GCA_028646595.1 Phalanger gymnotis
CCTGAAATAGATTTTCAACTCTTCTTCAACTTGTAGTTTCAGAAAGGTATTTATGCTCCTGAGAGTTAAATATCTTGCCTGTGGTCAGCCAGTCAGTATGTGTCAGGGGTATGACTTGAACATACGTCTTCTTGGCTCCCAAACTGACCACTACACCACATTGCCCCTATAAAGCATGAAAGTTACTGCTATTATTCAGAAGATAATATTTTTGTTGTCGTTTATTTTTTTAATTAAAATTTCTTTTTTTCTCCTGCCCACATCCCTTCAAATAACAAAATGAAAGAGAGAAAACAGAAACTCTCATAATGTATGTGCATAATCAAGCACAACAAATCCCTACATCGACCATGTCCAAAAATGTATGTTTCATTCTGCATTTTAAATCCACCACTTCTTTAGCTTGATATAAATAATATGCTTCATCTCTAGTCCTTTGGAATTGTGACTTGTCATTGCATTGACCAGAGTCCTAAAATATTTCAAAGTTTTTTTTTTCTCTTTGTTGTCGTTATCATTGTATAAATTATTTTCCTGGTTCTGCTCACTTCACTCTGCATCATTCACTTTCCCTTTTCCTCTGGAGCAATCCATTTCATAATTTCTTATGAGGCATTAATATTTTATTATATTTATATACCATAATTTGTTTAATTACTCACAGGTTGGTATACCTTTAATTTCCTTTTTTATTTTTTGCTACTACAAAGAGAGCTGCTATAAATATATTTTTGATTGTTGGGTCTTTGTCCTCTTTCTTCAATCTTTTTGAAGTATAAGTCTAATAGTAGTACTACTGGATCATAGATAATACACAGTTGCAAAACTCTGAGGACATGATTCCAAACTGCTTTCCAGAATGAATGGACCAATTCACAGCTCCACCATTAGTACATGAGTGTGCTTGTTTTCCCTAATTCTCTGCAATAATTAATTATTTTCTGCTTTTATCATCTTTGTAAGTCAAAGAGATGGAGTAGAATCTCAAAGTAGGCTTAAATTTATATTTCTCTAATTATTAGTGATTTGCAGCAGTTTTAAAATGTGGTGCTTGATAGCTTATATCTCTTATAAACTAGGTGTTTAATCATCTTTTGATGATTTATGTACTGGGGAATGGCTCTTATTCTAATAAATTTGAATCCATTCGCTATATCTTAGATAAGAAGCCATTACTAGAGATTCTTGCTGCAAAAAATTTTCCCCTAGTTATTCAAGGTTATTTCTACCATGAAACTTAAAACTGAATTGATCAGCAATCTCCTTATAGCCCAAACATTATGATAACACTTTTGTCCCATTAACAGGGAGCAAGAGGAAGAGCCAGGATAATAGTACATTTTCGTTCATTGTAATCCTATATTCTTATACTATATTAAACTTACATTAATACAAAAGAGATGGATATGTGAGGCACCTCATTATAGCCGGATGAACTCTAGGTACTCCTAGCTGTAGTTTATTTACTTCTTAAGTCATTCCAAAGAAATCTGTGTGAAATCACAGGTATGGTCCATTTTTAACTTCCATCAAATACAGCAGAGATTAGGACAATGACTACTAATTACTTCAGACTGAAGTGTATGTTAAAGCTTACCTCTTAACTCATTTCATAGAATTTTAAATTGTAAGGAAGGGCTTCTAATTCCAGGCCAGAGTGTGAAATACCCTTACCAGGCCAAGTTCAGAGCACAGCTTCCTAACAGCCCAGTTGAGTAGCCCAAATACAGTTAAGTAGCCAGGGTTCCATTCTACTAATTACTACATGGCAGCCAGAGATAGACCGCCGCCAGATAGGGCTTCAAGGGATGTGCTGGTGTTAGACTACAGAGTCCTTCTCTGAAATTAGGGAGCATGAAAGGAATGTGCTGTGAACTCCTTGCCACCGTTTATCAGTGAGAGCTGGGCAGATAGTGAGCTTGACGGTGAAATTCTAACCCTGAAAACTGATGAAATGCCAGTTTCCTGTATCCCTGGGACCTTACGGTGTATCTCTTCTTGCTTCATAAGGGAGTGACTGGTATTTGAGTGCTGATAACAGCAATCTCGGGGGTGGGACTGAGCTAAGGGAAAGCATTCCAGAAAAAAAAATAGAATAAGGAGAAAGAGCCTTCAGTGAGGAGGGACGGAAAGCCAATGCTTCTCCTCAGGCCGTCTCTGTACATCTGAGATTCAGAGGCTGGAGTCCAATCTTCTGGAGGCAAATGTGGAGTCCATGAGTCTTCCATTTAAACTACAAGTGGTGAATTTGGTCTTATGTTTATAAGTACATTAAAATTGCCTAGAAACATCTTTAATTCCAGAGGCTGGGAAACTAGGAGAAAGAGGTCTGGGAAACTAGAATCTTAGTTGAAAATACTATCTAGTGGTAGGGAATGGAGTATAAAACAAAGTTTTCTCAGACTCTAGAGAGTCTGTTGCTTGAATACTATCTCATTTGTCCTAAGATCATAGATATAGATTTGGAAGGGAAAGCAGAGACCATCTAGTCCAAGTTCCATGTTTTACATGTGAGGAAACTGATTCCCAAGAAAGTTAAGTAACCTGTCCTAGGTTAAACAGGTAGGATTTAAAGTTAGAGGGGACATTAGAGGTCATCTAGTTCAAACCCTTCATTTTAAAGGAGAGGAAACTGAGACTTGCCCAAAGGTGTACAGATTATAAATCACAAAGGGAAAATTCACGTTTGGATCTTCCTGACTTCAAATTTGGTGATATTTCTACTGTTCCTCACTGCCTTAGAGTAGTTTGGGGAATTTTCCGGTGAGGAAGCTTCCTCTACTAAAGCAAGCTGCAACCTTCTCTGCAAACAAGAGCCTTAGAATGTTGCCTAAAGCAGTGAGGTATTAAATGACTTATTTGGGGTTGCATAGCCTATATGTGTCAGAAGTAGGACTTGAATCGGGTCTTTCTGGCTCCAAGGCTGGTTCCCTAGCCCTTTTGCCATACTGCTTCCTTAATGATCATTAATTGCTCCCCCCCCCCCCCACTCCATTCATGTTATACTTCAGTGGTAAAAAGTAATATAAGGCTAAAGGGCCTAAAAAACACAACCAAACAAACCAAAACATCACCAAACTATTATTTTCCCCCACACATAGCCTTATGTAATGATTTAAGAAGGACAAAAAAAAAGCAAAAAAAAATTGTGAGAGACTGTGTTAGGTCAGCAGCAGAATTCGCAAAAATAGACTCAAGCAGGGGCTTTAGGATTGTTGTAGCAAAGGATTGTGGGTCAGAAGGACACATGGCCAAGTGGAATTCAAACTGGCCAACTGGGAGAGCACTGCAGGCTTTGGGAAAATGTCTAGATGTCAGAGAAATTGTAATTTAACATACTCATAAACACCTAAGTGACAGGAAAGCTGCTTCAACAATGTTTACACCATTGAGGGGGAATGGGGGAAGGGAGTGGTGGGTGAGCATTTATCATCTTACTGAGTAATAATGAAGTTTATCCTCTGACAGATACCATAGTGTTTTCAGACAAAATGCACAGCTTGGAACACTCCCTAGCTGGGAGTTCCCTGACTCCCTGCTTTCAAATGACTCTCCCTGCTGCTAGTTTCCAGGGACTTGGGTATGTGGTAGCAAATTTCTTTTTCTGAAAGGCATTTTCCAGGGCTTCTCACTTTCCTTTTTCATTTTATGTTTCTTGTTGAAAGTTCCCAAAGAAAGTATTATGATATAAAAGTAGTGGTAGTGGAAAGAATACTGGTTTGGTGGCAGGGGTCACAAGTCTTAGGTTCTAATGCCAAATTTGATAGTTATCACCCCTGTCACTCCTTAGATGAGGCATCTTACTTTTCTTGTCAATCAAATAAGACCCGACTGCAGAAATTCTATATCCATTGTTCTTTCTCAGCTCTAAGTCTTTACTTGAGAGTTCTACCACCAACTAGTTGTTTGACCTTGTTGCTGTTGAGTCCTTTCAGTCATGTTTGACTCTTCCTGACCCCCTTTGGGGTTTTCTTGGCAAAGATCCTGGAGTAGTTTGCCATTTCCTTAGCCAGCTCATTTTGCAGATGAAGAAACTGAATCAAACCGGGTTAAGTTACTTGCCCTCGGTCACACAGCTATTGGGTGCCTGAGGCTAGATTTGAACTCATGAAGATGAGTCTTCCTGACTCCAGCCCAAGCATTCTATGCACTGTGCCATCTAGCTGCCCCAAAGGAAGTAGGAATGGGTTCTTAGCCTGTAAATGGCCAGTTTCTTGTTCAGACTCTTCATGACCCCACACGGGATTTTCTTGGTGAAGTCACTGGAGCGGTTTGCCATTTCCTTCTCTAGTGGATTAAAGCAAATCCAGATTAAGTGACTTACACAGCCAGGGTCACACCAGTAGTGAGTGTCTGTGACCGGATTTGAACTCAAGTCTTCCTGACTCCAGGCCTAGTGCTCAATTAACTGAGCCACCCCGGTGCTTTGTTTGACCTTCAACAAGGAGTTTTTATCTCACTGAGACTCAGTTGCCTCACCTGTAAAATGAAGGGTTTAGGTTAGAAGATCTGTAAAGTTTTTTTTTTTCCCCAGCTCTAGCATACCCATATTTCTTAGCCATTTCACTTGTGGATGTCTTTAAAGTTACGCTATGGATATGTTATATTTATGTTCCGTGTTTCACTTTTTTAAATATTTTAGAAAAAGGTTTACTCTTGAAACATGTATCAGTTAAAATGCTTGCTATCTTTCTAATGGACTTTTTAGTATTAACTGGAAACCTAATGAGACCCCTTATTTAAGGGTTTCCTTTATTTAACAAATATTGAAAAGTACCTGAGTTAATGCAAAGCTTCATATTGAAGTGTGTCAGCCCTGTAAAAAAGTTCTAGAGTAGTGAGTAAAATACAGCAAACATAAACCATTGTCAAAATACAAACAATACTGCCTTCAAACCCAGAAACTTTCCTCAACACCTGGGGCCTTCAAATCCTGGAACATCCCTCTGACATACTGGTCCCCTTCTCCCATTGATTAGACCCTTCTGGGTCCTCCATTTTGGTGATGGGACCGGGTAGGCCATATGTCATTCCTTTCCACCCCATTCTTTGACGATGTTCCCTAGACAACCAGTACCCCAACTCTCAGAGATCTTTTTTGTGCTATTTTCCCTCATTAGAAAGCAAGCTCCTTGTGGGCAGAGGCTATTTCCTTTTTGTTTGCATTTGTACATCCAGCACTTAGCAGAAGCCTGGCACATAATAAGGGCTTAATAAACGCTTGTTGCCTGCCTACAGGTCTATAAAGTGCTAGGCTTTTAGGATACAAAGACAAAGAGTGAACTGTTTTTTGCCCTCAAGGAGCTTATATTCAACCAATATATGAACATATATCCCTTTCTCCCACTCTTACCACAGACAGGATAAATTTCTTATGTTGCTTTTCTCTAACATTCCCTGCAAGTATATACTCATTACTCATAAAGTCTTGGCAAAATAATCCTTCTTTGCTGCAAAATTCACATAGGGCCCAAATGTAGGTTTATCTGCCAATGAGTACTTATCACCTTCTTTAGATAACCATATTGGCCCTTTAGGAGCACCACTAGGAAGAATCATTCATATGTATTGTTGGTAAGTACTTGTCACTTTAAGGGATGCTGGTACCCAAGCCAAACCTGGAGTCAGATCTGTAATAATCCAAACCTTCAGAAGAGTGTGTCTCTTGGCCTAGGAAAAGGAAAGTACATCCTGACCACCTTGGCCAGAGCTCGCAATGTGCTTTATTATGACAAGCAATATCCCAGTTAATTTATTAATTTTCCTCATTTTATGCTTCCACCCTATTTGTAATGTTTTCTCCTAAGCCCCCTGGAAAGTGTAAAAGAGGAATTTTACTGTCATCACTTGCCTACTTTGCCATAGAAAATAAGGATTTATGCTGGGGAGAAGAAAAAAAGGGCAGATTTTCATTTTACTACTGACATCATATCCACAGGGGAGAAGAGACTGGATAAAGATTTGCGTGGGTTGCTAAGCATTTTCCTTTTACTTAGATGACTATTATCTTGTGTATGGGCTGGATGACCCAAGGGATTGCAGACACTAAATTCCTGGCAAGATGATATCAAATAGGTAACTGGTCATATGGGCTATATTTAAAGAAAAATCAGCTCAGCTCTTCATTTTGCATCTGAGACTACTTGACCACAGTGAGCAGGGACAGAAAGGGGAGAAAATATGTCTCCACCCAACTCTTGGATCCTTTCTCTATGCTACTGGCAATACCAATACCATAGTTTGTACCAGTCCTTGTACTATAGAGAAGAGAAAGGGAGTCTGATATATCCTTTCTGGATGGCCTCCTAATTGCTATGTTTGTAGAATGAGCAAAGGTTATAGTAGAGAGGATCCTTGTCTTACACCAGGAGGAGCTAAGTTCAAGGCTTTCCTCTAACACACATAGGCTGCTTAACTGGACAAGTTATCTAAACCTTCAGGGATTTAGGCAGCTCTTTAAGACTCTAAGTTGAAGAGAAAGTATTTGTTAGTAGAAGTGGTTTCTTCAAGCCAGAGATCTCTATGTCAATGAAATCACAGATCCAATCCCTATGGAATGAATGAATGAATGGGGTATGTGCTAGACACTGTGCTAGAGATAGACAAAACTGAAGCCTTTGTTGTTGTTAAAGGACATGAAATCTCTCAAAGGAGACAACATACACAGTACAGAGAATATTATATATGTATATACATATATACATACACACATATAAATTTTGGGAAGGACTTGGCTGTATGCTTGCCCCAACTCTTTAAAAGTTATGTTACAAGACAAAGGATAAGAAATGGGGTCACTTTGGAGGGCTACCCCCACCCTACCTCCACCGGATTGGATAGAGAGCCCTTTTTCTCTTCTCCTAATTCATACCCCATCATCCATGGCACTGTACAAAGGTAGAGAGCTTAATCGTATTATCTTCCTGACCCTGAAAATCAGTAATTCTATGAAAAGCAAGACAAAAAAAGAGTTCAGTTCAGTCAATTAACTAGCTTTTTTTAAAGAAACTGCTAAAAAACTTTTTAGTGCACCAGTAACCAATTACTTGACTAGATTCAACTAGTTGTTTTCCAATTAGTTGGTAAGAAACGATAGCAAACCAGAATGAACTGATTTCACACATGCTTGTGAGTATGATTTCTCTCCTGCTTTTCATCAGGATCTGTTTTTGCAGGGCCTTCATTTCTTCCAAACCCCCTCATATTTCACTTCTTGATTTTTTTTTCATTGAAGATGGATTTAAAGAATGAGCTCAACACCTCAGCATATTTGGGAGGCATGATTAATCCAGTGGCCTGGCTCATTTATTAGCAGGCCTGCCTTCTCTCTCATCATCTTTTCTCCTCTGATAGATTTGCCCTGCTAATACTCTTTAACCCTTTGGGGCTTACATTTTCTCCCTGGGCTTTTTTTTGCTTCCCTTATCTCTATCCTTTTAGCCTTAACTGATGCAGTTTGTTTTTGTTGGGTTTCCTCCTCTTCTCTTAAGAGCTTAAAAGGTTATAAGGAATTGAACACTTCATAGTGATTACTTCTCTCTTCTTGCATTACTCTATGTCAGGTAAAGTATAATCTGGCACACTTTGATGAAAGTTCATGGGTTAGACCAGCCTTTACCCACATGGCTGAATCTTCATTCTTTTCCCCAGAGTAATATAGGGCACCCACCAAGTTTAATTTCCTCAGACTTTCTCTGAGAACAGACTGGAATTTGTAGAGCCTATGAACTTCTTTTTTGAAAGCTAACTAAGCCACAGTCATTGCTGTTTTGTTCACCATTTATTCTAACCTTCCTAAAATCACCAAAGGACAGTTGCTCCCAGTAGATGGACATGTCTTTTTTTAACCTTCACAGTATTACTGTAGTGTCCCAGAAAAATCTCTGGCTTTTCAAGACTGGGATTTCTAACCAAGGAGGTCACTTAACATCCTCAGGCCTTTGTTCCTTCATGTGTGAAGTGAGGTGCTCTCCAGCTTTAGATCTATGAGCCTATGATTTGACATATTACCTCCTCTCTAAAGATTCTCTTTTCTCCTTCTTTTCTTCTTTCCTTCTTTCTTCCTTTATTTCTTCCTTCCTTCCTTCCTTCCTTCTTTCCTTCCTTCTTTCCTTCCTTCCTTCTTTCTTTCCTTCCTTCCTTCCTTCCTTCCTTCCTTCCTTCCTTCCTTCCTTCCTTCCTTCCTTCTTTCCTTCCTTCCTTTCTTCCTTCCTTCCTTTCTTTTTCTTTCTCTTTCTGTCTTTCTCTTCCTTCTCTTTCTTTTTCCTTTGTTTCCTTCTTTCTGTTTTTTCTTTCTTCTTTTCTTGCTTCTGCTCTCTATTTTTTCTTCTTTTTTCCTTCTTCTCTTTCTTCCTTCTTTTTTTCCTTTCTTCTTCTCTTTTTTTCATTGTGAGCTTCCCATGTGGAAGAAATCATTAATCCATAATACGTATCGTATAGTGTGTTTATCCCCTAGAGTTGAATAGCTCCCTCTCCTCCCCTCACCCCTAATTAACTAGGTAGGTAATGTCACAAGATGCTGCGAGTTACAGCTGTATTCAAGGAATTCAAGGAAAGGGGATATGACTTCAATTCAGCAAACTTACCTATGCTTTATTGATATCAGAACAGAAGATACATTGAAAATAGATATGCCAGTGGCAGTACAGCTACCCTTGGGTTTCAACTTGAAACCCAACTGGTCAATAAATATGCGTTAATACCTGTCCAAGAGGTACCTAACCAGTGCTGTCTTAGGACTGTGCACTGACAAGAATAGCCCACTGGTTACCCTAGGTTTGCAGTCTTCTGTGCTTAGAAATGCACAAACTACTCAGGTATATTTTATCAATGCACCTATATAAGGTAAGGAAGGCACCCACACCAATCAATATACTAATTTTAATACAGATTAATACAACTCAACATTCATATTGATACTCATCCAAATACCCTAACCTCCTGATTCCTCAACTTACTCATTTCTCAAGACCTACTCCTCTACCCCATCTCAGCCACACAAAAGATGGTCAGCTATTGTTTTCTATCAAGATGGTAGACTGACTCATAAATATTAATGTTTATCATTAATAATGTTATAATATATGATATATATGATGTGTATTATCACATATCATAATGTGTATTATCACATATCATATATCATATATATCATATATATCATATATTATATATATAATACACGTTAGCATTATATCAAGTTTGCTATCTCCTCCAAGTTTTCCACATCCATTTTCATAAACTCTTAAATTCCTTTATCTGATCATAATCTATCACCATTTCATATCTCTCTCTGCTTCCTAACTCCAAATCCGGTTGTTATTCCTCACCATGACCTCCAATTCTTCCATTCCTCAGTTTCTGCCCTTGACATCTCTCCTGCACTAGCTATACTCTCTTGTGTTCCTTATCTCAACCCCTTGGTAAACCAGTTTAAGTCTATATTGCCTTCTTTTCTCAAGTCCTTTATTTCTTTAGTCTATCAAATATCTCGTCCTGCAAAACTCTAGCTTTGGATTAATCCCACCATCCACTGCTTCCAATGACACGTCTGCTGAATGATGCTGAAGAAAATCATGAAACTGTGTTGACTGAGTACACTACAAATTTGTGTTACATATTCTAAACTGGGCCCTCATTGCAGCAAGACAATCCATATCATACCTTCCTAATCAATTCACTATCCCACTCACCATGGCAAATCTTTTCTTGACTCCTCAACCCTCCCCTAGCTTCCCTTCCCCCAATCTCTCAGCTGAGAACCTTGCTTCATATTTCACTGAAAAAAAATGAAGTTATTAGCCAAGAACTTTCTCTTCTCCCCTCCTCCTCATTTCATATCACTCAGCTGCCTTCCACTACTATCTCCTGTTTCACTCCTATTTCACATGAAGAGATGGCCCTTTCCCTTGCTAAGGCAAAGCCTTCTACATGCACAAGTGATCTCATTCCAGCCTATCTTCTCTAGCAAATTCCCCCCTCTATCCTCTATACTCTCTCATTAATCTTCAATCTCTCCCTGTCTACTGGCTGTTTTCCTACTGCTTACCAATGTACCTATGTTTCCTTCATCCTAAAAAACAAAAACAAAACAAAAAACCCTTGATTGATCTTTTCATCCCTACTATCATTTTGTTTCTCCTTGTAGCTAAACTCCTTGAGAAGGCCGTCTACAATTGGTGCTTCCGCTTCCTTTCCTCTCACTTTCAATAAGTTAAATCATCACCTTTTTCAGCTATCATTTTCTTTCAAGATGGTAAGATGACTCATAAATATTAATGTTTATCATTAATCATGTTATAATATATGATAATATATGATATATTATACACATATGTTATCATTATATCAAGCATAATGAAAACTAAGTCAATTTATTCCTAAATTATCATGGAACAAAAGCAAATATTAAATGTTGGACAATCAGGTTGGAACAAAAGCCTCACTTTTGTGAATTAAGTATAACCTATGGCCCAGAATGACAAGTTCTGGGCTTCCAAACATCACCTTCCAGACTGGGAGCATCTCACAAATCATGTTCTTTGGCTTGTCTCCTCTCAGCTCCTACCTAGGTTTCCCATGGGAACACCTGAATTTGAGTCATTTGACTCCTACCTAGTATATTTCCTGAGAATCAAATATAGCTCACATCTAGATCTCTACAGAAAAGGGAAAAGTCCCTCTCCTCCTATGCAACCACACAGTCTAACAATATCTATCAAATACTGAACAGCCTTTATTTCATCCCTCAGATAATTCAGAACATAAGAAGCACATACCCACATGTATAAGCAGTCATGACTGCTCTCTTTCTCTCCCATGAGTCCCACCTTCCCCAGACACCTATCTACTCTTCTAGACTAATAGTGCCACCATGTGGTTGAGGCTCCCTGAGAAGGGAAATGTACTTTGGGTAGAGAACAAGGTCATGCTCTCTACCCAACCATGGAGTGAAAGAAGAATAGTATGAGAGCATATTTGGCCATTACCCAGTTATGTCTATAGGCTATGAACAATAGTATCTTAAGTAAAGTGTGACTAGTGCACATAGGAACATACTATTTGCCTATATGGCCATATTTCTAGTTATTCTTAGAAAAGAAAGACATTCTAGTTTTGTTGGTCATCATGGTTGAGTGACCAGGATAGCAATTTGGGTTCTATTCCCGGTATTTCCGTTTCTTTTCTGAAATTAGTATACCTTCTATAGGAAAACCATACTATGCTTGAAATTCAATTCAACAAATATCCGTTATCTTGCTGATCTAGAAGATTATTTTCTGTTAATTACAAAATCAAAGATCCTGCAACATGATTACCAATAAGTGTGTGTGTCTGTGCGTGTTTGTGTGTGTGTGTGTGTGTATCTCAGGGTGAGGTTGAAGGGAATAAGGGAAATAAAGATATGGGAAATGCCCTTCATAGCTTCAGTGGTGAAAATTCCCTGCTACTTTCAACACTCTCCCCATTTTCCAGAGCATGAGATCTCCTTACCTTTGCCTTTTTTTAACTTAGTTAAGAGAAAGGTGGTATGACATGATGGAATTTGTACTGCATCTGAAGTCAGAGAAACTAGGTTCGAATCCTACTTCTTCCTTTGGGTAATCATTTAACCCCTCTAGGATTTAGCCTCTTCATATATAAAATGAGACTGTTGTGGGTTAAAAGATCTTCAACATTCCTTCCAGCTCTAAACATGTGATTTTATGATCTCATCACATCCATGTTACAGATAATCCCCAAAAGGCTTTTTTTTCCTTGACAATATTTGTCCTTTAATTTTAACTCTTGTCTTACTTTTTTTGCTAACGTTTCTTTTTTTTGTTGTTTTTCCTTTTTATTTTTTCATTTTATTTTTAGTTTGCAACACACGGTTCTACATACTTTTGAGTTCCAGATTTTCTTCCTTCCCTCCCCGCCTCCCTCCCCAAGACGGCATGGAATCCCATATAACTTCCACGTATAACTTCACATTGAATTAATTTACACACTAGTCAAGTTGTAGAAAAGAATTATGACCAATGGAATGAATCACAAGAAAGAAGAAACAGAACCAAAAAAAAGAAACACAACCCAAAAACAAATACAAAAGAGAGAAAAAAAAGGGGGAGAAAAAGGCGAGCATGAACTGTGCCTCAATCTGCATTCATACTTCACAGTTCTTTCTCTCCATTATGAGTCCTTTGGAGTTGTCTTTGCACATTGTGTTGCTGAGAAGACCAAAGTCTGTCAGGGTTAGTCCTTATAGAATCCATATATCTCTGGTTGTGTATAATGTTCTCCTGGCTCTGCTCCTCTCACTCAGCATTATGTCATGTAGATTTTTCCAGGTTGTTATGAAGTCCTTATCATCCCCATTTCCTATAGCACAATAGTATTCCATTACCTTCATATACCACAGCTTGTTCAGCCATTCCCCAATTGATGGGCATCCCTTTGATTTCCAATTCTTAGCTACTACCAAAAGAGCCGCTATAAATATTTTTGTACATATAGGTCCTTTTCCCACTTGTGTGATCTCTTTGGGATACAACCCTAGAAGTGGTAATGCTGGGTCAAAGGGCATGAACATTTTTATGGCCCTTTGGGCATAGTTCCAAATTGCTCTCCAAAATGGCTGGATCAGTTCACAACTCCACCAGCAATGTAACAATGTTCCAATTTTCCCACATCCTTTCCAGCATTTACCGTTTTCCTCTTTTGTTATTTTAGCCAATC
>CM053627.1:158760069-158779262 GCA_028646595.1 Phalanger gymnotis
TGTGGCCTACATCACTCCCACATTTGACCAGAACTACATCAAAATGCAATTGGGAAATATTTAATGACATGAAAGTATATAAACATCAACAGGGTTATTAAGTAGTTTTCTTAATATACACTTATAGAGATCCTTATGTACAATTTAGTGACCCTCATCCATATATGAGTTTGAAAAAAGTGGCTTAGAGCTTTCAAAATCGAGGAATAAAACAGGGAATGGGAGCCAATCTGAACATATTTTACATGAAATACTGTCAGGATATTCCTGAGAAACAAGAATAGTTTTAAGAATAGGAATTATCTCAGTAAATATAAATTTCTAGCATGTTGGCTTTGTCATTTAGAAAGTTCTAAAAAGTGATTCAGCTGTCAATATACATTAGGGAGTTGGCTCCTTTCAAAACACTGACTTATTTACTAGATGCTTTTTCTTTGCATTTCTGTATTTTATTATTTCTTGGGCCCTTTATTTTGATGCTTTTTTCCATAAAGTCTCAATGTAAATTAAATTGTTATGACATGGAATTATAATATATATATACATATACATATATATATACATACATTGAAGCAGTATGTTCAATACTAACAAGCAATCTTTTTCTTAGTGTATTCCTGCATTTGATAATATTTCTGCTTCTTTTAAGGTCTTTAAATAAAGCAAATTTGAATTGTTGTAAAAAAAAAAAGAAAAAAAAGGAAAAAAGAAAATGAGCTCCTTATTATACAGGCTTTCTTGAAATGGAAATTTATTGCTCTGTATTTTAAATCTTCTCTTATATTCTGCTGTGCACATGGCAATGCTTTTTTCCCTTTTCTTATTTTGTATTTAAGTTTATAATATGTTTGTTTTTCTTTTCTTATTGTATATTTAAGTTTAAAATAAATATTTTTTAAAAGTTCGCTCCTTGAAGGCAGGGACTGTCTTTATTATTTTTGTAACCCCAGACTTTAGAACAGTGCCCGGAACATAGTAGGCATTTAACAAATGTTTATTGACTGACTGAATTAGGTACCTCATAGAGATTACAGATGGCAAAAAACAATCAAACATTTTTGTAACCATAATAAGGGAGGCAGAGCTGTTGGAACTGATGCCAATAGTCTTTACAAGAGCATCAGTCTCTCTCATTTTTAGACTTCCTATAGGTAATTTAGGAGGTGATATGTAGGCATTGGAACCTGTGTTCCCTATACCAGGCCTTGGGCTGTGGCCGTAGATCTGAGTATATTGACAGGAAATGACATGGAGAACCAGGGGAGACTGCTTAAATCAGTGCAGCTCCAGTTAGCCTGGTTATGTCAGTGGCTTTCTCTGTCTTTGTGTATCCCTTATATTATGAGTGCCCCTAGGAAAATCTTTTCTTTGTAATGTGCTATGAGAAGTCTGAGGACTTACTATGGATGCAGGATACACCTTGACACTACCTCCTGAGACCCCCTTTAGTCTCTCAGGTATGATTAAGTCAGAGGTTGAGACCCTGACTATTTAATGTATTCCAGCGTCCTTTCTGAGGCGAGATGGTTTCCATCGATGTAAGGTCAAATTCTTTGTCCATTCCTATTGCCAAATATTTACTTTCCTTTTGAATCTTTAAAGATTATAGCTAATTTTAAAGGCAATTATCTTTAAATTCATACTATTTCTTTCCTTTTTAAATCTACCTGAAGATATAAAGTGACTATATGTTTAATGCTTCTCTATCCTTTTACTTTTTTCGAAAACATATACTTACTTTTAACTGTCTTCTGAGGAATATTGCCCTTGTAATGTACCATTATGTATCTTTTTGTAGGTTCTTCTCATTCCTCCCACTGATTCTACTAAGATTTTGTCTTGGGAGCTCTTAGAATCATAGAAACATAAATAACTGTGCTGGAAGGTACATTCAGGCATGTGACTGTCTAAATTTTCCAGAACATCTGGTTGACTATTCTTTTCTTAAAGCTTTCCAGGGGTGGAGACTCCACAACCTCCCTCTGCAGCCCATCCTATCATTTTACTATCCCAATGGTCAAGAAGCTTTCTTACAATCAATCCAAGGGTTTCCTTTTCATTCTCATGACTTCAGCTATCATATAAGCATTTAATCAACTCCAAGATGCACGCAGTTCCAAGAATCAGCCCTCTGTTTCTGTTCTCGATCACATTCTGTTTCCTACATTACTCATGATCATTAGGGCATTTCTCCTTGTTGACACTGCAAGATAAAAATAGGAAAGATAGAATTCACTATCTTTCAGAGTTTTCCCATACCTAAAACCTGCGTCATCATTATTACATTGGTAAAGTAGCTAACTTTTGAATTTTCCTATCTGACCTCTCAGTTCTGAGAAAGGAAAAATGAGACACACACACACACACACACACACAAACACATAGAGACAGAGACAGAGAGAGACAGAGAGACAGAGAGAGACAGAGACGGAGACAGACAGAGAGACAGAGACAGAGAGACAGAGACACAGACAGAGACACAGAGAGCCAGAGACAGAAACAGAGAGATAGACAGACAGAGACATTGAGACAGAGACAGAGAGAAAGAGAAACAGAGACAGACAGACAGACAAAGACAGAGAGAAAGAGAGAGACAGAGACAGATAGACACAGAGAGGGGAGAGTGAGAGAGAGAGAGAGAGAGAGAGAGAAGGGGAAAGATATTTCTAGAATTTTTCCCCTTCTTTTTAGATTGTAAGCCTATTACACACATATATTTATATAAAGCAAATGAGAGAATTTATTTTGCTTGACAATTCATATTGGTTACAAAGATGTTTTTAATGGGATAGCTGAGTGGGAGGGAGAGAAAATAAGTAGATTTCTATTATTTTTTAAAATAGAGAGGTGGGGTGCCATACTACAGATGCAAAAGGTGCATGAATTTTCAGACCTGGTCACTTTTTTATTAATTTTACTTAACTGTTTTACTTTGTTAAAAGAAACATCTGACTAAGTAGTAATAATCTATAAATGTTTGTAGTGCCAAAAAAAATCAATAAAACTAAAAAAAAGACCTATACTCTGGGATCACAAGTTGGCCAGTCCTACCAAACTGGACTGTCTTTCAGGAGAAGACTAACCAATTTTAGAGAGGATTTTTCCACACAAATAGAAGACCATCATTTTGGGCAAAGATCTTCTCAGCTTGCCCTAGTCCTGGCACCAAGTACAACAAAATTAAAACCATTTTATGAGATACTATTAGTTTTTAAGATTTCATAATATAAATCTATACAGCTATCAACAGTACCAAACATGATGGTAGCTCTGTCCTATGAATCTTGTGAATGTTAGTTATGCTGTTCTCTGGTGGTACCTCCATGAGGTGAATGCCAATCAATTAATCAATTAAAAATTAATCAATAAACATTTATCAAGTGCCTACTATGTGCCAGGAAGTATGCAAAACACTATGGTTTCCTGCTACTGCATTGGCATTCTTCCAGCTCCATGGCTCAGCCTGAATTTTTTAAAACCATATTCTCCCTGGCACATCATGAAAACATCTTTAAGGGTTTTAGGTCTTTTGTACAATCGTATTAAGCAACTTAAGGAGGTGTAAGCCCTCAAGAATTATTCTTATTTGGGTAAGTTGCCTACCATTCCCACTTAAATGCATCACTGATCTCATTACCAAGTCCAGACTCAGGACTCACTCTCTTTTTTTTTAAATAATAGCTTTTTATAGGTTTGGGTTTTTTTGGTTTTGTTTTTATATTGCCTAGAACAGAGATGTCAAAGTTTGGCCTGAGGCAAGCTACATAACCCCCAAGTTTACAAAATAAATAAAAATACGATACAAAATAGTTAATTAGTGTGTTTCTAAGTCACTATGCTGCCCAAAGGAATTTATTTCTATTTATTTGAGAATAATGGTTCAGATTTCTCCTAGTATTCTTCCTCTTCCTCTTCTGGAGAGCTCTTTTGTAATAACATTTTTTAAAAAAGAAGAGTAAAAAATGAACAAAAATGATCAACACACTGCAAAAAAAGAAACCTAATGCTATATTCAGTATTCCAAAGCCAGGACCCACTTGTGAGACATTTGCAAAGGAGTGGCGCAAAAGGTGGGAGGAAGTTATCTTCTCATGTATCTTCTTTGGAGCCAAGCTTATTTTTTATACTTTTATCAATCGTCATTTTTATTGTTTTGCAGTGTTTGTTCTTTTCATTTTATAATACATTGTTATAGTCTTTCATCATATTATATTCTTGGATCTGCTTACTTCACTTTGCATCAAGTCACATAAGTCTTTCTATAATTCTCTGCATTCATAATGTTTGCTATTTTTTACAGGACAGTAATATTCTATTACATTCATGCATGACAATTTGTTTAGTCTTTCCCTAACTGATTGGCATCTACTTGTTTCAAGTTCTTTGCTACCATGAAAAGTGCTGCAATAAATATTTTGGTGTATATGGTGCCTTTCTTTTTCTCAATAAATTCTTTAGGGCATATACATAGAAATTGAATCTCTAGGCTACAAGATATATACATTTTAAGTCATTTTGCTACCTGTCCCAGATAATGACAGTACAGCACATATTTCGTATCACTTCTGGTCATCACTCTAAAAGACACATCATGGCATGTTGTACTTCAGAGTCAGATTTCAAGGTGAGCAGAGGGCTTGAGATTGGGGAACATAAAGCTATCCTTCATCTTCAAAGCTTTCCCTTAGCCAGCATCATGCATTTCCAAGTTTACTATTTTTGAGGTTCTCTGGCTCATTCACCACAGTTGCTTCTAATGCAATACAACCTCTTAGTTGGCATTAGAGACAGGGGGAAAGAGGGAAGAACCAGAACATATTTAAAATAGCAGTCTTTCTTGTAAGAAATGATGCAGAATGAAGTGAGCAAAACCAAGATAACAATTCATACAATGACAACAATATTATAAAGGCAAACAACTTTAAAAGATTTAGGAAATTTAATTAAAGTAATGACCAAGCATTATTTCAGAGGACTCATGATGAAATACGCTGCCTACCTTCAGAATGATGGACTCAGGATTAAGACGGCTACATATTTTTGTTTGAGTATAGCTAATGTGGTTTTGCTTGATAATACATGTTTGTCACAGGGCTTTTGTTTTTCTTTCTCAATAGTGAGGGTGGGAGGAGTAGGCAGGAGGGAAAGTAAGAGGATTTTCATTGACCAAGAAAAATAAAATTTAATAAAAAAACATTTTTAAGTCAGTCATTCTTTCTCTCCCCACCCCTGCCCCCCACCTCCAGGGAGGAGTAAAAGAAAGAGGATCATTTCTGCCTCTAATTCATGGCACAGCCCTCTCCAGACCTTCTTTAATATTCGCTGATACGTTGACAGATATAGCCCAGATTGCCAAAGCAGTTCTCATGGTGGGAAGAGAAGGAGAGATGGGAATTTCTTCCCTTCTTTTTTTTTGTCCAGTCAAAACTCCGTTTTAGATTTTCATAGAATCATAAAAATTTCCCTGCTATTCAAACGACTTTAACTCTATCCTGTTCTTTTTTTTAATCGTTCTTATTGGGATGTCTCTGTACTGTGTTTCTTTATAAGGAAATGTGCTTGCAAAGGTTGTCCTTTCTCTTAACCAACTAACATAAACTGGATACCTCTTAGGTTCAAGGTGCTCTGTTCAATATTGGTGAACCCACAAACTGCTTATTGCTCTTCAACGTTCTTACACTTCCATCCATGCACTCTGTAATCTAGCAATACCAGCCTACTTGGTTGTTCCTTATACGGGACTTTCCAATTCCTATCTCCATGCTTTTTCATTGACTATCTTCGCCTTCATCACTGCCTCACAGAATCCCTGGCTGCCTTCTAAACTCACCTACCATCTGCAAAAGTTTTTTCCATCCCAGCTCCCCCAGCTAGTAGTGCCTTCTCATTTAAAGTTACCTTCATATACTCTTTACATATCTTGTATGTGCCTATTTATGCAATCTTGTCTCCCCTTTAAAATATAAGGTCTTTGAGTGCAGGAACTGTTTGTGTTTCTTCTTTGTGTTCCTAGTACTTAGCACAGTACCTGATGTGTTGTAGGTGCTTTAAAGTGCATTTTGATTGATTAATAAATAGGGCATAAACTTTGAGTTGATCTTTTTGTAATGAGACTGCATTCTTCTTGAGTTACATCCATTCTCTCCTCCAGGGCTCCTCGTGTTATTACTAAAAGCACCTACCTGGTCATAGTTAAGCACAGTTCATGGCCTGAATAGGTCATAAACAGGCCATTACTTCGAGGCTTCTCTATTCGTACCCATCGAGTTTCATGGTTAAAGTATAATGCTTAGAGGTATAAGGTCATAAGTTCAGTCTTAAGACTAAAAAAAGCCAAAAACACAATTACTTATCTATATTGATAGAGACAGTTCCTTCCCTGAGCCAATAAAATCTTAGGTCTGCTAACAACAACAACACAACTTTATTCATTCCATAAGCATTTATTGAATGTCCACTGTGTGCAGTGCTCTATGCTAAGTTCTGAAGGCAAATACAAAGATGAATAGTCCACAGTCTCTACCCTTATGGACCATATATCCTAGTTGATGAAACAAGACGACAGCAGACAGTGTGGCATACTGTGCTATGGGCCACAAGAAGCTGACTTTGGGGTGGAACCATCTGAGTTCAAATCTCAGCTTTATTATTGACTTACCTTGAGCAACTAACTTCCTTTCTCTGGGTCTCAGTTTCCTTATTTATAAAATGAGGAAAACTCAAAAGCCCCTAGGTCTAAGTCTATGATCCTAAGAGTTATAGCACATAGGGAAATATATCATAAGAGAAGTCTGAGTGATGTGTCATAGGAAGTCAGAAACAAAAGATACCACTTTTGGCTAGTGAAACGCAAAGAAGGCTTCATGGCAGAGGTGGTATTTAAGCTGTTCCTTGAAGGTTGATGAGGAAGGCATTCTAAGATCTGGAGATCATAAGATCATAGATTCCTGATGCATAGATGGACCTTAGATGCCATCAAATCCAGCCTCTTCCTTTTATAGATCAGGAGACTGAAGCACAGAAAGCTTAGAGTAAATTGTCCAAGGTCATTATAGGTAGTGGTTGGGGAGGGATTTGAACCGAGCTCTTTCTGACTCTTAAGTTAGAGATCTGCTCTTTATACCATGCTGCCTTTCAGAGGATGGAATGAGCAAAGTCCTAGAGGTGAGAAAGCATGCAACATAATGAATAAATGAATAATTCATTCAATGTCTATGAAAAAAGTGAACTTAAAGAAATGCAAAGGGAAATAACCGAATCCCACAATACTTATTTCATTTAACATTTTATTTCTCCTTCTCAAGATACATAGATATATATGTACACACACACATGCACGTATATCATCTGTCCTATTCAAAGTGTATGTATGTATGTATATATATATACATATATATACATACATATACACACGCGCATATATGCATAAGACTGACACTTTACATACAACTGTATCACTGAAAGGATGCACATTTTTATGCATGGACACAAACAGATGAAAGATAACACAATCTGAATTATCATGCACTGGAATCTCCTCTGCTTGTGGTCTTTGAATAAAGAGAAGAGTCAAGAAATAGAGAAAACTGATATAAGCATTTTTCTAAAGTTCTGCCAAGTTTCTCTGGCAGTTCTTTAGCTGAAGGAATATTTCATACAGGATTTTACCATGAAGTCATTTTCTTCCTCCAAGAGCCCCAGAGTAGAAGGCAATATATAGGAAATAGGAAGGCTCTCACTGTATCGTGTTACTAGCCCGGGGTTCTAAGTTCCACACTACACGAATTCCACTAAAGTTCTAATCAAGGCAAAACTATTATTGAGAATGCCAGGATTAATCAGAATTTCTACATAGTGCTTTGAGCTCTTTGGAAGAGCCACATTTTAATCTAAAATACCTCACCTCCTTCCACCCAGTTATTGGCTTTTGAATTATAACCCTTGAGCAAAAGGTGGAGTCCACAATTCTCTTTTAATCATAGTCTTTCTGTTTCTCTTAATCATACTACAGCCAAAATGCACTTGTAACAATAAGGCTGTTGTTTCACTGATTGAAGATCTCTGTTTTCTTTTGTTGTAAGTATTTTCACTTATTTAATTGCATGACATAAAGTCATTAGACTGAGCATGCCCACTAAATAGAGAGAGGGCTAAATTGAGATGAGAGCGGAGATTTGTGCATTTCTGTTTATTTATTTTTTGTTTATTAATTTATTACTTTCCAGAAATCTAGGTTTTTCTGCCTAATGATCAATCAATCAAGAAGCATTTATCAAGTCCCGTCTGTATTCTAGGTACTGCTCTGGGTCTTGAGGATACAAATATAGCAGACGCACCAGTGTGTGTTCAATAATGGTGGCTGATGGATAGACCCTGGACCTGTGATCCCTGTCCTATAGTTCTGTCTATACACACAAAAAGTATAGCGGGAAGTGGAGAGATAATTGAGGGAACTGTCTGTATATCGGCATTCATTAGGTTCCCTCTGCTAACATGATTGGGAAGATTCACTTCAGTGAACTGCACTGAGAGGCAATGGGTTATAGTTGAAAGGGCTCTGGACTTGGAATCAGGAATTGAATTCAAATCCTGCCTCTGACGTCCAACAGCTTTCTATCCATGGGCAAGTTAACCGACCTCTCTGAAGACAGCTTCTTTAGCCGTAAAATTGGGTTGACAATGTACATATATTTCCTCCATTTGCAGTACTACATAATTATATACTATTACTCATATATCATTGCCTATATAAAATGGTGAGGATATTTTTCTGATATTATGATATATTCTGATATTCTATTGAACCCTTCTTTGATCCTCCCCCATAGGTAATAACAGTTCACTTCAGATAGGGCTTAAACATTTGCAAAGAAATATATATATATATATATATATATACACACATACATAGGTACACACATATGTATGTGTGTATATACACACATATACACGCACACACATATATACATATACACACACATATATGTATATATATATATATATATAAAATCTCGTTTGATCCTCACAACATCCCCCATCCCCAAACATCCCCATAAGGTAGGTGCTGAGATTATCATCCCAATTTTACAGATGACAAAACAGAAGACCAGGGATTTTAAGCGGTTTGTCCAGGATCAAAAAGCTGTTAAGTCTCTGAGGTGGGATTAAAATCCATATCTTTCTGAATCCAAGGTCGAGGTTCTACCCACTATAAATGCAGCCTCTCCGGGCAATGATCAAACTGCTTCCTATTATAATTTGGTGTGTATTGCCTTACTACAGAGTAAGCTCCTCTGGAAAAGGGACTATGCCTTGGTCATCTTTGTGAATTAGCAATGTCCAAACAAAGCAATGCTACTTGATATATAGCAAGGCTGAAGAAATGAGAGATAGAACAAACACTAGCATATAAGCACAGAATTCCAGTTTTTACAGTTTTATTAGCTAGGCAAAGAACAAGCCATCCAGAACCATAAGCACATGCGTATATACCTATGCACCTATTAACAACAATGTGCGACAGTCAATCGATCAATTAACATCTATTAAACACCTACCATGTGCCAGGTACTATGCTAAGCATCAATCCTTATTTCATCCTTTGCTGGTTACCAGAAGATAGTTCAGTGCCTGGTTCATGGTAGGTAATAATTATTTACTGAACCAAATTGAATAAATATATTGAATTTATTCAGTATTCTAGAGAAATGTAGAGAAAAATAGCTCCGTAGAGCTAGATTTACAGACCTTAGTGCCTTTCTCTACATGTAGACTCTGGAAGACCAATGAATACAATGCAGCATCTCAAATTTTCTATTTGGTTTGCAAACTTGAGACTTTCAACCTTCATCCAAACTATGCACTCTCTACTTATAGCCAAAGTTAAGGTTGGGTCTGTAGGCTTTACAGTTTCCAAAGGTGATTTTGTATAGCTTATTCATTGGTTTATCCCCCGTCCCGACAATTATAGAATATCCACTGTGTTCAACACATAGTATTATTTGCTGGAGGAAGTATAGAGCTAGCAATTATGTAGCACTTTAAGGTTTACAGAGGTTTTTTTAAAAAAAAAACATATGTCATTTGATATGTAAGGTAAGATAGGGTCCCTACCTTCGTGGAGCTTACTGGACAGGGATAAGACATATACATAGAAAGCTATAATATACAGTATTACATGATGGGTTTCAGAGGGGTTCAAGAGAAGTGCTGCTGGCACACATAGAAGGTACTTAATGGTAAGAAATAAAAACTTCTAGTCTTTGCATACATATCAGCTGACAAGGGGAAGAGGTAAGTTTTCTCCCAAGCAGTGTCTGCAGCAGGGTATGGAGACACATCAAAACCTTTGCAAATTCCTGAAGTAGGCAAATAGCAAGTTATGCTCACATTTCTAATATTTTCTTTTTAAATTGCTAGTTTTTCAGGGGAAAAAAGAAACATTTTCCTATCCAAATTCTCCTTCTTTCTCTTTCTATTGTCATTACTTAAGTTAAGGTCTTTAAAGATTACTACTCGCCAGGATTATTAAAATGGCCTCCTGATTCTAAGAAAAACATCTTGTCTCCTCTCTGACATTAATATCCTCTTCAGTATATAGAAAGAATAGCAAAACATAGTGGCCAAACCGCACAGTGATGTGAAGGAATTAGTTGCACAAGGGAATATAGGCCATCTTTGATTCACCTAAGTTCATTTGCATACCAAGGAAAGAAAATTGTGAAATCAAGAAATATCTCTGTACCTTACTCTCAACATATCTCTGGGTGTTTTTCTTTCTGTTGTTCTTTTGTTTTGTTTCTGTATCAAGAATAATTCCTGAAATAGGTTTGGGGAAGACAGGCTCAAACTCAAGGACTAAATAAGAATTACAAAAAATTTTCTAACTCCAAGTAAATTGTCATCTGGAACCATGAATGTACTTTGAGGTCTACAAGGTGCATCAAGAAAATTTACTACTGTGGAAAATGAAGACAGCTTAAAACTGAATAAAGGCAGAAGGTTATTTTTGATAAATTGCTTTAACATTGTCCTTCAGGCCTCTGAGGAAGCTGCATATTTTCTTTAGACATCAATAGACTTCGAGGCTCTCGCAGAATCGCTTTGATGCTATGAATTCTGTCATTTTGCTGGCACAGATATGACTCTTGGGCCCACCATTCCATTAGAACTATTTACTCCATTCACATTAATTTTTATTACAAATCTTACAAATGGAGGGCATTCTGGGTATTTAGGTCCACACTCTATTTTAAAGCTATATATTCAGTTTTCATAAATTGTTCTTGGAGGCCCAATAATCATTCCTGTCCATCTTGTAAGAGTCATATCTTTATCATTTTCAAGACCCCAGCTAACTGTCCCATCTCCTACTCCTTTCTGACTTTCTTCAAGTTCTTCCAATAGTTGGAAATTTTGAGGGACTTTCACTCCTGAGCCTATGGTCGCCACCATCTTGCGTTGCTGCTGCTCCAGTTGTGTTTCTTAAAAGACGGTCCTAGTAGGTGTTCCCTAGTCACCCATGCTCTCCATATATGCCTCCGCTGGAGGCATACCAACCTGTGGGAGAGTATAGCATGGGGACTTTTAACCATGAAAATGTATTTGCTACGTCATTTGATTAAATATCTTTTCTTTTGAACAACTAGATACTCTGGCTGGCTGATAAAAATAAACATGTAGGGAGGGGGCAGGGGATAGGGAACTTTCAGCTATGGGTCTGAGTGTACACTGATCCACTGGACTATCTTTTGAACCTGAAATATTGTTTGAACCTGGGGTGTCATTTGAATGTGGCATGACTTTTCTGTGGATTCACAAATGAGGTGCTAAATATGAAATGGAGGACTAGATGGTCTCTAAGATCTTTCCCATCTCTGATAGTCTGATTCTATGACTAATTGCCATTTCTTAAAATGAATGCTTGAGAGTAGTGGGAGAACACGCTATTTTGAACTCTGCCGTGTCAAGAAGGACACGCTTCAGCTATTGAAAGTTGAAATATCCCTGTTGGAGAGATGGAGAGTCAAGTGTTTTCTGTTTAACAACTGTTTCGGAATCAAACGAATTGAAATCCAAAGCACTTTATGACAAATTCTAGTGATAAAATATATATTGAAAATGAAAGGTTACTTTTATAATTCCTACATGATACCAAAATATAACAAATGTCCCCAGTAAATAAAGAAATAATAATTTTTAAAAGTATACTCTCTTCCTTCCCGATCTAACTTTGACTCTCTGTCTGTATCTCTGGATCTCTCTCTCTCTCTCTCTCTCTCTCTCTCTCTCTCTCTCTCTCTCTCTCTGTGTGTCTCTCTTTTTCTCTGTCTCTCTGTCTCTCTCTGTCTCTCTCTATCTCTGTATCTGTATGTCTGTCTTTCTCTCTCTCTCACACACACACATACACATGCACACACACAAACACACAAAGGAGTGGAATTTTTCCATCTTCAGTATATTATCTTGGGGAAGAAGAAATCAGAAAAATTAAGCATTTTTAGGATGCTAATGAAGTTATTTTTAATGACATCATTAGTGGAACAGTTCACAAATGATGCATATTAGTAGAATTGTGCTCTTTCTCTTTCCAAAGACAGTGAATCTAATGATGGCAGGCCAAGTGAATGTTAACTGTGCAAATTTCGCCTGCCTAAAGGCAGTTCAGTTTTTCCAGGGATCTCAAAACATTTTTGAAGGGAAAAACACGGGAGTACAGCTTGTTGGGGCCAGATCTTTTTCATTTTCAATCTTCTTTCTTCCAAGTCATGTAACACATTCTTTGATGGAAAATACCAGGTTTGCAAAGGCGGGAGAAAATGCTGCACATCCTTTTCTTTTTTAAAAAAAATTCTTTTCAGGGCAAAAGATCCTGGCTATGCCACTCAAAGAAGAGGAGAAGAGTCTTCTAGGGAGGCTCATGTTGGGGAGGTCAGTGCCTGGCTCCCTTTATTCAAGTGCCACAGAGGAGGATCAATCTGCATTGTCTCCTAGGAAAAATATCTGTGCGTGATGAAAACAGAACTCTCCGGTGTTTTTCTTGATAGGCCCTCGATTTCCAGCCAGGAACTTTTGATTCTCTTCCTTCATTTTATCAGGGCCTCTATCGAACCCAGAAAATGTCACCCACCAAAACAGACATGCAGAAGTCCCACTGGGCTGTCCATCAGTCCAGCAGAGAGGGCTGACAAGACATACTACCCTTAAATCTAAAACACATGGCTGGAAAATGCCTCGTTTCCTGGCAATAATTAAGAATGCTACTTGGGAGATTGGCAGCCACCTAAAACAACCATTAGTCAACCCTAAATTTACAATGTCCCCGGCTTATGGAAATGAAACCCACATTACAGATCTATGTTGGAAACTGTACCCCCAAAACGATACACAGGTAGAACTCGTTACAATGAAGATGGAAAGAACACTGATTCTGCTAATTCAATTTTCTGAGCCTAAACAAGCACCCACAAAATGAAATACATCAAAGGAAAGGGGTATGCATTTTAAATGTATTTTCTATTAACTCTTACACCTACCTGGGACCAACTATCTCATCAGTTTGGTTGCCAAAGTGATCCAGAGTCCGAATGGTTCTAGAAGAAGGTGACAACATAGAAATCATTTCCTACAGAAGTATTGATGTTGTAATAAGCCTTGTGGAAGTCAATGTGGCCAAGTGGAAAGAACACTGGACTTGGACCCAGAAACCCTTATTTAAGCTTCCACCTAAACTCCACCACATCCTTACCACCGTGGATCCATGCTGTGTGATTTGAGATGGGTCACCTACATTCTCTGTGTTCTCATTTCCTTATTTGCAAAGTGGGAATTGATATTACTACCAAGAAGCAGATCTTAGAGAAGACAAATTTTTTTTTAATGTATAAAAAATTTGGATAAAGCACTCTCCCTGGAGTTAGGAGGACCTGAGTTCAGATCCAGTCTCAGACATTTGACGCTGACTAGCTGTGTGACCCTGGGCAAGTCATTTAGCTCCATTTGCCTGGCCAAAAATAATAATAAAATAAATATGTAGGAAATATTTCATAACTACAAAGTCAACACTAAATGTAAGCTATTATTGTTCTCATATCAACTATCTACTTACAGAATCATACATCTAGAGCCAGAAGGGAACTCAAAAGTCATCTAATCTAATCCATTCATTTTCTAGGTGAGAAAACTGGGAGATTAAATGAATTACCTAAAGTCACACAGGTAGTAAATATCAGAGGCAGAATCTGAACCCAAGTAAGAGATGTGCTGGAGATCTGATTGTTAAATTTTCAGCATTAGCATTTACAATTCAGAAATCATCAGATAGTACAAATCAAGGTTTAATGTCTTGTTATGCTGATTCCTAGTCTTATAGAGTGATAGAGAAAATGTTAATAATGGAGATTAAACATCAAAGTCTCTCATGCTTTTTCAAAAAGACAGTTGTTAAACATTTATCAGCATCACATTGACCCGTCTTTTGATTCCAGAACCATTCTGCTTTCCAACACACTACACTATTTGCTTTCTATTACAACTGCACATGGAGAGTAAAGTTAGGTTATGGCATGAACTTGTGAAACAGGGAATCTGTCTTGATGAAAACAAATTGCCATAGGATCTATATACATGCCATTAAAAACCCTATATTATACCAAAATAACAACTGTTATTTTAGAAAGGGAGTTAATACATTACAGTACATGAAAAAAAATCACACCTTTAAATGCATAACTTCTCCCCACCCTTTAAATGGCAAAAGGAATTTTGACTCTATCAAGGAAGGGCAGACTACCTCTACTGACTATAATCCTTAATTTAATGAAGAGAAGTAGAGTCAGTGCTTTGCTTTAGGGCACTTCCTCCCTGTAGTGATCATTGCCCAGCAATTTGCCTTGAGTCAAAGGAAAGGGAAGGGAAAGGAGAAGGGAAAAGAAAAAGAAAAAAAAAAGTTAAAATCCCAAAAGGAAATCACTGGGACCATGGCCCTGACTGGGAACTGGGTGTGAGATGGGAAAAATTGGGCTGCCTGCCATGCAATGGCTCCCTCTGAATTATGCAAAGCGGAGAAGCCAATTTCTGTTCCCAGTTGCACAGTACAACTCCTACAGGAACCAGGCCTACATTTTACCTCCTCATCTGGCTTGCTTGCCCTATATAGAAAAATGCCTGTCTGTGTGTGTCGTAGGACTCAAATTCCAAACGAAGCCCAAGGGAGGTGAAAAGTCAGAAGTTCCTCCTGAGAAAATCTTTTCAAATTAGAGCCAGCCAAGAGACATTTTCAGGACCAAATAAGATGTCTGCTTCTCTCATTCTCTGGCTTCCTAAATTTCTAAGCAACTCCCCTATTTGTCATCATTTTCACTGTGGCTTCTGGGTCAAGGATTCTCTTGTCATCCATGTGGTAGGTCCAGTGCTGGTAAAGGAGAAAGACCAGAGACATGTTTCCTTCAGGTGGGTCCTTGACTAGATCTGCCTGGAAATTACTATAGTTCAGTGCTGCTCAGAAGAGTGGTAGGCACAGAGTAGACATACAATAATTCAATTTGTTACTAATAATAACTGACATTTTTGGAGCAGGAAGAACTTTGTGTGAGTTATTTCATGTAACAGAGTAAAAGTGTTTCAAAATCATCCTTACTTTACAGATGAGGAAACTTGATTTGAGAGAGGTTCTCTGATTTGCCCATGTCCATATAACCAATAAGTTCCTTAGGTGGAATTTAAACCTAGATCTTCTTAATTCCAACATTCCCTCCCCAGCTCTCTGCACTGGGTTGTCCTTCCCACCTGACTTGTATAAAATATAAGAGTTGTAAAATAAAAAAAAAACAAATGAATACACGAAAAATAAAAAAAATAAGAGAGTGTACACAAATCTTAGTGCAATTTTGAGATGCGAGTTTAAAAACTGCACTGACTTGAGATACCCTGTAATCATTATTTTTAGTTGTTTTTAATGTGCCACTGGTTGTTTCCTCCCTTTCAAAGAGATTTCATTTTTAGGGCATCAGCTAATATTTTAGAGAAACCAGTATTGTATTATGCCATTAATTGGTAAATACTTGACAACTCAATTTAGTTGAGGTAGCTATAGTGCAAGGCTTCTTAAGCTTTTTCCACTCCCACATTTCTGCAGTGTTCCTTGGCATTTTGTGGCCTGAGGACATGTACAGTGCACACATGAGTACATGTACACATGCTTTGTATTCAGAACCAAGGTTGCAGTGAAGTTTCCGGATGCAACAGGGGCAAGAAACACCTCAGATTCATTACACGTTTGATTTTGAATTCATTTTCGGTTGTTGCAAGTTCAGAAACCTTTTAACATTGCAAAGTTTTTCTTGACCCCATATGAGGTCACAATCTACAGTTTAAGAAGCGCTGTTTAAACAGTGAACAGCATGACAGACTTGGAGGCAGGAAGATGGACTTCAAATTCTGTATCAGATGCTTACTAGCAGTGTGATTCTGGGAACGGCATTTAGTCTCTCTCAGTATCAGCTTTCACATCTGTAAAACGAGAGAGTTGTTCTTTATGGCCTCAAAGCTCTTTTTTATGTCAAAGTCTTATGAATTGGATGAATATAATCCCCTGATGGGGCAGCTAGGTGGCACAAGGGATAGAACTCCAGGCCTGGAGCCTTATCTTCCTGAGTTCAAATCTGGCCGTGTAGCCCTAGATAAGTTCTTTCGCTCTGTTTGCCTCAGTTTCCTCATCTGTAAAATAAGCTGGCAAAGGAAATAGCAAACCACTCCAGCGTCTTCGTCAACAAGACCCCAAATGGGGTCACGAAGAGTCAGACACAATCTAACAACAACCTCCTGCTATTTGCTGGTGACTATAGAGCAGTTCTCCAGTTTGCACTGATTATAGGGGAAAAATGTTTTTGTGAGCTTTAGCAGATTTTACAATGATTCCGAGGGACTGGAATATAAAGTGTAAAGGTAGTCTTGGTGAATAAGCTGATTAGACAAAATAATATCTGACAATTGCATTATGCTTTTCAGTTAAAACACATTTTAATATATGGTATCCTATTGGGAATTCATAAGAATCCATCAATCAAGTATCTATTAAGTTCCTACTATGGGCCAGGCACTAGGAAAGCAAATACAATGAACGAGATAATCCTTACTCTCAGGGAGTTTCAAATTCTATTAGGGGAGACAACAGGACATATGAAAGTATATACAAAATAAATTTACAACATGATTGGGGAGGAAGGGCTCCATGGCACTAGTACTTGGAGACTGTGTTGAAAGTGGTACTCAGGCTGTAGCTTTAAGAAACAGGATTCTATGAAGCAGACATGAGTAGAGAGTGTGCTCCAGGCATGGGGCACGGTCAGTACAAAAGTACAGACATGGGAAATGAGTGTCCTGCGTGATAAAACAGAGAAAGCTGAGTTATGAATAAGGAAGCTAAAAACATAAGAATGCTTAGAGATGGTAATAAAGGGCTATTGTTCATCACCATTTTATAGATGAGGAAACTGAAGTCCAGAGTTATTTGCTTGAGGTCACATGGCTAACAAGGAATATTGTTAGGACTTGAAACAAAGTATGCTCACTCCTGGGCAGCTAGGTGGTGCAGTGGTTAGAGTGCTGACCCTGGGGTCAGGAGGACCTGAGTTCCAATTCAGCTTCACACTGGACAAGTCACTTAACCCTGTTGGCCTCAGTTTCCTCACCTGCAAAATGAGCTGGAAAAGGAAATTGCAAACCAATTCAGTATCTTTGCCAAGAAAATCTCAAAAGAGGGGACAAACAGTCAGACATAACTGAACAACAATTCTCATTCCAAAGTCCATTACATCTCTTTCATTAAGCCACTCTCTCTACCACAAGGGAAGTCTGAATTGTGCTGTTCTAAATTGTACCACTTAATTTTTTCCTTCCTTCATTCAACAACAACAGCTAACATTTATATAACAATTACTATATGCCAGGCTAAAGGATTTATTAACTTCCTACTGTGCTGGGGATGCTGGGGAAACAGAGATAAAATGAAAAAGCAGCATTGGCCTTAAAAAAATTAGCCTTGCATTCTACTGGGGGAAGTACCATGTGCCCATATAAGTAAGTTTACATATGTATATGTATATCTACATATACATATACATATGTATATATACACAGAATAAATACGAAGTAATTTTTTTCCCCATTCAAGATCACAAACTCCCTGAAATCTATCCACACACCCATGGGAAATCCATGAAGTCCTGGACTAGAGTCAGAGAGACCAGTTAAGAGCCTCTGTAATAATCCGGACAAGAAGTGATGACGGCCTTAATTTTGGTTGTGGCCATCTATATGGAGAGAGAACAGGGTGGATGTGAGAGATGTTATGTAGGTAAATTCAACAAGACTTTGAACTTTATACATATGGCAGATGAAGGAGAAAAGAGTGAAGACCTGGGGGACTGGAAAGAGAGTGCTACCAGAAGAGGGAAATCAGGGAAAAATGGGTTTGGGGGATTTTATTTTGCCTTTCTTCTCCTTGTTGTCATATTTCTCAGAGCCGTTAAAAAAAACTAACCATATGAATAGTCAGTTATACATATACTGTATTATCTTTGAAAAGGAGTTTTTGAGTGTCTGTAGAAATCATTATTATTGGTCCTACCATATCAGCACTTATGAAATCTACAATTTTAAGATACTTTATTGTGCCAAAAATAAAATGGAGATTTGGCAGTTTTCCAGGTGTAGGAAGATGACCAGTTCATAAAATTCATATCTCTCTCTACCCTGAAAATGATCTTTCTCTCAATTTATTTTAATACACCTAGATTAAACAGGTCCCTATGCATGGCTCTGAGGATACAATGACATATTTCTCCTTGGCCTAGGCTCTTAAGGGTCTGCATTTCAGTGAGGGGACCTCAAAATGGAACTGCCAAAGAACAAAGCATTATCATCCTGATGGTGTGGGTGGGGAGGCAGAGTGGGATAACACAGCCCCAAACTAGGAATTTAAGGAGCTGAGTTCAAATCCCAATTCTGCCATCTACTTATAGTCTGATCTTGGGTAAGACATTTCTCTGTTCTGAGCCTTAGTTTTCTCATCTACAAAGTGAGAGAAGTAGACTAGATTAGGGGTTCTTATCTTTGTTTGTATCATGGACCATTTGGCAGTCTGGTAAAGTCTATGGATGCCTTCTAAGAATAATACAGTGTAGCAACCTTTC
>CM053627.1:158779762-158806196 GCA_028646595.1 Phalanger gymnotis
TTCCAGAGCTCCCAGATCAAGGAGAAAATACTGCAAGCAGCCAGAAAGAAACGATTTCAATATTGTGGAAATACAATCAGAATAACACAAGATCTAGCAGCTTCTACATTAATGAATGGAAGGGCTTGGAATATGATATTCCAGAGGTCAAAGAAGCTAGGATTAAAACCAAGAATCACCTACCCAGCAAAACTGAGTATCATGCTCCAAGGCAAAATATGGATTTTTAATAAAATAGAGGACTTTCTAGCTTTCTCAGTGGAAAGACCAGAGCCGAATAGAAAATTTGACTTTCAAACACAAGAATCAAGAGAAGCATGAAAAAGTAAGTAAGAAAGAGAATTCATAAGGAACTTACTAAAGTTGAACTGTTTTGTTTACATTCCTACATGGAAAGATGATGGATGTAATTCATGAGATCTTTCTCAGTGTTAGGGTAGTTGAAGGGAATATACATATATATAGACAGAGGGCACAGGGTGAGTTGAATATGAAGGGATGATATCTAAAAAAGTAAAATAAATTTAAGGGGTGAGAGAGGAATATACTGAGAGAGGGCGAAAGGGAGAGATAGAATAGGGTAAATTATCTCACAAAAAAGTGGCAAGAAAAAGCAGTTGTATGGGAAGGGAAGAGGGGACAGGTGAGGGGGAATGAGTGAATCTTGCTCTCATCAGATTCAACTTGAGGAGGGAATAACATACACACTCAGTTGAGTATCTTACCCCACAGGAAAGAAGGAGGAGGGGGATAAAAAAGGGAGGATGATAGAAGGGAGGGCAGATAGAGGGAGGAAGTAATCAAAAGCAAACACTTTTGAAAAGGGACAGGGTCAAGGGAAAAAATTGAATAAAGGGGAACAGAATAGGATGGAAGGAAACATAGTTAGCCTTTCACAACATGAGTACTGTGGAAGGGTTTTGCATAATTATACATGTGTCACCTATGTTGAATTGCTTGCCTTCCTAGGGAAGGTGGGTGGGAAGGGAAGAGAGGAGAGAATTTGGAACACAAAGTTTTAAGAGCAGATGCTCAAAAAAAAGTTGTTTTTGCATGCAGCTGAGAAACAGGCTATATAGGGAATGGGGCATAGAAATCTATCCTGCCCTACAAGAAAGTAAGGGGAAAGGGGATGGGGGAAGTGGGGTGACAGAAGGGAGGGCTGACTGGGGAACGAGGCAGTGAGAATAAACGCCATCTTGGAATGGGGGAGGCTAGAAATGGGGAGAAAATTAGTAACTCGAAACCTTGTGGAAATCAATGTTGAAAAGTAAAATATTAAATTTTAAAAAAGGATAGTAGTTACGCTTAAACTAGAGAATACAAAGTCTCATGTCTTTGAAATTGTTTCCATATACTCAATTTTTAAAAAATAAAGTATATTCTTCTGTTCCTTTAAAGAATCAAAAAGAGAACATACCTGACTGCTTGAAATCAATTCAAATATCCTAGCCCACAAAATTACAACCCAAGGTAACAAAAGAACTCAAAATGGTGATCAACAACTAAATATTGTTAAATTTTGGGAATCTGAAGCAGTTAGGAAGAAATTCAAAAGGAGCAAATGCCTCAGTTTCCAAAAGAAGGATTCCAGAAGTTACAGTCATGTAAACACTCACCTATATTCTCTAACAAATTGTGAGCACTCATAAAAAGAAGTATGGATCAGTAAGAGCTGGCTTAGGTTTATTAATAGAAAAAAAATCACACTGAACTGTTTGCTTTTCTCTTTGAACAAGATACTAGATTGGAAGATTGGGGAAAGCTGTAGATACAGCTGGTTTCAATAATCTATTGGATGAAGTTGCTCTCAATAGCATGATGGATAAGACAGAGAAACGTGGGCTGAATGAGAATACAGTGAGGTTTATTGCTAAGTTGTTGAATGCCCATGCCCCAAAAGCATTGATTAATGACTAGATGTCAACCTATAGGGAGTTTTCTTCTGGTGTGCTGAAGGACTATGTCGTTGGTCTTGTATGGTTCAATATTTTTAGCAAAGACTTCCATCCATCATGCTTACAGAATTGGTGAATGATAGAAAAAGGGGAGAAAAAAAGGATAAATTGGATTATAGAAATGAGATTCATAGAGATCTCTATAAATTGGACTAATGGGTTGAACCTAAGAAAATGATGTTTAATTAGGATAAATTTAATTTCCTGCATGTAAATTAAAAACAAAACAATTGTACAAAAACAAGATAGGAGAGGTCTGACTTATCCAATATTTATGTAAAAAAGTCCTAGGGGTTTATAGGCTTATAAATTCAATTTGAGTTAACAATGTGATATGACTGCCAAAAACAATGCAATCTAAGACTGTATTAATAGAATTATTCTATCTAAGATGATGGATGTAATAGTTCCCCTATAGTCTTCACTGATCAGATTGTGTTCATTTCTGAGTATCACATTTTAAAAGAGACATTGACAGATAAGAATGTGTGCAATGAAGGCGGAGTAACCAAGATTTTGAAATATATGGAAACTGTGATATGGCAAGTTTGAGAAAACTTCATTTTAATTTTGGAAAAAATAAAACATAGGAAGGAATTTGTTCACTGTCAGCAAATATTTGGCAGCTGCTTTTTGGAAGAGAGATGAATAATAATAGCTAACATTTTTATAGGGCCTGCTATGTGCCAACTAATGCTAATTACTTTATAATTGTTATTCCTTTTATCTTCACAATAAGCCTGAGAAATAGTTGCTATTATTATCCCCATTTTACAGGTGAGGAAACTGAGGCAAAGGGAAGTTAAATGATTTGTCCAAGGTCATATAGCTAGCAAGTGTTTGAGGACCCATTTAAATACAGGTATTCTTGAGTCCAGGTTGGTGCTCTACATACTGTGTCAACTATCTGCCCCATCTTAGATTTATTCAAGATTAGTACCAATGGATGTAAATTTCAGGGAAACATTACAATTCATGAAATGAAAAACTTTGTGTTTGGGTGGAGGTCAAGAACATTATAGAGGGGATTCCTCTATCTGATAACATATTGGACTAAATTTTAGGGCCTTCATATGTTAATATGTTAACATACATTCATATGTTGAGATTGCAAGATAACAAAATAACCTTTCATTTTAGTCCATTGTCAAAAAGAAATCAGTTAATTCTGTTATTTTTTAATGGTTAGATAGTGTCACACAGAAAAAAAAATATATAGCCAACTCGGTTAGTGATCAGATTTTTAACTTTTTACCTGGTTGTGGCAGCATTAATTCCATAGACATCTCAACCAAATTGAAGTCCACCCATGTCCCATTAGTGATCCCTAGAGGCAGATGTTGAGGAAAATACAAAAATGAAAATAAATAAGTAGGTAGATACAAATTTTACGCATCATATTTTCTACCCTCAAGGAGCTTATTTATGGTCCTTCTGATGAAATTAGTAAGGAACAATGGAAACAGGGAAATGGGAAGACTGAGACAAACAAACATCCTGGATAATTATTAGACTAAATACTCTGCCTTCAAAGAATCAAAACCATCCTGTAGAAAAGTAGTAATTAAGTCTAGGAAATCGTTGTTGTTTGTTGTTCGTTCTTTGTCCTCAAAAAGGACCAATGACATCAGGAGGGTGATGTCTTGACTTGCAAATGAATTGGGTTTAAGTGAGGCAGAGCTGTGCAAAGTCACTAGCATCACTCTTTCCTCCAGAGTCATTAGAGTCCAGAGGCAAGACATAGATCAAAATGGCTGGAGATGGCCCTGGATGCAGTGGGAGACTCTGACCTTTTTAAGCTAAGGTTTTTCCCAGGTCTCAGTCTGTCTGAGGCAACACCCACTCAACGATTAAAGGCTAGGTAAGAAGCGAGACAAAAGATGGCCTGGTTTGTCTTACAAAAAAAATGTCTAGGAAATTATCAAAATCAAGAGGTAAAATCAAAGTACTCATCTTAAGGGGAAAAATGAAATTGAATGACAATTTCCAGTAATCATCATAGATTTCAATATTTTCTACCTAGCTAGAAACTGGATTTTACAAAAATCCATTAAGTGACAGAAATGGATCACACAATAGTGGCCCTAATTCTTAAGATCCAACTACGTTCCATAATAGTCTAAGAAATATGACAATTCCTATAATAATATTGCAGTTAATCCTCCCCAGCTAAAGTGATGGTTTCATGTTTCTTTCAGTTTGCTTTTATAATCTGTTATTGATCTTGACAAAATTAAAACCATTTAGTGATTTTCAAGCATCTAAATTGGATAAATATTTTCTCTTACCAAACATTAACAAATGTTTTTTTTCTTTAAAATACGCTTATTGGCTATTTATTTAGAGTGAATTACTTATAAACCTTATAAGTAGAGCCTATGAAAGATAATTGCATTTGGAATACACTTTGCTTCATGAAATTGTTGAGCTGGAAGGGACCTTGAAGATCATTTATTCCAAATTCCTTATTTTATAGATGAGGAAACAAGGTCAGAGTGATTAAGTGACTCGAATAAAGTCATATAGGTAGCAAGCAGCAGAACCAGGATTTAAACCAAAGCCTAGCCCTAAATTTGACTCCTAGTCTAATGCTCATTCCATTTATGCCACCCAAACTTGATTGAAATACAGAAGAACAAAAACCAATGGGCAATATGGTTTCTCATAAGTCAATCTGATGAGTGTTCACAGAAATAGAATCTAAAGTTTTCTCCTAAACCTTTAAAGTTAATTCATTTTGAGTAGGCCCAATATGTCTTTGGCCCCTTGGGTCCTACCATGTTAAATATAATATATGACATATGAAATATATGTAAGAATGTACATGAGATGTGATAGAAATATGACAGAAAGCAAGGAACTCTGGAATGGAAAACAGGTGACCTATGTTTTAGGCTCTGATACTAGTCATGTGACCAAAAGCAAGCTCTCTCACTTTCCTGGGTCTCAGATCCTTCATATGTGAAATGAGATGATAGACTTGGATGAGTTCTATGATCTCTTACAATGTAATATTCTACAATAGAAGAGAGATGAAGAAGTGGTAAAGAAGGAGAAAAGCTGTTGGGAGAGAGAACCCGGAGAGTAGATGAAACTAGCCTCAGCAAAGACTGAGATCCTGTAATGTTAATGGGATGTAAGATCTTCTCTATCCATTAATAGGCCAGTGGAGCCCATTAAGGGAAGCTTGCTTAGGGGAGACTTGCTTGTAAGGACACTTTCACACCTTCTGCTAATTTCTAATAGGCCCTGAGTCAGAGGATTATGATGCCTTCTGGCTCTGAGAAGTGGCCCTAGATACAGTGGGAGACTCTGGCCTTTTTAAGCTAAGGTTTTCCCCAGGCCTCAGACAGACTGAGTTGGTATTTTGCTTTGGGGGTTCACTTATGAGAAGGATCTTGTGATTCCCTTTCCAAGACTCTGAGTAGCCGTATGTTCAGAACCTCAACTGCTCAGATGTAAAGGCTCTCTGGATCCAGTGGTGTATGTAAAGTATATAGCAATATTGCTTTGGTTCAGGCAGTTAAGAGCCCTGTCTGTTGGTCTTTGTGCTAATTTCTCTGCTTGTACTTTCTCTGACGTTGAGTGCTGACCCTTCCTCTGAACTAGTGAATGTAACTAAAAGTAGGATTGTTAACCCCTTTTTGAGCAGTCTTTCCTAGAAAGAGCTAGCAGCGGTTGCCATTACAGACCCCCAACAAAAGAATTCCATTTTGAATCAAACTTTCAGCCTGGGGATATATACATACCCACATACATACATCCATACATACAATAAACACATGTATACATATAAATCAAAGCTTGATTTGTAGTTTGCTGATTTCCTCAAGGTGTAAATGTTCAACACCTAAAATTTAACAATCAGCAATTGAGTCAGTGCAAACTGTCTCCAGTCCACTCATACCTGCATGCATCTGAAACTGAGGTACAAAGAAATCTGAGGCATTAACAGAAGTGCTAAGCCCTGGATGGGGAGTGTCACAGGAGAACAGGCATTCATCTTGCAGGAAGATAAGGATTCTGAGAGGTGGGAATGAGGAAGGAATGCATTCCAGGAATGAGGGGTACTTGTACAAAAGCATGGAATGTCAAATTTTGGGAATAGCTTATAGTTTAGTTTAGTTTAGTTTGTTTGGAATGTAGGATATGCTAAGTAATATGAAGGTAAAGCTGCAGAGGAGGTTGAAGCTAGATTATGGAAACCCATAAAACATTAGGATGAGGAGTTTACATTTTATCCTGGAAGCAATAAGAAGCAACTTGAAGGAAGTTAGTGATTCTAAGAAGCAGAGTTAATGAGTAAGGGCATTCCAAGCATGATGAAGAGTTTGGGGGGAAACAGCCTGGTTTTAAATGCATGGAGATGGGAGATAGAATTTCATGTCATTTTAGAAAATAGGCCAATTTGGCTGAATATAGAGGTATCAGATACCCTAGCCAGCTTCACCTACATCCTGAGTCAGTTGCCTGGGTCCTTCACTGGAGTCATTTGCTATTTCATTGCTACTCCAAAGATGCCCAAAGGCAATGAGATTTTGGTCAATGTAATATCCAGCATCTCTCATAGTTATCTTCCCATCTTCCCATATTTCTCTCAGTGTCTAGCACAGCACTTTAGACATAGTAGATGCTTAATTATGGCTTGTTGAATTGAATATACGTCCAGTTGGACTTGGGGCAAGAAGATCTGGATCCCATTTCTGGCTCCAACATTCCTTAACTATGCGACCTTAGCCAAGTCACTTAACCTGTATTACCTTCAATTTCCTGATCTGGATAGTGAGAACAATAAGATAAGATAACAGATTTAGAGGTAAAAGGGACTTTCGTTAGGAGACTTGTTCAATTCAGACTGTAGGAGTGTCCCAGCTAAAATCCCACCTTCTGTAGGAAGCCTTTCCTGATTCTTTTTAATTGTAGTGCGTTCTCTTTCTAGACTATTCTAGCCTATCCTGTCTATATCTTGATTGTACATAGTTGTTTCTATGTTCTTATTCCCTATTAGTCTGTGGGTTCCTTGAGGGGAAAAAACTTTTTTTAAATGTTCTTTTTCTCCCAACTGCCTGCCACATGGTAGGTACTTAATAATGTTTATTTTTTTACTTTTTTAAAAAATTTAATAAATGAAAATAATTGTTTATCAAATGAATGAAATGCTTTGTTACCTGTCACTATATAAATCTAGCAGGAAGCTAAGTGGCACAGCAGATGGAGCACGGACTTAGAATCAGGAAGACACACCTTCCCAAGTTCAAATCTATCCTTAGACACTTACTATCTGGGCAAATCACTTAACCCTATTTGCCTCAGTTTTCTCATCTATAAAATGAGCTGGAGAAGGAAATAGCAAACCACTCTAGTGTCTTTGCCAAGTGACCCCCAAATAGGGTCAAGAAGAGTTGGACAGTACTAAAACAACTGAACAACAACATGTAAATTTAATAGTTTCTTACTATCTAGAGTTTTGTGAATTGATTAGTATTAATAATTAATAAATTATTGATGCCCCACATATCCAATGGGTTGATAAATCTTATCTTTTCTACCTTGCAAGTAGGAATTGTTTAACTTTTTTGTGTTTTTATCCATAGTGCCTAAAATGATTGCTAAAACATAACCACTTAATAAATGCCTGTTGATTGAATGATTGATAACATCTCACTAACATCCTATCTCTCCACTCACACAGTTCCCAGACCCTCATCACCTCTCATCTGGATAGTTACTTTACCTTTCTAATTAGTCTCCCTGCCTTGAGTCCCTCCCTTCTCTCATCCATCCTCTACTCACCTGCCAAGGTGATTTTACTAAAGCATAGGTCTGCCCATGCCACCTCCCTGCTCATTAAACTCTAATGGCTCCCTATTGTATCCAGGATCAAATACTCCTGTGTTTGACATTCAAAGCTCTTCCTAATCTGGCCTCTTCCTTACACTTTACTGCTCTCCATACACTCTACGGTACCAAAACACTGACCCACTTGCTTGTATTTGCCTATGATACTATATGTTCCATATTTGAGCCTTTATACTAGTTGCTCTCACTTCTGCCTCAGCTTCCATGGTTTCCTTCAATTCTCAGCTTGAATTCCTTCTACGGGAGATCTTTCCTGATCACTCTAACCCCCTTCTAGTATTTTCCTCTCTGACATTTTGTTTTTTGCTCATTTTTCAATCATATGTAACTCTTTGTGACCCCATTTGGGGTTTTCTTGGCAGAGATACTGGAGTGGTTTGTTATTTCCTTCTCCAGCTCATTTTACAAATGAGGAAACTGAGGCAAACAGGGTGAAGTGACTTGCTCAGGGTCACACAGTTAGTAAGTGCCTGAGGCCAGATTTGAACGTAGAGAGATGACTCTTCCTGATTTCAAGCCTGGTGCTCTATCCTTACCTGCTGTCTACTCATATTATCTTGTATTAAATTTTGTCTCACATTAAAATGTGAACTCCTGGAGGAGAGAGTGTTTTGAGCTTTATTCAAAACAATAACAGGGAGACTGACCTAAGGGATCTCTCTTCCAAGAGCACATGCACACAGAAGACTCAGGATTTAAACCCAGGTCCTTTTTCCTCCAAATTTTCCTTATGATAGTTAAATACTATCGGGGAAATTTCTTTTCACTCAACTTATCCATGAAATTGCCTTAGTTTTCCAAAACTGAGGCTAAGAGGGGTTAAGTGAGTTGGCCAACACTAAATGGCCAATGATTATTGGAGCCAGAATTGAAAGCCAGGCCTAATCACTCCAAGTCAAAAGCCCTTTCCACTAAACCACAGCTGCCTCTCTTACCATGGCAGCCTGATATTTATTCAATTCAACAAACCTTTATTAAAATACCTACTATGTACTCTACAACATGCTAGGCCCTGGGGGAGATGACTAGTAAAGACCTGGCTTCACTATCAAATATGCTTTACAAAGACAGTATGGACGTTAGAACAAAGTGATAAACCACAAAACCTGAAAGTCTATTGAACCCAGAGACCCTAGTGAATATTACAGACATTCCTGACCGATCCTGATGGGCCAAGTGAGGTTGGAACAGAGTTGACATTACTTTTATGGCTGAGCAATTCCTTCTGAAGTGTTTAAACTTGGTGTTGGTGTGGTTCTTCTAAGTCTCCTAAAATTACCAAGCGCTATAATAGACGTGAGGTAAATTTTGATTTCTGAGGTTTTTGCTGAAGAGCTTAATGCTGAGTAAATATCGGAAAGTTTTTCCAAATGGCTTCTAAGCAGTTCCAATTGTGAGTTTTGGCAAAGTCATTTGACCATTGTGGAGCAAAGAATTAATATGTCTCCTGTCATGAAATCTTCCCACAGATGCAAATCTAAAGTCAAATTATTCCTCACTTTAAGGGGCCTTATTTGTATATTATCCTTTTTTTTAAGTATTCATCTTTTTTCCTTTGGTAAACAATCCTGTTTGGCCTTATGGTTGTCTCTACAGGCAGGGACATGGTATGGACATGGGACAGCTTATCTGAGTATGCTCAGAAGTCATGTTGCTCTCTCGCCCTTTGGAAAGACCATGAAAGGTAGCCCTCCTTTAAGAAAAACTGATGTACTTCTGGCGCGGGCCCACAGCGCCTTCCTTTGTAGGCCTTGCCAGGGATTCTTTGCAAATAAATGGGACATTGTGGTAGCCCTGGCAGAGGAGGTGGCTTTCAAATCAATTTCCTGCTGTAAAAATAACTTTGGTGAGAGAGATTGTGTATGCATTTATGTAATGATGGAGCCAAAATAAAAGTGCATGTGGGAGCAGATAGATGTACCCCACGTATCGTCAGTATATTTTGACTTTCCTTTTAAAGGATGTGCTAACACTGTAAGACATTTACTGGATGTAGATGGTGAAGAGAGGGCAAATATCAATTGCTCAAAAAACATTTATTTAACACCTTCTATGTACCAGGTACTGTAATAGGTGCTTGGGGTACAAAGATGAAAATCGGTCTCTACTCTCAAAGAGGTAGTATTCTATTGGGGGAGACAATGCATTTGTTTGTTATTCAGTCATTTCAGACTCTCTGTGACCCCATTTGGGCTTTCTTTGGCAAAGGTTTGCCATTTCCTTTGCCAGCTCATTTTGCAGATGTGGAAACAGAATCAAACAGGGTTAAATGATTTGCCCAGGGTCACAGAGCTAGTAAGTGTCTGAGGCTGGATATGAACTCAGGAAGATGATACATATATATGTATGTGTGTGTGTGTGTGTGTATATGTGTGTGTGTGTGTGTATTGAATAAATACAAAATAGATACAAGGTATATGAGACCAACGGAGGTGAGCACCTAGGACTGGGAAGATTTCCTTGAATTTTCTATGTCCATTCTTCATTCCCTCTTATTACCTGCCCAAGTATAAATAGGCATGGCCCATGGCTGGGGTATTCACTTGGGAAAACATTACCATTGGTTCCTTTCCAGTATGGAAGAGGAAGGATCAATGGGAATGCTCCCTTATGGTGCGCCTGCACACACATAAACACACACACATATCCTACAGGTTATGTATACCTAAGTGTCCAAGGTCAATCAACACTTTCCAAACATCTTGAGATTGGTATCATTTAGATCCTGGAAATACAAGTAATTGGTCACCACTGGTGAGATTGGAACCTAATACCTCATTCTTCAACACTATACTATCTCCCACATAAGGTGAGTCATTAGTAGGTTAAACTTTAGAATGGTCCCTGCGACAAAAAAAGTAGAATGGCAATTTTCAGGATTATTTCATCAAGAAACGTGAATAATGGTAAAAGCAACCCTTTGCTGATATCAGCCACAGAAGACCTGTAGTTCCATTGAGAAATTTACAGTCGATGCAGAGAAGGTTGCATAACTACCACCGAAAATTCCACTTTAGGGAGCAACCTGGATTCCCTCCCATTCCAAACTGGCAAAGGATATCTTTGAGGGTCATAACCTTGGCATGGAAGATTCACACATACATAGCACATACTGCTCCTTTACTCCAAAATATTGTTGTATACTAGAATTTGATATGTCAGACGTTCTGAGGTTCTCGTTGACCATTTCTACTTGAAGTGATGGCAGAATGCAACAATCCCTACTCAGAGGGAGCTTACATTCTAATAAAATACTGCTCAATACATGTAGAAAACATGTTCACCAAGTTTTTCCATCATAAGTTTCATCTTCATTGATCTCCTCCCTCTGTCCCCAGGTGCCGGTACCTCCTTCCTCTTCCTCCATTTGTTTTGTATCTCTTTTCTATATACTTTTCCCAAAACATAGTATCTTCCCCTTCTGCTGCCACCCCGGTAGAATGTAAAACCTTCTTTAAAAGGAGAGACCATCTTACTTTGGTCTTTGTATCTCCACCGCCTAGCACCAAATGTTTGACACGTTATAGATTCTTTATAAGTATCTGTTGATTTGTTGATTAATTAACCTAATAGCCCTAAGAGGTAGGTCCAAGTTACCAAGTTGTAGAGGCAATGAGGTGGTTCAGTGGATAGAGGGCTGGGCCTGGAGTAGGGGAGGCCTGAGTTTAAATTCTACGTCAAGTACTTACCACAGCGTTACCATGGGCAAGTCAATCTCCGTCTGCCTCAGTTTCTCTCTCTATAAGATGGGAGTGTCAATAATAACACCTACCTCCCACTGTTGTCGTAAGGATCAAAGGAGGTATTAATTGTAAAGCACTATACATGCACATATACACAGATATGAATAGGAATTGGATCTGTGTTTGGATATATGCATATAAATACAATACACATGTACATACATATATACATGAATAGATATGAATAAGGACTAGATATAATGTTTTCACATGATGTATACGTGTTGGTATATATGTATATGTGCATATACATACATAAATATGATATAAATGCGTGAGCATTCTAGGGTTATACTAGAGCAAGCTTCAAACAGCTCATGAGAGCCAATTGTTAAATTTTCAATGTAAGAATTTATTTCCCAGAAATGGGCAAATATTACAAATCAAGGTTTAATTAATTAATCAGGTTTTGTTGCTCGTACAGACTTAAGAAAATGATGAAGAATCAGATTGCTTACTGTCTCCAGGAAGGGGGAGGGTAGGGTGGGAGGGATAGAATTCAGAACTCAAAACTTTAAAAAATGTTTAAAAAAATTCTTTAACATGTAATTGGGGAAAAATTCAAATATTGTATTAAAGAAAATGATAGGGAAATATCGATAAAACAGATTAAACAGTTTCATACGTACATTTTATTTTTTCTGGAGAGCTAGTTGTTAAATACTTACTAGTACATTACTGGTCTATTCCCTTATACATATGAATTGTTTGTTCTAAGTATTTTATTTAGAATAGCTTCTAGCCCTGGGGAACTAATTCTTAAACCTCTTGTCCTCCAATAAACCATACACTCTTTGAGGAAGAGACAATGTCTTATACTTCTTAAGTAACCATCTACTGCCCAAATGCCCAGCATAAGGACAACCCCTAGTAGGTTCTCAATGAACACTTGATAAATGAACTTCTTTGTGGGAAATGAGTGAAATTGTTGAGCAGCCCCTGAACTGACTAATACAGCTCTTGGGAGGCAAAGAAAGGTCTGGAAATGGAAACATCTGCAGCTTTGCTTTTGCATTGTCCCCAGAGACCTGCCTTATTGTTTCATAAAAAGCTTGATTTTGGATCATTCTAATAAACTATAGGGAACTATCATTGGAATTTGGTCCCATGTATGAAATTACTGTTATAGTTAGAAAAGTCCCTTCTTCAAACACAGATGTGGTTTGTGGAGATAAGGACTGACTGGATTCCAACTTCTATAATGATGGGAAGTTATACACGCAGAGCCAATCACTGAATATGTGGTAAAAAAAAAAACCCAGATATGAATGTGCAATATCTTTTGGTTACAATATGGGCTTGGCATTTACATATAAAGAGGGGCCAGCAGAAGATTGACTTAAAGGACCAGATGCTACAAATCGACTCTTGTGGAAAGGTTCAAATAGAACTTATTTAAGCTCCATTGGAATAACAGGAATTCAGCCATGATAGATGATCTGACTTAACCTTAAGTAGCCAAAGAGCAATTTCAGACAAGGCTTGTTTGACTGGCTTTAAGCCAATTACTTAAATGCTGTCTTTTTATCAAGGTTTGGCTTAGTGTTATCTGGTTAAAAAAAAAGAAACAGTTTTTTTAATCAGATAACATTGCTCTTGGGTTAATGTTCTCTCTGTCTCTCTCTCTGTCTCTCTCTCTGTCTCTCTCTCTCTCTCTCTCTCTCTCTCTGCATTTAGCATGAGCCAATCCCAGGGCTGTGAAGCAGATCAAGTCAAATGAGCAGGCCAAGGAAATGAAGCAAGGCACCCAGTAGTGAGGATTATAGCTGGAATAAGTAACCCTGGTATGGCCAAAAATACTAGGAGAGACAATGGCTTCTATTTAATAATAGGTCAATGACTACATCAAACCAGATTTCAGGCAATTTTATATTGGGAAAACTAAGAACCCTCAGTAGTTCACTTAGAATAAAGGCAAATAAAACATTTATCTTCCATCAGGGCCTCAGTTTCTCGATTTATAAAATACTAGAAGATCGCCAAGAGCCCTTCCAGCTCTGGGTGTGTCATCCAATGCATTGAGTTCTACTCCATATAACACATTTAACTTACGTGAGTACATATAAAGGAACCCAGGGGCTCTCCATTTTAGTTCATTTCTTTCTCTTATGTCTACTCTTTACCTATTATAACTTGGTAAGTTATCATTCATAGAAAAATAAGTTGTTTGCTCAGTGTTTGGATGAACTGAGTTCTATTCTCTTTAACAAATGGAAAATTAACCAAATTTCAGGAAACATACTGGCTGACAAGAGTTGCACTGAAAAACCTGTATGAAGTTATACAGTTAGGTATTTTTTAAAGCCTTTTGCTTTCCTCTTTTATGTTACCAATACACCAAGTCAGATCAGTCATTTGCCCAAGTTAGGCTTGTATTTTCTGTCCCTTTACTTAGTCTTTTTTATCTATTTTAAGTAATTCATTGTCTTAAAAGTTCATGTCACCAGTCAAAATAATGCTATCACTTCTGAAAATATTTTCATTTTCTGACATGTCCAGAGGTGCCATAAAGGGGTGCTGACAACTCCATCTTTCGCATTCCACAAATCTTATCAAGATATATCATCAGAAAACTGCGGGCCTATATCCGGGCTTTGACAAAGCTGAAACATGGCCCGCCAGCCACAGATAAGATTTTGAAATGTTGGTCCCTGAAAAGGTGATAACAGTAACAAGGATCAAATGCATGTACATTTTCACCTTTAGACAGCTGCGGTTTTCAGCCATGCCATTCAGACAAAGGATACCATGGGTGTCTTTGGGCAGACGGCAGCTGATATGCCCCGTGTGCGGCATTGGGTTGAAGTGGGCCTGGGGCTGAGTGGGCTGTTAGGGGAGTGTTGGAGGAAGGACACAAGGACAAACAAAAACACAGAAGTGCTGAGCAAAAAAGAAGGTGGGAGTGGGAGTAGACAACAGCCTGCAGTCTGACATGGGCTGGAAGGATCAAAGCAACATACTGTGTCAATGCTGTTGATGATTGGGTTCAAAAGAGGATTGACTATATTGGGTGATAAATGGACTCTCTCTCTTTCTGTGTGTGTGTGTGTGTGTGTGTGTGTGTGTGTGTGTGTCTGCCTCTATCTCTGTCTCTGTGTCCGTCTCTGCCTCTTTCTCTGTCTCTCTCTGTCTGTCTCTCTATCTCTGTCTCTCTCTGTCTCTGTCTGTCTTTTTCCTCTCCTCTTTCATTCTCCTCTCTTGTTTCTTATCCATTCATCCAAATAACATTTACTAAGTGCCTATCATGTGCTAGGCACTGCATATAAAAAATATGAAAATGAACCAGTCCCTGCTCTCAAGGAGATTACATTCTCTTGTTGAGGAACAACATGAACAAACTTAAACAAATACAAAATACATGCAAGCAGACACAAAGTAATTCCTTATGAAAAGGCACTAACAACTTTGAGGATCAGGAAAGAACTCCTCTACAAAGTTGCACTTGAGCTGAATTTTCAAGGAATGTGATGGAGGTGAGGAGAGGGACTGTTCCAGGAATAAAGGACCACAGGCATGAAGATGGAAGATAGAGCTTTATGTGAGAGGAAGAATGAGTCATATTGTTTAGATGAAATTTAAATGTGTGAAGGAGAGTTAAAAATAAATACATAAACAAACAAATAAATGAATAAGTAAATGAAAGGAAAGAAAGAAAGAAAGAAAGAAAGAAAGAAAGAAAGAAAGAAAGAAAGAAAGAAAAGAAAGAAAGGAAGGAAGAAAGGGAAAGAGGAAGGAAAGGAGGGAGAGAGGGAAGAAGGAAGGAAGAAAGAAAGGAAGATTAAAGTCAGGTTGTTAAAAGCTTTAAATGCTGGAAAAATTTATAATTTATCCTAGATGCAAGAAGAGGCCAATGGAGCTTCTTAAGCAAGGGAATAACTTGCTTGGATGTGTGTCTTAGAAATATCCCTTTCTTCTCTCTCTTTCTCCTCTATCTTTCCCCCCCTCTTTTCTTTTTCTATTTCTATTTTTCTTTTCCCCTTTCTTCTTATTACTCTTTCTTCTCTCCTCCTTGTTCTCCTTTTTCTGTCTTTTTTCATTCCCTTTTGCTCTCATCTCTCTTCACCCCACCCCCACCTCCCCAAATGTATTTGGGATTCCTGGTTGTTCTCAGTTTTATATGGAAAATTTCAGTAGATAGGAGAAAAGAAATCTATGATACTGAACACGAAATAGCAAACCCAAGGATTTTTTTAAAGACACTCCCTCTCATTTAAAATGTATCAGAACTAGTTAGGAATACTACCTTAAAGACAAAATTTATAATCATTTACTTCTTAATGGTCCTTCCTTCATGCCATCCCTTTTCAAACAAAGCTGAGTTTATGGCCATCAGAAGAGATTACATTCCCTTGCCTTTGCAGTATTTCTTCTATAATGATTTATTTTAAAGGGCTTCGCCATGATAGCTCTCCAACTTTGTTCCTTCCTGTATATCACTGTTCAGGGTCAAAAGCTGGGAAAAGGGCTGGTCCCAGAGGCCTAACATATTTCACCAGTGGAGACTCTGGCTTTTCGCTTCTCCTTCTCTCCTCATCACTTTCTGCTTAAAGAATAACAGATGTGGAAACATTTAGAAAAGGACTAATTGAATTTCACATAACACAATTTCGCATTGTTTGAGGAAGTACCTAAATCAGCAGCACATTTTCTGCAAGGCCCAGCCTCGCCTAATTAGAACACCAAACGTGTGACTAATTGGCCACACTCACACCAAAGGCTGGGCTGTAGAAGAGCCAGGGCCCTATTCATCTCAGCTGGGCTCAGACCTAGTTTTGGCTGGGCGGTCAGTGTGGCTGCTGGCAGCGAGCTGTGCCAAGCACAATGGGCAAACACGGCTGCCATGGCCCAGGGAACACAGCCTCGTAAAAAAACAGTAAGAGAGTAATGAGAATGCGTACACTCTGGCAGCACCCAGAGGATTACCGGGAGATTATCAGCACATAAATTACTGGATACTCTGGGCTCTCTAATTGGGGCCCTTAGAAGGCTGTTTTTTATCATGTCTGCTCCATTGTCTTTCAGAGTTCAGTGTCTAATGAAAATAGGGCCCATATGATCAGAGAAGACTCCACTTTGTCCAGCTTTTTACCCCCCTGACAGATCTGCTTTTTGCATGCAATAGGATGCTTCCTTTTGTTAGCCTTAATGGTATGCAGGAGAGGGCATGGAGGAAGGAACAGGAACGTGTTATTGTGTGTTCAGTGATATGTTACATGGCTGGACCCTGAACCCTAGGCTATGGGGAGCCGGCATCTCTATTGGCTCGTGGTTCTAGCTTATGGTAAAGGACTTAAGCACTGTGTAGCATCTCATAGCCCCACAAAGGAAACTGCCCAATGCAGATTATTTACTAAGAAACGTGATTTATTTCCCATTACCCCTCTGCCGGTACTCTATGTTCTATCCGAGCTGGCTTACTTCTTGAAACTCAGTTTTTCATCTTGCGCACCCAAAATATACTTCCTCATTCAGAACTATAGCCAGGGATTTTTTTTTTCTTTTGAGGCAATCCGGGTTAAGTGAATTCCTCAGGATCACACAGTAAGTTGTCAGAGGCCAGATCTGAACTCAGATGTTCCTGACTCCAGGGTTAGTGCTCCATCCGCTGTGCCATCTAACTGCCCCATATTTATCTTGTACCTGGGGCAAGAGGAAAGTTAGAAGAGAGGGAAGACAGAGACCCTACGGTAGATAGGGGATGAGCTCATCCCTGATGATTACCTGATAGCTTCCAATCAAATGGGCTCTATTTTCATTAGATTCCAATCTGACCCTCCCCCCACCCCAAATAGCATTTATTAAGAACCTACTAAATGCTAGGCATATAGAGAGGGAAACCACTCCCTGCTCTGAAGAATCACATATTTTAGATTTAGGGGTAAAGAAAATTATTTGTATTTTGGACACATTAAATTTAAGATACCTATGAAGTTGGAGATGTCCCAGAGTAGACTGGAATTCAGAAAACATACTAAGCCTGAGTATATAAGGGGTCAACTGCAAAGAGAAGATAGTTGAACCCACGTATCTGGGGAGATTTTGTTGGTTGTTCAATCATTTCATTTGTGTTTGAATATTCATTACCCCATTGGGTGTTTTCTTGGCAAAGATATTGGATTGGCTTGCTATTTCATTTTATAGTTGAGGAAACTGAGGCAAACAGGGTTAAGTGATTTGTCCAGGGTCACACAATGTGTAAGCATCTGAGACTGGGTTTGGATTCAGGAAGATGAGCCTTTCTGATTCCAGGCCTGGTACTCCATTCCCTGCTCCACCTAGGAGATATTAAACGATCAGGATACAGATCATAAGACCAGAAATTTAGAGGCCAAATAGTCCATCATCTTCATCTCACAGATGAGGAAATTGAGGCCCAGAAAAGTTAAGTGACTTGACCAAGATAGTAAGTGTCAGAGGCATAATTTGAAACCAGATTAAATGACCATAGATCTAGAGCCCAAAGGAAACTCAGAAGACATCCAGTCTAATACTCTTACTTTCCAGATGAGTCCACCGGGGCTCAGGGATTTTAAGTGACTTGTCCAAGGTCACACAGGTATTGTCAGATTTAAGATTTGAACCTAGGTCCTCCTGACAAGCCTATTTCTATTGCTGCATGTTGTCTCTGTGACGAGTTAATAAAGGAGACTGAGAAAGAGCAGTCCCACAGGCAGGAGATAAATGAGCAGAAAGCAGTGTTGAAAAAAATGAATGTGGAGAGAGTGTCCTGGAGAATGGAATGGTGAGCCATACTAGAATCAGAAGGGATGTCAAAAAGGATAAGACTTGAGGGTATTAGTTGAGTGCTAAGGTCTGACACTAAAATGCAAGGGGTTGAGAAGGAAATAGGAGAAGAGGAAATGGAGGTGAGAAATATAGCCTGCTCTTTTCCCTAAGAATATGACTGTAAAAGGGAGGAAAGATGTAGGAAATATCACTTGTTACTTTAACTAATTCTTCTTGCTAAGGATAGCAGATATGGGTAGAGAAGGGTGGTTTTCTCCATCCACCTGTCTTTCTCCTCCTGTTAGACTGCCTCTGCTACCCACCTCTCCCCTTCATGCTGATGGCTGAATCCTACTCTCAGGAAAAGGGATGCAAATGGACAGAACTCTCAGTTGAGGAGTGAAAAAGGTGAGCAAAGGAACAGATGCCTACTATGGTCTCTCTCCCCCAAAATATCCACTGGATGTAAGATGACAGAAAGAAGTTTATGATTTTCAGTTATTTATGGTTCCCCCAGTGTCTCTGAGTGACCCAGATGCCCATCTTCTCCTGCTCGTGGGGAAGTTTGGTCATAAAAAAAGGCTTAGATGCCCCCTTATCCTTGAAGAGATGGGAGGAGGTGGTAGCTTATGGCCGTAGGACTCCACGTTAATAGGTTGATCTTTCTAGTCCAGCCTCAGGTGATATCATTGCTCTGAAAGTTCTCTGATGCTAGTCTAGTTTGAGCCTCCCATCCCACTCTGCCATAGTTCAGAGATTTAACAATTAAAGGCTGGCCATTCCCTTACCCCTACCTCTCTCTTAGCCCTTCTTGGCTGGGAGATGCCCAGATTGTTGGAGTTCAAAGAGAAGATGCCTGTCTATGATTTCCTCACCTTACTTGACCCTAGTGGAAGGGCAGTTGAGATAAAGGATGTTCATGTAAATGGTGTTCATGAGAGAAGCCTGAGATTTGGAAATACTGCTCTACCCTCCTCACTCTGTGAGGCCAGTTTGGCACCCTCTAAATTTAGCCAGCTCTGGAGGCAAAGCCTCATTTGTCTCACCCTGGTTATAGCTCTGCCCATCCTTTTGGATTCTAAGATGCTTTCAAGGCTCAGCTTAAGTGCCATCTCCTAGCTCAAACATTTCCTGATTCCACTCCCTCCCCCATCCCCAGATCTTGCTGCTCTTTTCCTCCTCAAATGACCTCGTTATTAATTTAGCTGTGCACATGGTGTATCCTAGCCAGTGTGATGTAAGTTTCTTGAGGGCCAAGTCTGTTTCATGTCCATCCTTGTAACTCCACTAATATAGGACCTCGAACACAATAGACACTTAATAAATGTTGAATTAAATGTGTTATAATGAACAGAGTGGTATCAAAACACCTGAAGCTGAAAGTCAACTCGACCACTCATTATCCAAGTGGACTTAGGCAAATCAATCCAACTCCTTGATCTTCTGTTTCCCCATTTGTACATTTAATTTCGTCCAGATCTATGATTTTAATTGGGAATGAGGAAGATTCATCTTCCAGGGTTCAAATCTGACCTCAGACACTTACGAACTGTGGGACTCTGAGCAAGTCACTTAACTTTGTTTGCCTCAGTTTCTTCATCTGTAAAATGAGCTAGAGAGGGAAATGGCAAACTATTCCAGTATATTTGCCAAGAAAACCCCAAATGAAATCACAAAGAGTCAGATATGACTGAAACAACTCAACAACAAAATAAGAAGCCTGGAAACTCCCTCAACTCATCCCTTAAGTTATAGTTTGAGAGAGTTTTCTGGAGCACTAAGTGATTAAGTCACTGACTCATTTTCACATTGCTAGTACATGTTGGAGGTAGAACTTGACCTCAGGTCTTTCTGACTCTAAAGCCAATGCTTTATCCACCATAATACATTGTAAAATAGGAATATATCCATTTCCTACTTGGTGGTTTGCCACAGAAAAAGAACTCGTTAACAATTATTCATTCCCTGCTGGTTCTTCTTTGGACTTTCTGGTCTTTGCCTCCATACCTTAGATGTGGTCTCACTCTAGAATATCCCTCTACCAATGTCAGCCACCTTCTCCCATTGATGAGCCCTCCACTTTTCTTGGCTCTGATTCTGACTTTCCAGACCCTGATGCTATACCCCTGCTGAAGACCTTCCACGCCTTTCCCTTTCATGTGTTGTCTTCTATTTCCTTAGAATGTAAGCTCCTTGAGGGCAGAAACTTTCTTTCTTTTTATTTATATTGGTTTATACCAATATATACATACTGTTTAGCACAGTGCCTGGCATACAGTAAATACTTATTAATGTTTGTTCTCTTGCCTTAATTGCTGGCTAGGAGTCTTTTGGTACTTAGATACCAGCTCCTTAGGAAACCCATTCAATGTATCTAAAACCTTTCCCACATGGTAGCCTACGTCAGAACTTAGATGATACTAGCCTAGGTTCTGCAAATACAAAGTCACTATTTCATTAAGAAAAGAGGGATACCTATACTTACCAAAGCTGATTCATTATCATTGAATAAATCCAGCAAAGAGTCTAGGATAAAAAAGAATTCCCCATAGATAGTGGTCTTCCATTTGTTCTTATTTACAAATGATGCTCTGTTGGTTGCGTCAAGACCCAGAACACAATTGAACCTCATAACCACCAAAAGGATGACCTAACCATCCACACAAAAAACACTAAATGGATAAAAAACACCCCATTGTCCAAATTATGACATGCAGTTAGATAGACAACCAACAGATTTCCTCCAATCAATCAATTAATCATTTATTATGCACATACCTTGTACCAGGAATTGTGATAGGCAATGGACATACAAAATTATGAAACCATCTCTGCTTTCAAGGAGCCGATAGCCTTTTGAGGAAACAACAAGTGTATGTATAAGTATACACAAAATGTATATTAACTAAATTTGAAGGAATGAGTTGGGAAAGTATATAGCAGGCACTCAAGCTGAGTTGTAAAGGAAATAAGAGATCCCACAAGGCAGAGATGAGGAGGAAGTAATAGATTCTAAGTTTGGAGGATAGCCAGTGTGAAGGCACAGAGATGAGAGATGGGGTGTCTATGGGTAAGGAAGACTAAAAAGACCAATATGTCTGAAGCACAGAGCAGAAGAAGAGAAGTGACGTATAGCAAAGATGGAAAGGTAGGTTGGGGTCAGATTGTTTATTTATTTAATATTTTTAGTTTTCAGCATTAATTTTCACAAAAGTTTGAATTACAAATTTTCTCCTAAGTTCTACCCTCCCCCCACTCCAAGATGGCATATATTCTGATTGCCCTGTTCCCCAGTCAACCCTCCTTTCTGTCACCCTACTCCCCCCATCCCCTTTTCCCTTACTTTCCTGTAGGGCAAGATAGATTTTTATGCCCCATTGCCTGTATATCTTACTTCCTAGTTGCATGCAAAAACTTTTTTTTTGAACATCTGCTGTTAAAACTTTGAGTTCCAAATTCTCTCCTCTCTTCAATCCCCACCCACCCTCCACAAGAAATCAAGCAATTCAATATAGGTCACAGGTTGGGGTCAGATAGTGGTGTGCCAAACAGAGGACGTTATATTTGATTCTAGAGGCATTTAGGGGCCAATAGAGATTATTGAGTAGAGGAGTAACATAAACTCACAGTTTAGGAAAATCAATTTTTCAGTTATGTAGAGGGTGGATTGGAAGGGAAGACATTTGAGTCAGGGAGACCAATTATGAGACTATTACAATAGGCCAGGTCAGAAGTGATAAGGGCCTAAAATAGGGGGATGACTGTTTAAATAGAGAGAAGGGGACCGATATTAGAGATTTCGTAGGGACAGAAATGACAAGACTTGGCAACTGATTAGATATAAGAGGTGAGAGAGCATGAAGAGTCAAGGATGACACTGGGGTTAAAGCCTGGTGTCTGGAAGACTGGAGACGTTGACAACAGAAAGAGGAAAGTTTAGTAAAAGGGTTTAGTAAGAAAGCTATACCATATGGAGTTTGAAATGCTGAAGAACATCCAGGTTGAAATATTCAAAAGACAATTGTTGATGTGGGACTCGATCTTTGGAAAGAGGCTAGAGTTGGAAAAATAGGTTTCAGAGTCATCAGCATAGAGATGATAATTAAACCCATCAGACCTGAGGAGGTTGCCAAGTGAGAGCCTGTGGGTCCATCAGTAGTAGACAGTACTATATAGTACCATATACTAGATAGCATATATACATATATTAGACAGATAAGTCAGACCTTAAGATAAATAGGTAAGTGGGTTAGATTGCCTTTACAAAATTGCTAAGCTTCTTTAATGACCTTAAACTTCTCTCAGAAACAGAGATCTATCTTTTTAAATAACCAGTGTTGTTATATGACTCTAAGTCATGGAACACTACAATCTGATGAATTAAAAATTAGTATCACTCAGATGGCAACTGCATGTGGGTGTGAGTAAGCTGTCACACATTATAAACAAGGAACTACAAAGGAGAATTGGATTCCAGGATGTCATCAAAGAAATATGCGAATGAATAAAAAACTGGGCTGGTCATTTGGGGAGAATGAGAGACAATTAATGGGCAGCTCATGTGTTCCACTGGCATCCTTGTGAGATCTCCTCCTCCATACCCTGCCATGTTAAATTCTATGAAAGAGTGTGGAGAGAAGTTGCATAGGATGAGCAGTCAGAAAGGGGTTGAGATCTGCATCTTCAGAGGGACCATCCATATGGATGAAATCATAATTCCATTTGAACATTTGAGTTATTACCTACTTCCTAAGGCTTCTGTGAAGAAAATGCTTTAGAAGCCTTATTAGGAGTTACTATTATTAGGTCATGCATTTGGAAATGCAAAGCTTTGCTTAGATGGTACTAGCTGAGGTGTTTGGTCCCCACTTCTATTTTAATTAGACCTTATAGGAAAATACAAGCTTTCTAACAGTAAATGATGTTTTATTTGTATGGTATTCCTAGCATGAACCACAGCGCCATATATACAGTATACATATGATAAATGATTGTTCAATTCAGTAAACATTTATTAAGCATCTACTATATGTGGAGCACTGTCCTAGGCACCTGAGGAAGGTCTGGAACTGTGATTTCATTGATATAATGATGAGGAATTATTCATTATTAATTTATTAATCATTGATTAATGATGAGGAAAACTCCCTCTACCAGTGCAGTTCTCACTTTCTCTACAACTTCAACTGTTAGAGAATTACTCAGAGAAATAAGAAATTAAGAGACTTGTCTAGAATCACACAGCCAGTATATGTCAACGGTTTCTAATATCATATATAAAAGATATGGCAGATGCATGAGTAGCTAATACAAAATAGATTATGATAAAAGCATATTTTGTTGTTTTATCATTTTTCAATCATGTTCAACTCTTTGTGACCCATTTGGGGTTTTCTGGGCAAAGATATTGGAGTAATTTACCATTTCCTTCTCCAGCTCTTTGGATAGATGAGGACACTGAGGCAAATAGAGTTAAGTGACTCACCCAGGGTCACACAGATAGTAAATGTTTGAGTCTGGGTTTGAATTCAGAAAGATAAGTTTTCCTTATACTAGGCACAGTACTCTGTTAGGCAACCTAGTTGTCAAGAGCTTCTAAGAAGTACTAACTATTAACAAAGATATAAGGATGGAAAGATTATTTCCAAATGCAGAACATCAATGAAGATTTCACAGAAGGGGTACCTTTGGAGCAATAGTTTATTAATGATAATGATCTCATATTTATATAGCACTTTAGCACAAAGTACTTTCACATGCTGGAAAAGGAAATGGCAAAACACTCCAATTATCTTTGCCAAGAAAACCCCAAATGGCACCACAAAGTCGGACATGACTGAAAAATGACCCAACAACAAATAACAACACATGCATTATCAAAATTAATCCTCAAAAAATACTACACAGATGAGGAAATTGCGACTCATAGAAATAAAGTGACTGACTTTTCAAAGGACATGCAATTAGCAAGATCTTTTGACTCCAAACCTAATCTCTTCCCACTATATCACATATATTCCAATTCTAGTCATATATATCCCAATTGTAATTGCATGTATATGTGTATATATGTATATATATATATATATTCTAATTAAATGGTAATTATGATTATTATAATAAGAAAATATGAAAGGCTTAAAAATATTCTTTAAAAAGGACATGATGTTTCTGCGTCCCTAATCCAAAAAGATGTCTATTCTGTCTCATTCCGCAGCCTATGAATCTTCATTTTACCCTTATGAAATTAGCAGCATTATTCTTCAAATGATGAATATGGATTAAGCATTGTAACTCTCCCTCTTCCATCCAACTGAATGTTGATTACTCTTGTGTAGTTTACCAAGGATAAATTTCTGGGTTAAAGATAGAAGCCATTCTCTGTTACCATTTACCACCTTTGCATCATTGAGATTTGTGTGCCCAATAATAATAATAATGATATGTAGTATTTATATGGTCCTTTAAGTTTTGAAAGATATTATCTATGTATCTATAATATATAAAAGCATCATCTAATCTCACAAAGGGCCTGTGAAATAAGTGCTAGTATTATATTTTACAGATAAAGAAAGTATAGTTGAAAGAGAGTAAGTGACTTGTTTAGTGTTGAAAAAAATACTGTGCTTTTTTTAGAGACAAGTGTGTCAGAAACGTTTTTTAAAATTTATGATTATTCTAATCTAAACATTTTTCCACTTAGAAACTGGCAGTTTCCTCATGCTCTTGAGCATCTCTCTAACCAAATCGAAGTAGAAGTCACAATTTAGGTTTTGAACCTAGATCGTCACCAGAATGGAAGACAAGCTTACCAGCTTGCTCATCCTCTATTCTAGCAAAACTCTAAAGTTATGGCAAACCAAAAAAATGACCAAGAATTCTATTTTACAAAAAAAGAAAATTCTATAGCAAATGATTTTTTCCACCTTAGGACTGCATAAAAAATTAGCTAGCCTGCCTTCTCCCTCGATCCAAAATCCAATGCCAGCACAGAGTAGCCATTAAGGAGATATGTTGGCCAAGCTCAAGTGTGGCCTACGATATTCTTTGTTATGAGGAAACAAGACTGGAGGGGTCAACCTAGAAAGCCCCAGGGTGTGGACCTTGGAAGTTTGTAGGAGCAACAACCAGGGCAGTATCACCTAGCATAGTGCTATGGTGTTCAGATAGACCCAGTGAGTAATGTCTGCTTCTAACCTAGCTCACCCTGACTCCTTGGAACACGGTTCCAACAGCTTCTCCCACCTGGAAATGTTTTTGCTCCTACAGAATCCTCCTCTGACAGGTGATTTCCTCCCCAGGACCTCCAAATGAAGAAATATCCACTCCACTAAGCTCATTTCTAATCCAGCTCAGCTCCAGAGGCAACAGACTATTTATCTGTTTTGACACTCCTGCCCCACTACACCCCTTCCACCACCCTTTTATGTGTTATTTTCTTCTCATTAAAATGTAAATTCATGGAGGGCAGGGTCTGTTTTTGTTTTTATTTAGTTATATTTGCTGTGCTTAATGCAGTTCCTGGAATATAGAATTTACTAATGCCTTGTCTGGACTAGATGCCTAACACTCTGACCAGAGATGCAAGAAAGAGCCCTGAGGATCCATCTCTCTGAACCTCAGAGGGGGACCAAATCTTAAAGGGTGCATGTTACATCAGTGACTCAGGGGATTGAAGGTCAAACCAGGATCAACTGACCACTCTACCCAAAAGCACAGTTCTGCCCTGGCACAAAGCCCTGAGCTAGAGAGATGAATAAATGAAAGAAAATACATATACAAATATCCCAAAGTGTTGCAAATCTAATTAAACAGCTGCAAGCAGAGACTAAAAGGAAAAATGGATTTTCCACAAGCACTTCATGAATACCCAGAAGAAAGGAAACAAGAATTTTTAAGGGAAATAAAAGCTCTTGAGGAAATAATTGTGGATTATTTCAAATAATTAGCTAAAAATAGCTCATAAGTAATAAGTAACTTATAAGAGAAAGCAGTAAACTTTATCCAAGAGGGGCAGAGCCAAGATGGCAGCTGGGAAGCAGTGACTGGCGTGAGCTCCCCACCAAGTCCCTCCAAAAACCTATAAAACAATGGCTCTGAACCAATTCTAGAGCTGCAGAACCCACAATGTGGCAGAGGGAAGCAGGG
>CM053627.1:158806696-158824277 GCA_028646595.1 Phalanger gymnotis
CACAACATGAGTGTTGTGGAAGGGTTATACATAATGATACACATGTGGCCCATGTTGAATTGCTTGACTTCTTAGGGAGGGTGGATAGGAAGGGAAGAGGGGAGAGAATTTGGAACTCAAGGTTTTAAAAATAGATGTTCAAAAACTTTATCCAAGAAATTGAATCCCTGGAAGTTAGAATAGAAACAAATCAATGATTCCAGGAAACAGCAAGAAATAGTAGATAATAATCAAAAGATTGTAAAAATAGAAGAAAATGTAAGCTATCTGATATAAGACCACAGAGGAATAAAAACGATCAAGGAAAGATAATTTAAGAATCATTAGGCTTCCTGGAAACAATGATGAAAAAAAAATCCTGAAAACTGTTATTTCAAAGAATCTTAAATGAAAATTACCCAAATCTTTTAGAACTTGAAGACAAAATAATGATAGAAATCCTCTACTGATTACTTTCTCATAGGAATCCACAAAAGCGAATTTCCAGGAATGCCCTAGTTAAAATACAGAGCTCGCACATCAAAAAGTACTGCAGACTTTCAAAGAGGAGTTCAAATAAGAAATGCCAGTCAGAATCACAGAAGACCTATAAACTTGTAAACAAAAAGAAAAAAATTACAAGAGAATCAATAACACAATATTCCAAAAAGTAAAAGACCAGTTTATATCCAAAATAGCTTATTCTGCAAAGATTGGCATAATGGGGGGAGTGGCGGAGAGGGGAGAAGTTGGCTTTTAATGAAATAGAAGACCTTCAAGGATTTCTGATGAAAAGACCATAGCTGAGTAGGAACTTCAAATACAAACACAAGAGTCTGGAGAGACCTAGAAAGGAACATTTATTTGAGTGACTGGAAGGTGTTCTATGATGATATAGTGCTAACATTGTGATGAAGGGAGAAGAAACAAATGTTCCTTCAGAAATTTAATGTTTTCAAAGTTACAGTTATCCCTTCCACATCAAGACTTTCCCCATCATGTTTTTGATATATTGCTGGTCTTCATAAGAAGTTGGATGGGAACTTTGAGGAACTTTTACAGAGAAGCCGCAAATGACACACAAAGGCCAGCAGATGACACAGAAAAAGTTCAGGAACTCAGCAATGCATGAAATATGTATTGTATGTATCAACATATTTTATCTTTTAATATCATAATAATACAAAATTTTTATCTGATATGGAAGGCCAAAAAATTTTATGTGGATTTTCCAGATTTTGGGGTGCTATGCCCCTAACATGGGATGTGGAAGGAATAATTATAGTTAAACAAGAAAAAATGAAGGTCCTAGGGATGGATGGGTTATGCTCTGAACAGTTAAATAAGGGAAAAAGAAGGCAGGGTATAAAACACATGGTATATGTGCAAAACTGGCTTACCATTACATTTTCTTATTAAGACTAACAGTATACTAATGAGACCTATAATCTTCAGTGATGCAATCAAAAAGTATTCACTATTCAATAATACAAAAATCAGACCCTCTAGGAACAAATCACCAATCACCAACGTGGCCAGTTGTGGGAAATAAAAGGAGGAATTCTGTTTCCACAGGAATAAAACTCCTCCCAGCTTTGAATGATAGCAGAAGGTAAGCCAGAGGTGACTTGTTCTAATCAGAGTTGTGACTTAACAGAAGCAGGCTTCTGATCAGGTAAAAGGTCAGAAGCGTGTATGAATGCATAAGGAGCTGTTTGAAGGGGAACCTATCAGGAAGGAGAGCACAAAGTGGGAGGTTCAGGACATTGCATCTAGCCAATGGAGAACAAGGCAGGAAATTCAAATCTGGATGAATTGTAAAAGGGTTTTTGTAACTAGCTTAACCTATGCTTGTGCCTAGCCCTTTTTCAGAAGGAGTAGAGGCCAAATCACCCGCCAGATAATGACATGAAATAAAGACTTTTTTTTTTCTAAATTCATTCATGGTCAGGTAGGATTCTTGATAAGATGATTATTTCTAACATAGTCCATAGGAGTTGCATTCTCTGCAGTAGAGTTTGACCACTTGGCAGTTTAATTCAAGAAAGGACCTCCATATCTGGTACCTTATCCTGCCAAGTGATCTTCAAAATCATCCTAAAACAATTCAAATGGAAGTGATTCAGTTTCCTGGCATGGTGCTGCTAGACTGTCCAGGTTTCACAGGCATACAACAATGAGGTCAGGACCACAGCTCTGTAGACCTTCAGTTTATTAGTCAGTCTAGTATGTCTTCTCTCCCATACTTTCCTTCAGAGCCTCCCAAGCACTGAGCTAGCTCTAGCAATACATGCATCAACCCTCATTAACAATGTGTACATCCTTGGAAAGTACACTAGCAAGGTAAGTGAACTTCAAAACTTCTCCATGTGCTGTAACCAATGGTTCCATATGTGGATGGTGTGGTGCTGGCTGGTAGAGCACCTTTGTTTTCTTGGTGTTAATTGTTAGGCCAAAATTAGCACAAGCAGCAAAGATTCAATCTATACTTTGTTGCATCTCAGCTTGAGAGGCTGCATTGAGTGCACAATCATCTACAAGCAGAAAATCATGCACCAACACTCCCTCCACTTGGTCTTGGCATGTAGCCTTTTCAAGTTGAAGAATTTACCATCACTGAACTTGAGGCTGTGTTGTCTTCATTGAAGGCATTTGACAATATGGCTGAAAACATCATGCTGAGAAGCATGGGAGAAAGCATACAGCTTTGTTTCACTCCATTGGTGAGTGGGAAAGAACAAGAGCATTGTCCATTGTCCATTATCCAGAACCCGGACAAGCATGCTTTCATGAAATTGATGTACAGTACTGATGAACTCTGGGCAGACAAATTTTTTACATAAGCCCTTGAGACTAACAGTATCCAAGGCCTTGGTCAGATCTACAAATGTGAACGGACCTCTGTTCTTCTCCTGGCATTTCTACTGGAATTGTTTAGCAGCCACATTGGCTCTCAGGTAGATGACCATCTTCCAGGGGAAGGATCAACCTGTTAAGGAGGACTGTGGCAAGAATGTTGCCAGCAGTGACTAAGAGAGAGAGACAGCCCTGTGACTGTCACAGGATAATCTATTTCCTTTACCTTTATGGAGATAAACAATGGAGGCATCCTTTAACTCCTAGGAGATAATCACCTCTTGCCATATAACCCATAAAAATTCAGTCAGGTTTTGTATAAGTAGTGGACTCCCTACCTTGTAAATCTCAGTTGGAATAGCTTCAGCATTAGGCCTGGCAACAGGTGATTTACCCCACAAAAGGAGCCTTATGGCATTCATAACCTCTTCTTCAGTTGGAACTTCAGCTAAGGAGGGATAAACTTCAATCAGAGGTAAATGGTCAATAGCTTCAACATTGATTGATGACAGTCAGTTGAGAACACTATGGAAGTGTTCAGCCCATCTCTCTAGGATCATGGCCTTATCACTAGTCAATGTAGCTCCATCAGCACTTGAGATGCACCACGGGTCTTTGGCTCATAAATAGCCTTCAGGACATCATAAAAGTGGATTTGGATTGTTACTTCAGCATAAAGCTTAATTTCATCTGCTTTCTTACTGCGCCAAGAATACTGCATCACTCTAAGCTTTGCTTGTACTTTACTTCTGATGGAATTAAATGAGGCCTTCTTAGAGACAGATGCAGTATCCTGTGGAGTTTTCATTTTTCATTTAGCAGCTTCTAAATTTCCCTGTCATTTTTGTCAAACCAGTCTTGATGTTTGAGAATGTTCCTATCCAGATGAGCAAATGCAGTGTTGTACACCAAATCTCTGAAAGCCACCCACTTCTTCTCTGCTCCACTATTGCCAACTGTGTGTTGGTTCAACTTTCCTTCCAAGTTAGCAACAAACTGTTCCCACTGAGAGAAGCCCTCTAACGTGTTGATGTTAATTCTTCTGTTGGTCATTTTGCCTTGAAGTTGAATTCAAATATTTAGCTTGGAGAGGATAGGTCTATGATCAGTCCATCATTGTGCCACACATTGTCTTCCTCACTCTCACATCCTGTTTGTCTCTTATCCTTACATTCATATAGTCTATTAAATGCTAATGTTTGCTGTGAGGGTGAATCCATGTAGTTTTATTGCATTTAAATAAATGGAAGACAGTGTTGGTGAGGAGAAGGTCATGAGATAAATAGTATGAAAGGAAGTTCATGGCTTTATGAAGAATTGTCTCTTTGTGTTTAGTTGTGTGAATATATTCTAATGTTTAAATTCAGAATAAAAAATAAAATTGAAAAGTCACAAATTACAATACAATTAGTATGTTATTTGTGTATAATTCTTATTTTGGAGAGGTATGAAAGAGTATGGGCATCAGAGAAAATGTCTAGTCCTCCATCTTGTTCATGTGACCTGGAACTTTCTATTGCTTTGCATGATACAGACATTCGATAATATTTACTGAAATGAAAGTTTCTAGATTCTTTTCCTTATCCTCAGTTGGTGAGTCCTCAGGGACTGAAAAATCAGCTTCAGCATTAGGCCTGGCAAAACACAACTACTAGGGTAAATCTGCATAAATAAAGATATAATACATCCTCAAAGCCAATATAATTGCCTTTTCAACTGCATCCTATTGGGGATAATTCAAAACTACTATTAACCTCTAATAGTATGAATGATTATAAAATAAAAAGTATAACATGGGCTCAGAAGAACATCTTATCACAAGTAAGAGATAAGAGAAAGATGGATAAATAAGTTTGAGCAGAAGAGATCTTGGCGGTTTTAATGGAGTACAAGCTCATTATGAATCAACAGTGTGACCTGGCAATGAGGAAAGCTAATTTAATCTTAGGATCAAAAAGTCATAGATTTGAAGTTAAAGAGAATTTTAAAGATAATTTGTTGCCACATACTCATTTATATATGAAGAAACTGAGGCCCAGAGTAGTTGAGTGACTTGCCCAAGGTCACATAGATAGTTGCTTAGAAGGCATTAAAAGAGGTGTAACCCCAAGAATAAAGAAGTGATAATCCCAATGTACTGTGCTCCAGGCACATCACATAAAGGGTGTATTTTGCCCAGTTTTGGGTGCCACATTTCCGGAAGGATATAGATAAGCTAGAGAGGATTCAGGAAACACAACCAGGATAGTAAAGTTCTTCAAATTTGTTATATATCAGGATCAGTTAAAGTAAGTAGGGATATTTATTCTAGAGAAGACTCAATGGGTAGATGATAACTCTTTGTATTTGAAGGGTTGTCACCTAGAAGAGTGATTAAACATGGATGCCTTGTCCTCACAGAGAGCAGAACAGGCTCCAAGTATGCAAAAAGATGATAATTGAAATCATGGGCTCAGATTCGTTCTGTCCCGCTTGTCAGTACAAGCATCACAAATGCTCAGATTCCTTAAATGTCTAGTCAATGCTCAGATTTCTTAAGAGTCTAGCCAATGCTGAGATTTTTTAAGAGTCTGGCCAATATGGTGGATTTTAAATAAACTTTGTTTTAATTTGGCTGAAAAAAAAAACCATGAACCTGTTGAGATCACCAAAATAGAGGCTTGAGAGAGCAGTGGGTAGATGATGCAAAGAAGCAATTTAAATTTCATATAAGGAGAAATCTCTTCGTAATTAAAGGTACCAAATGCATAATCATCTATCTGAGGAAGTAGAGGGTTCTCCCTCACTGAAGGTTACCAACAAAGGATAAATACCCATTTACTGGGGTTGTAATAAATAAAATTATTTTTGAGGAATGTGTTGGAGAAGATAGCCATTGAGGTCCATTTAACTTTGAAATTCAGCAATTTTATGAAAATGTGGTTAGTGGGGATTTGAATTAATTGATTTTCCAACCATGCATCTCCCACTCACTATTGTATAGAAGCCACTGACTTTCTCCATTTTATATTCCAAACACAAATTTGGAAAAATAGAAAACCTGAATATAATTAAAGTGGGCATCAAATGGGACTAAAACACTTTAAATATTACATATCCCGTTTTTAGTTCTATTGATTGAGGGGATAACTACGTGAAGAGAATAGAATCCTATCCCGGAATTCAACATCCCTACATACTTATTCTGACTGCATTGCTGGCCACATCTACTTGCAACCAAATGAATCATTTCTTCTTTGATTTTATTTTTTGCATTGTTGTTGGCCATGGCAATGGCTGATCACTGAAGAACTAGTCAGCGTACTGTGGCCAGAATAACAGGACTGAGGTCAACTAATCACTCTGATCATAACTTCTCACATTTCTGTGGCATTTTATTCTTTAGAAAATGCTGTCTTCATAACAGTCCTATGAGGCAGTTAGTGCCAGTTTTATCATTACCTTATTGCAAAGGAGATTTCTTGAGTAGTTAAGGTCTGTGAAGTTCACAGCACAGTCCAGGAAAGGAAGCCAGGCCTGCTAACTCCAGAGTTAGAGTAATATTCAAACCCAGGTTACTTGATTCCAAGTCCAATGTTCTTTTCATTGTATGACAAATTGGCATAGGGGGACTTAATTGATTACTCCGTAAACAGTTATAGAATCACATGATCATAGATTTAGAGGTAGAAACCTTTCAAGATCATCTAGCCCAACCCACTCATTGTAAAGATGAGGAAACTGAGGCTTGGAGAATTTGAAATGACTTGCCCAAGGTCATACATGGAGAACAGAGAATGCTAAAATCAGTGCTACCACACTGGTTAAGCCACTTAAACTCCCTCTACCTGATGTAAATCCTTCAAACAAATGGACTGTGTCATGACTGCTGTCAATATAATGAGAGTAGGGGGGCAGAGCCAAGATGGTGGGTGGAAAGCAGGAACTTGCTTTAGATCTCCCCCAGGTCCCTCCAAACACGTATAAAAATGTCTCTGAACAAATTCTAGAGCTGCAAAACCCAGGAAATAGTAGAGGGAAGCAGGGCTCCAGCCCAAGAAAGCCTGGATGGTGGCTGGGAAGGGTCTATCTCATGAAACTGGGAGCAGAATGGAGCAGAGCCCAGCTTGGGCTGCACCAGGACCAACCAGACTGGGAGCCAAGTGGAACAGGCCATAGGGCCCTGACTCATTGAGCTGTGGCAGTTACCAGAGCTCTCAACCCACAAACACCAAAGACAAAAGAGAAAGTTAGGAGGAAAAGCTTCTGGGACAGAGTGAAAGAAGTTTGTGGTCAGCCACCGCCCTGGGGGCGGGGAGGTGGTACAACTCTGAGGCTGCTTCCAGAGCTACAGCTGCAGTTGCTTCCAGCCCCAAGCCAATCTGGTGGGAGGAATTAAGTGGCAGATTAGAGCAGGAGTGAAAAGCCTGCTTTGCCCTGCCTGGATCTGTGCCACAATCCTGATTGGTGGTTCTTGGGAGAGAAGAAGCACTAGTGTGGCAGAGCTTGCTGTGTAGAAGTAGCTCTGAAAACAGCAGCACAGCCCCTCAAGCTTGGGACAAAGGACTCTCCACTCTACAAGCAGTCATATCCAGACAAAGAACTCAAGGGTCAACTTATTGGATGGGAACATGAACGAGCAGTGAAAATGGACTCAGATTCAGACTCAGACTTTGGAATCTTTCTTTGGTGACAAAGAAGGCCAAAACATATAGTCAGAAGAAGTCAACAAAGTCAAAGAGTCTACATTAAAAGCCTCCAAGAAAAATATGAATTGGTATCAGGCCACAGGAGAGCTCAAAAAGGATTTGGAAAAGCAAGTTGGAGAAGTAGAGGAAAAATTGGGAAGAGAAATGAGAGTGATGTGAGAAAACCATGAAAAACAAGTCAACGATTTGCTAAAGGAGATCCAAAAATACTGAAGAAAATAACACCTTAAAAAATAGACTAACTCAAATGGCGAAAGAGCTCCAAAAAGCCAATAAGGAGAAGAATGCCTTGAAAGGCAGAATTAGCCAAATGGAAAAGGAGGTCCAAAAGACCACTGAAGAAAATACTACCCTAAAAATTAGATTGGAGCAAGGGGAAGCTAGTGACTTTATGAGAAACCAAGATATTATAAAAAAGAACCAAAGGAATAAAAAATGAAAGACAATGTGAAATATCTCATTGGAAAAATCACTAACCTGGAAAATAGATCCAGGAATGATAATTTTAAAATTATCGACTACCTGAAAGCCATGATCAAAAAAAAAGAGCCTAGATATCATCTTTCAAGAAATTATCAAGGAGAACTGCTCTGATATTCTAGAGCCAGAGGGTAAAATAGAAATTGAAAGGATCCACTGATTGCCTCCTGAAAAAGATCCCAAAAAGAAGACTCCTAGGAATATTGTTGTCAAATTCCAGAGCTCCCAGATCAAGGACAAAATACTGCAAGCAGCCAGAAAGAAACAATTTGAATATTGTGGAAACACAATCAGGATAACACAAGAACTAGCAGCCTCTACATTAAGGGATCAAAGGGCTTGGAATATGATATTCCAGATGTCAATGGAGCTAGGATTAAAACCAAGAATCACCTACCCAGCAAAACTGAGTATCATGCTCCAAGGCAAAATATGGATTTTCAATAAAATAATGTACTTTCAAGCTTTCTCAGTGAAAAGACCAGAGCTGAATAGAAAATTTGACCTTCAAACACAAGAATCAAGAGAAGCATTATAAAGATAAACAAGAGAGAGAAATCATAAGGGACTTACTAAAGTTGAACTGTTTTGTTTACATTCCTACATGGAAAGATGATGTGTATAATTCATGAGACCTCAGTATTAGGGTAGCTGTAGGGAATACACACAGACACACACAGACACACATATTATATGTATATATATATATATATATATATATATATATATGTATGTATTCCAAGCTGCTTGGTCTTTCTGGAGTCACTAAAACTCTCCAGCCAGTAGCACAATCATTTATGGTGGATGGCTTATGATGAGCAGAACTCAAGCATTGTTTCATGATTCCATCCATTTGTTGGATCACATAGTGGAAACCGTGCCTCAGTCTCATTTGGTGATAACAAGTCCAGCTTTTTCCCTACCTCACTGAGATTTGAGGGCTACAAAGTGTTTTGAACTGCTGAGAGGTAATTTTATATCATCCCCAGATAGGAAAATGTTTCTTGGTTAGATTTTTCAGTGCCTTCCTAAAATACCCCATCATCTTTTGGCAAAACAAGTCAATTTTTTGTCTTTCAATTATAACCAAGTAGGAAGAAAGAAGTCACCCTTAAAACCAAATTTACATGTGATAGGAAAACTTTTTGACCCCACACTTCCATTTCCTAATGGAAAAGTGAAAGTAGTGCTAAGAGGTGAGAAAGTTATAGATCAAAAGAACCAAATATAGATTTAGTATTCAGCTTTTTGTACCTTTAAGCCAAGAATGGGTAATATATTGCTCAGTGATTCAGTGATCATTGAAATTTGCAAGTCCCAATAGGAATATTTAAAGGATAAATATATTTATATTGTGACAGACATGAACTCTTCATCATAGGAATGTACAGATGTCAATTTTATTTGGCTGTGTGCCCATAGAACTTTTATTTTTAAGGTCAACATTTATTGAATGCTCAATCAAAAAGAATATTATTTTATTCATCAAACAAAAGAAACTAAAACAACCTAATTTTTATTTAAAAAATTAACAACTAAATTTTACTTTGTAAAGCACAAACTTAAAAATGAGACATAAAATACCTTTTTCTGTTTGAACCATTAGGGTGTGCCTGAATTCTCCCAGGACATTTTATAAGCATGTCTATGTTCTCTGTATTCAGTAGACTGTCTGTAATCACATTTCCAAGGAGCAAAATAATATGTTCCATTTCCCCCTAAAATCCTTGCTTAATCCCTCCTAACAATGTCTTACATTTCCCATGTTAGATAACCAGTACTGGTCAAATAGCAATGTTTCTTGAGCTAAAGGAGGACTAGTGAACAAAATAAACATTTAGAAGCATCATTAATGAGGTTTTTTTTTTTTTTAAGAATGAACACTTTCTCACCGTCGAAGGGGTGTGACAACAGTGTTGCTAGCTGCTACTGTGGCTGTGTAAGACCAATAACAACAACACAGAGAAGGCTGCCAGCACAGGTTCTTTGATCTGCTTTTCTTAGGAAAGCAAATTTAAGGGGTTAACAATCTCAGTTTAATGAAATATACATATATCATTTACTTAGTTCAGGGGGAAAAGCCAGCATCCTGAACTTCAGCGCAAATACAAATAGAAATTACAAACAGAAAATATCAACAGATCAAATAACACAATTCAGCAGACAGGCTTTGTCTAATTAGGATATCATATACATAGTTACCAAAAAGACAACCCAACATCCGAGTTTTCTTCAAAGCTAAGGGGCTCCAGCGGCTACCCAGAGTCTCCATGTCAACCCTCTTCCAGTGAATGAGAGCCCCAAACAAAACATTAACCTCTGAGTTTATATACCCCGTTCAGGGTCAAAGGGCATCGCAACCATGCAACTCAAACCCCCACGACCTAAAAGCTTCTTCAGGGTCAAAAGGTATCACAAACATGCAATTCAAACCCATGTAAACTAGGCTTTCCCTTGAGGTAAGCAGTTCATCAAAGACTCTCGATTTCATTAATGAAGAAAAGGCCAGACTCATCAAAGGCACTTGATTACATAAGTGCTCCAAAAGAGAAAACAGTAAAAAAGTCCCACCCTGCTTAACCTTACAATGGGCCAATTGGTCTTTGAAGCATGTTTAGATACTCTGACTGCTGCCCATCCACATGGAACTTTGGGGACCCAGTTTCTAGCCTTGATGAATAAAGAGCTGATATTATGGGATGACAAAAAGGCTTCTAATTGGTTATAGAGAAGTAAGAACCAACGACTCAGGAGGCAATCATGAGAGGTCTGCTTGAAGACCTCCAGCGAATAGGAATTCATGCCCTACTGAGACAGCACATTCTATGTTGGTAGAGGCTGACAGGAACTTTTTGTTTGTTTTCACACTGAGCTAAAATCTATCTCTACAGCTTCCATCCATTGTTCCTGCCTTCTGTCATCCAGATGGACAAGCCTACACTGGAATACCTTAATACAACTATCATGTCTTTCTTTTCTTCTCCAAAATAAATGCTCCCACTTCCTTCAACCAATCCTTATGTAAAATGGTTTCCAGTTCCCTCACCATCTTGGTCACCCTGCTATGACATTACTTCAAACAGACAATATCTTACCAAAGTTATGGCAGCTGGAATGGAAGGAATATGGAAGATTTAGCCTCATCAGTGTAGAATATGTGGAACAGTCTTCCCTCACTATGGTTACAGTGCCTGGCATCACACCGGATTTTTTTGGTTGCAAAATTATACTGATTACTTAGACTGAGGTTGAAGTCTAGTAGAAACCCTATTTTGCACTTGAACCATTTCCCAGCCATCTATCCCCAATTCTGTATTTCTGTAGTTGATTCTTCTTTAAGATCCAAGGGCTGTTGGGAAGTGATGCTTTGTGACCTAACAGAGAAATATGCAAAGATGGGCTTTTCTTGGAACTCCTGCTCTTAGTCCTTCCCCTTCTTCCAGAAGACATGGCATTATTTATTTGCAGTAATGGGAACACAAGATCCCGCTGAGGCCTGCATTTACCCTAAAGACAAAGCTGTTCCCTCACCTTCTATTTAGACATCTCAAAAACTTACATCTCCTGAAAAGTCCATATTAAATTGAAGTGTTACTGATTAAAGCAGGGCTTTGCCTGTTTTAGTTAATTCTGAACAATGCAGTATGGACCAGGCCAAAGAAGGCCACATCATTTTTCTCCTCATTATCACCTCGTTAAGATCCCAGAACATGGCTAGGAGGCAGGGGTCTGAGACATGCAGCTTAACAAGGTGATAACGAGGAGAAAATGTCTCTAGCCTATTTTTGGCACAGTCCATGCCACGTTGGATAATGGTAGACCATGTTGTACGAGAGAACATACTTTTGTCACGAATATTATATTCTCAGAGTGAGTCTTAATTTACAGTTGAATTGATCATGTTTGGAATTTTGTTGCTTGGGTCATTGATTAGTAGAGATTTTTTCCCTTCTTTTTTTTATCATGATCTCTTCCTCCTATATTCTTGAAAATGGTTCATTTTTTGGTTTTTGGTGCCATTTTAAAAATTTGTTCCTCACAAAAAAGAAAAAAAAATCCAAGCCCATAAGAAAATACTTCTTTCATACATGTTTTTCATCTTCAATCAAAGCAGACAGCTTACATCAATTCAACAAACAGTTAAGTGCCTCCTATGAGTAAGGCGTTTGTGCTAGGTGTTGGCAAACAGAGAAATGAGATACTTTCTTCCCTCAGAGTGCCAAATCTAATAGATATTCTATTTATGCTCAATCTATCAGTAGAAATTGTATCTCCCTTAAAACTTCTGGGACAAAAACTAGAGTAAAAGAATCACTAAATTCCAGAGTTAGAAGGAATCTTAGTGGTCATCTAGACCAGAATATACCCAAAAAAAGGATTCTGCTGTATCTGACAAGTGGTCATTCAACCTTTACTTGAAAATCTGATAGGAGGGGAATCCACTACCTCCCAAAGCAAATCGATCAACTTCAGGACACTTCTAATTGTTAGGAACATTTTCCTTATATCAAGCCCAAATTTGCTTCTTCTCAACTCTGTCCTATGAAGTGAAACACAACAAACCTAATCCTTCTTTCACATGACAGCATTACAAATATTTGAAGACGGTGATCATGGCCTCCATCCTGAGTGTTCTCTTCTCCAGCCTGAATATCCCCGGTTCCTTTGATTGATCCTCATGTGTTAAGAACTAGTCAAGCTAGTTCATGAACTAGGCAGCAAATGGCATAGTGGATAGAGCACCGGCCAGCAGTCAGGAAGAACTGAGTTCAATCTGACCTCAGCCACTTACTAGCTGTGTGATCCTGGGCAAGTCACTTAACCCTGTTTACCTCAGTTGCCTTATCTGTAAAAATAGGATAACAATAGCACTCACCTCCCAGGATTATTGTGACGATCAAATGACATAGTTTTTGTACAATGCTTAGCAAAATGCGGTTACGTAGTAGGTACTAAAGAATGCTTATTCCCTTTCCTTGCCCTTCAAAAACTAAATGGTAGACTACTTTGTTCTCCTCTCAATGTCCTCCAGTCGGTTAATGTCCTTTCTCAAGTTCTGGTGCCCCAGACTGAACACAACGTGATTCTATTCCACATAGCCAATCTGATGCTCTTCCATGATAACACTGGGAGGATTAATAAATGATGCATTGTGAGGATTAACCATTAATTAATTATAATTACCTGGGATAATTACTATTTTTATTAATTGTAAATTCTTGGAAACTCTTTGACAAAATATGACTTATAAGAATGAAAAATAATTTATTTCTAATACATTTATAGGTTCAGATTGATTGATGGGGAGAAAGAAAATGTGTTTCCCCCCTCCCTTGCTTCTTTGCAGAGAGATGGGAGACTATGGGTATGGAATACTATGTATAAATGAGACTTTATATGTAAATCCCACTTCTTATATGTGTGTTAATTTTACTGAACTGTTCCCCCCTTTTTAACTTTTTATTCTTTGTTATAAGGGATGACTCTTTGGGAGAAGCAAAAGAGAGGGATACATTGGGAAATGTACGTGATATAAAAACAAAAAAACTCCAATATAAACAATGTAATAGTGTCTCCTATTTCAGTCACTCTTAATGGCAGACAGATAACAGATCTCTAGGCTTTTAAAAGAGTAAGGTTATGTGTTTCTATAGAATCTACTTTGAACAAATTCAATTAAGAGTTTGAAACTCAGTCAAATGACTCTTTAAAAATTTAATTTCATATGTCACTTTTTAAAGTGCCTATTTTGACATGGGGTAAACCCAACCTGAAAGGCTCAAAATGATCTCAGGAAATAAAGGATGCAATGACATTTCCTTCAAACATAATGTGAAGATTAGAGGAGCTGAAGAAGATGTTGTCTGTGGAGCATCATCAGCTCTGAGATTCTTTTCATACAACACCCTATCATAGTACTCTATGCTTTAGCTGATCTGGACCATTCTCAAATGCCATTTTCTCCACAAAACCTTCCTTGAGTCTACGCTTCCTCAACTATACCCATCATCCCCTATAGAGCACTTTGTTTTATGTCAATATAATGTACCTATTTAATATTGTGTGATATAGGTATCTATGTTTGTGTCTTTTTGCCCTGTTAGAATGTAAGGTCCATGAGGGGATGAACCATGGTGTCGCCTAAACTTTAAAATTTGTATCTTCCTCAGTGCTTACCTCTGCACACAGCTTTCTTTATACAGTAGGGGTTTAATATATGTTTGCTTAGAGGAAGGGAGGAAGGAAGGAAGAAAGGAGGGAAGGAAGGAAGGAAAGAAGGAAGGAAGGAAGGAAAGAAGGAAGGAAGGAAGGAAGGAAGGAAGGAAGGAAGGAAGGAAGGAAGGAAGGAAGGAAGGAAGGAAGGAAGGGACACTAAACGGGGGGCAGAGCCAAGATGGCAGCTGGAAAGTATGGATATGCCTAAAGATCTCCCCCAGGACCCTCCAAACACCTATAAAAATGGCTCTGAACAAATTCTAGAACTGCGGAACCCACAAAATAGCAGAGAGAAGCGGGACTGCCACCCAGGACAGCCTGGATGGTCTCTGGGTAAGGTCTATGACCCATGAAGCTGGGAGCAGAGCACAGTAGAGGTCAGCATGGGTGGTGGCAGGACCAACCAGAGCAGGAGCCGGGCGGAACAGGCCCTAGTGCAATGAATCAGTGAGCTGTGGCAGTTACCAGACTTCTCAACTCACAAACACCAAAGACAACAGAGAAGGTTAGTGGGGGAAAAAAAAACACTGCGGGGACAGAGGGAAAGGAGTTCATGGTTGAGTCCCAGGGGCAGCGAAGGTGGTGCAGCTGCTTCTGGCTCCAGGCCCATCTGGTGGGAGGAATTAATTGGGGATCTTTGAGGGAGTGAAGACCCTGCTCAAATCTGAGTTGCAGTCCAGATTGGCAGTTCTTGGGGGAGGAGGAGCACTGGTTTGGCAGAGCTTGCTGTGCATAAAAAGCTCTGAAAACAACAGCACAGCCCCTCAAGCCTGGGACAAAGTACTCTCCACTCTACAAGCAGTCATACCCCCACAAAAAACTCAAGGATCAAGTAGTTGGATGGGAACATGGCCAGGCAGTGAAAACGGTCTCAAATTCAGACTCAGACTTTGGAATCTTTCTTTGGTGATGAAGAAGACCAAAACATACAGCCAGAAGAAGGCAACAAAGTCAAAGAGCCTACATCAAAAGCCTCCAAGAAAAACATGAACTTGTCTCAGACCATGGAAGAGCTCAGAAAGGATTTGGAAAACCAAGTCAAGGAAGTAGAGGAAAAATTGAGAAGAGAAATGAGAGCGATGCAACAAAATCATGAAAAACAAGTCAATGACTTGCTGAAGGAGACCCAAAAGAATACTGAAGAAAATAACACCTTAAAAATACACTAATTCAGGGGGCAGAGCCAAGATGGCAGAATGAAAAGAGCTCTCTCACAATTTCTGTCAGATTAATATAAAAAAGTGAATTTGAGCAGATTTGAGAGAGTTAGAAACTGTGAGAAGTCTGAGTGGGGCAAATTTCCCAGCCAGGAGAGTCTGAAAGGCTGAAGGAATGAATCTGTAGGGTAAGAGAGTGCTCGGTGTGCAGAGCTGCTGCAGACGGGACCCAAGTGGAAGCAGCTGTCCAGGAAACCCACGTAGGAGACAGGATGGGAGAAAGCCGGGCGCCGAAACCAGCGCAGATCCCCAGGCCTCCCAACATGGGACGGCACTCTGTGGAAGTGACGAGACGCAGCGCAACGCCACCGACTGTGACATACCAGCTCCTGAGGCTTGCAGTGCAAAGGTTTGAAACACTTCTTGAACTTCCAGGAGACATAATGGCCAGGTAAATGGCTCTAATCCCTCCCCTCCCCACCCAGAGAATTCCTCAGGGGGAGAAAAAAAACAAAAAATGCTGGAATAGAGGAAACAGAAGTGGGGCTTCAGTGGCCAAGTAGTGGGAGTACCTGAATCCCAGAGGGGCAGAGCCAGCAGGGGTCAACACCAGGAGCCCAGACACACTCTTGCTCCCCCAAGAGAAGTGCCAAACACCCAGTTCAAACAACAAAGAGCTGAGACCATTGCTGAAGAGCAACAGTGCTGGAAAATAACCCCAGGGGAAGAGGAGATTTCGGGCAGCCAGACCCCCTCCCCCACACCTCAGGAAACTGAAGGCTATAATTCACAAAGCCAATAACGACACTCACAATCTTGAGAATAAGAAAGCTGGGACAGTGAGCCCTGAGCCCCAAAAGAAGAAATTTATTTTAAAGCCAGGAAAAGGCTAATCAACATGAAGAACTCAAAAAAACCTAGGACCATTGATTCTTTTCATGGAGACAGGCAGGATCAAAATACCAATTTGGAAGAGGATAACAATGACACTATATCCACATTTGATACCTCAAAAGGTAATGTGAACTGGTCTCCAGCCCAAAAAGCATTACTGGAAGGATTTTAAAAGAGGATTTTAAAAACCAAATTAGAGAGGTAAAAGAAAAAATGGAAAAAAAAATCCACTGACAAAATCAAGTCCCTAAAGAATAAGATAGGCAAAATGGCTACAGAGATACAGAATCTAAATAGAGAAAATGACACCCCGAGAGGTAAAATCAACGAATTGGAAAAGGAGACTCAAAAGCAAAATGAAGACAGTAACTCATTAAAAATTAGAGTTGAGCAAGTGGAAGCTAATGACTCTATGAGGCATCAAGAAGCAGTAAAACAAAATGTAAAGAATGAAAAAATAGAAAAAAAATGTGAAATATCTGATTGGGAAAACAACTGACCTGGAAAATAAATGCAGGAGAGACAATTTAAGAGTTATTGGTCTACCGGAAATACAGGATGAAAAAAAGAGCCTTCACAGTATCTTCAAAGAAATTATCAAAGACAACTGCCCAGAGATCCTAGAACCAGAGGGCAAAATAGTCATTGAAAGAATTCGCCGATCACCCCCTGAAAGAGATCCCAAACTGAAAACTCCAAGAACTATAATAGCCAAATATCAGAAATCAAGGAGAAAATACTGCAAGCAGCCAAAAAGAAACAATTAAAATATCATGGAACTACAGTCAGGATCACGCTGGATCTTTCAGCTTCTGCTTTAAAAGACAGGAGAAACTAGAATATGATATTCCGAAGGGCAAAGGAGCTGTGACTGCAACCAAGGATCAACTACCCAGCAAAATTAAGCATACTTTTTCAGGGAAGGAGATGGACAATCAATGAAATAAGGGATTTCCAGACCTTCCTGATGAAAAGGCCAGAACTCAATGGAAAATTTGATTTCCAAATACAAAACTCAAGAGAGACATAAAAAGGTAAATAGGGAGGAAAAACCCACAAACCTTATTAATCAATAAGGGCAAATTATTTGCGTCTTTATATAGAATTACATTGTCTTATGTATGTTTTATATGTATACATATATGTCAATCTTGAGAATAGTACAACTATTATGACAATTGAAAGAGATACACATAGACTGTGAATGTCTGTATAAAATAACTGATATAAAGATAAAAAACATAATTAAGAGATGTAAAGGGAGGGCTTTGAGAGAGGAGATAAGGAGGTAGTAGAAAAGGGTAAATTACA
>CM053627.1:158824777-158865125 GCA_028646595.1 Phalanger gymnotis
TCATGCAACTAGAAAATAAGATGCACAGGCAATGGGGCATAGAGATTTATCTTGCCCTACAAGAAAGTAAGGGAAAGGGGGATGGGAGGGGAATGGGGGGACGGAGGGGAGGGCAGACTGGGGAACAGGGCAACCAGAGTGTACTTTATTGGAGTGGGGGGGGTGGAAATGGGGAGAAAATCTGTAATTCAAACGCATGTGAAAATCAATGCTGAAAACTAAACATATTAAAAATAAATTAAAGTTAAATGAAAAAAAAGGAAAAAAAAGAAATGATGAGCAGGCAGACTGCAGAAGGGCCTGGAGAGACTTATATGAACTGATGCTGAGTGAGGTGAGCAGAACCAGGAGGACATTGTACACAGTGCCAGCCACATTCTACAATGACTGACTTTGTTGGACTTGGCTCTTCTCGGCAACATAAGGACCTGGGACAACCTCAAAAGACTCATAATGGAGGATGCTGTCCACATCCAGAGAGAACACTTCAGAGTCTGGGTACAGATGGAAGCATACTATTTTCTCTCCTTTTCTTGTGTTATTTTATTTTGTTTCTTCTTTCTCATGCTTGCTGCCATCAGTTCTAATTCTTCAGTGCATCATACTAATGTGAAGATGTGTTTGGTGTGGATATGTGGGTAGAGCCTATATCAAATTGCACTCTGTCTTGGTGGGTGCAATTTAAAACTCAAAATCTTATGGAAGTGAATACTGAAAATTAAAAATTAGTTAATTAATTATATTGAAAAAGTAAAAATTAAAAAGCCATACAAAAAGGGAAAAAAAGAAAAGAACATTTTGCAAAATGATAAAATTTTATATAAATGTTACCTGGATCAGAAGGTGCAGCTGGGTATTAATGGGCGACATCAATCAATAAAACCATAATGCATTTATTAATTACCTATTACATTGGCATGCATACAATGTGAGTGGCCCAGTGTTCTATTTCCTCCGGGGGAGAATTCTCATTGATTTACTACACGAATCGGACACTGTGCCAGGTGCTGATGATGTTGTTGTTCAGTCGTTTTCAGCTGTGTCTGACTCTTTGTGACCCTTTCTGGGGTTTTCTTGGCAAATATTGAAGTGGTTTGCCATTTCCTTATCCAGCTCTTTGACAGATGAGGAAACTGAGGCAAACACGCTTAAGTTACTTGCCCAGGGTCACACATCTAGTCAGTGTCTGAAGTTGGATTTGAACTCATGAAGATGAGTCTTCCTAACTCCAGGCCCAGAGCTCTATCCACTGCACCACCTACATGTTGGTGATACAAAGACATAATTGAAATAGTCCTTGCCTTCGAGAAGCTTACATTGTCTTGTGGGAGACAACATGTATTAGGTGGCGGTTAGGTAACCTAGTAGAAAAAGGACTGATCCTGGAGTCAGGAAGATCTACGTTCAAAACCAGCCTCAGGCACTTACTACCTGGGTGATCCTGGGAAAGTCACTTAAATACTTTCTGCCTTATTTTCCCCAATTGTTAAATGGGATCATAAAAGCATCTTCCTCTCAAGATTGCTGTGAGAATAATTTAAGATGATGTTTGTAAAGAGCTTTGCCAACCTTAAAACACAATATAAATACCAGCTATTTTTCATATATGAGCACGATATATGTACACACACACACATATATGTATATATACACATATGTGTGTGTGTGTGTGTGTACATTTTATCTCACAGGTGCAGATTTGACTGTCATGAGCTTCCTGGTGAAAAACTTCCACTATCAATGCAGAACAGCATTGAGCTGTGTAGGATAACAAGATGATAAGTGACTTATCTAGAATCATACAGCCACTATGTGGCAAAGGTAGGCCATCGACTCTGGTCTTCCTGATTCTGAAGTCAGCTTCCTGTCCACTACACCATGCAATATAAGAACAAAAAAAGTATACTAAATAAGTGCAAAATTTGTTTCTTTGTCTTTCTGGAGGTAGGAGGGGGTGAGAAAGTAGGGGTGAAGGAGGCACAAGTAACCAAGGCGGGCAGAGAGCAAGAAAAACTTCATTTAGTACATGTGTCATGAGCAGAGTTTCAAAAGAAAAAAAAAACCAAGGATTCTGGGAGGTAGAGATGAGAAAGTAGCACATTCTAGGCATAGGGGTCAGCCTGAGCTAAGGCATAACAAACCATGGTAGGAAGAAGGAGAAAAATTCGTTATGATGTTCTAATATATAAAATTTTAAAATCCCAAGATCATGGATAGCATAGGGGGTAGATCACAAGACTTGGAGTCAGGAAGACTTGTGTTGGAATATTAGCAACAGTAATGGTAGTAGTAGTGATGGTAGTATTGGTGGTAGTAGTAATGGTGGTAGTAGTAGTAGTAGTAGTAGCAGTAGTAGTAGCAGTGATAGTTATAGTGGTAGTAGGAGTAGTTGTTGTTATTGTAGTATGTTTAGGCTAACATCTCCAATTGATGACTTGACAGGAGAATGTCTAAGTATTTATGAGTCGCTGGCAAACCTGGAATGATACGATCTTAGAGTTGGAAGGTTAATATTGGTTTCCAATGTCTTTTGTTCCACAGATTCCTTTCAACAACAAAAAATGTGTTGTGAAGACCCAGGCTAGTTTAAAATACTACTCATAATATTCTACAAACATTTAGTACATAAGGAGCCATTGAAGAATTTTTAATTCAAACTCCTTGGACCATTATTTGTGAACTACTATCTGGGAACCACTGATCTAGTCTGATATTTGACCCAATGCAGAAAACCTCACCTACATCCTCCCTGACAGGTGATCCGCTAGCATTCTTTTATAATACATCCAGTGAGCAACAACTCAGGATCTTACAAAGCAGCCAATTATGCTTTGACACAGCTCTGGGAGTTGAAGACTCCTTGTCACTAGCAGAAATCTGTTTCCCCAGAGTTTTCCATCATTTTGCTTTATCTTTAGAGATGAAAAACTAGTTAGCAAAATTTCTTCGCTGTCCTGCCCTGTCCTTCCCTCTGTAAGAAACAGGTGCCCTGTATCCTTATCCTGTTTTCTGACAGCCCAGAGTTCTCCACTGTGGTTTCCAAATGGGTTTGCCGTAGCTGGTGGCACCCTCAGTTCTGAACATTTCCCTCCCTCGCCCCTTCTTCAACATGCAGTTCCCCACCAAAAGACCTGTTCTGTGTTTCCTTCTACCTTAATCTGATAAATGAATCCATTATAATGGGGGCTAGTGTGTTAAGTAAGGTATTATGTCCTTTCAGGTGACACATTTGCATTTTAACTGGAATTTCCCGAAGATGATGCCAAGGCCCAAGAAAGTGCTGAAATTTCAAGTATCATGGAAGGCTTTTTGAGGAGATGTTTGGAGAACAGATGGCTTTTTGGTGCCCCTTGCACTAAGGCAGGGAATAAACGTTTATATTCATCATTCAGTTGTTTTTCAGTCACATCCAACTCTTTGTGAGCCCATTTGGGATTTTCTTGGCAAAGATACTGGAGTAGTTAGCCATTTCCTTGTCTAATTTATTTTACAGATGAGGAAACTGAGGCAAATAGAGTTAAGTGACATGCCCAGGGCCACACAGCTAGTAAGTGTCTGAAACCCAATTGGTACTCAGTCCTTCTTGACTCTGGGCCCACCTACCTGTATCTAGGTCAAAGAAAGTTTTAAAAAGGTGATAGAAAATGCAAACACAAGTTTTCTATTTACTATTTACTTGATATACTTAGCACACTTAAGAAATTTTCTTTTTTAAAGAAAGTAATACATGTGGAGACCTCAAAGAAGATGATACTGGTATTGTTTTTAAGAAGTATGTATATATGGAAGGGGTAGGTGTGTATATTTACACATACATGTATATGTATATATCTGTGTGTATATATGCATGTATATGCATGTGTGTATTATATACATAAACTTTAATCTTAATTCAAAAGTTCTACCTTACTTTGGAGGAGTCCACACTTTAAATCTGCATCTAATTAAGCGCACGTAGGCACCTACCCCCTTAAAAGTATGCTTGAAAGAAACGTACAAACCTTTGGGGACAATTCAGGACTGCTATAATGGGAATATGCTTATATGTACCTTAGTCTTTAACAACGACAATACGAAGTTCACTGTCTCTCTGATCATTAACTTATCCACTGCCTCAGTTTAGAGATGGGACCGCCTGGAGTCAGGAAGACTCAAGTTCAAATCTGGCCTCAGACACTAGCTGTATGACCCTGGGCAAGTCACTTAACTCTGCCTCAGTTTCTTCATCTATAAAATGAGCTGGAGAAGTAAATAACAACCCACTTCAGCAGAGTTGGACACAACTAAACCACAACCTTAGACAAATGCCCTTCAGGTTTGAATCTGGATAGACACCATCGTATTGATTCCAGTTTGATGTAGGAGTGAATCTGATTTAAATCAAGTCAAAACCAGATTACTATAACTCAGGAGTTACCCCAGAGACACTCTAAAGTCAAACTAAATTCTTGGCAGAGTGAAACCCAAGTTGTTCTGTAGTCTAGCTGAAATAAACCCAGAATTAGGTTGGAATTAATAAGAAGGATTACCTCTATAGCCATTTTTAAAAACCATTTCCATAAGGGATACCCCCTCTCACCACTCCTTCACTGCAACTGGTTTTCATCTTTTTTCTTATGTATTGAGGCAACAAGTCAGGAAGTTGTTTAGTCTTTTCAGCCATGTCTGGCTTTCTGTGACCCCATTTGGGGTTTTTTGTCAAAGATGCTAGAGTGCTTTACCATTTCCTTCTCCAGTTCATTTTATAGATGAGGAAACTGAGGCAAACAGGGTTAAGTGACTTGCCCAGGGTCACACAGCTGCTAAGTGTCTAAGGCTGGATTTGAACTCAGGAAGAAGTCATCCTGACTCCAGGCCTGGCACTCTATTCACTTCGCCTCCTACCTGTCTTTGGAGTCAGGAAGACCTGAGTTCAAATCCAAACTCAGACATCTGCTAACTGTGTGACCCTAGACAAGTCATTTAACCTTAGTTTCCTCAAATGTTAAATGGGGATAATAATAGCACCTACCTCCTGGGGATTTTGTGAGCATAAAATTAAAAATATTTGTAAAGCACTTGGTACAGTGCCTGGCTATAAGTAAGTGCTATATAAATGATAACTGTTATCTTTATTATTGTCTTTCCCATTAGAATGTAAGCTCCTTCAAATTCTTAATTTGCTCCCTGGTGATTTAAAACATTCCGTATGCTCAGAACAGAAGAATAATTTGTGCAAGACTACAAAGTGAGTAGGTGGTAGGTTCAGATTAAAACCTAGATCTCCTGAAAACTGAATAATGATTTTCTTTTAGTACAGTACACACAATAAAGAAATTTTTCCTAGGAGAAAAAAAAAGACTGTAAGCTTCTTGAGGTCAGGTCTATTTTTTTCCTGGCTTTTGCCTGCATTCCCAGAGCTGGTGTCTGAACTCACAATACCAATGTAGATTCTCTTCAACTTGTATTTTTAGAGGGCACTAACAGACTGATTTGCCCAAAGTCACACAGATAGTATGTGTCAGAAGGTGGCCCTTGAACCTGTCTCTCACATTGTTAGATTAGTTCTAACAGCCGTACCCCACTGCTTTTCTGTACGTGTGTTAGTGCGAGTATGTGTATGTGTACTTCAATACTTCAAAGACCTGTGATTTCACTGATGACAGCTAAGTCCTCTGCTGATTCAGATCATGTCTTATTCAGTTCATCCACCACACACTTATTAAACACCTGCTCTGTGCAAAGCACTAAACCAAGTGCCAGGGGAAAAGATAAAAGGTTTGGATTAGACCCAGTCCCTGCTTCATGAAGTGGATTGTCAAGTAAGACACAGACAGACATACCCAAGATACACAATATTCCACAACTCAAACTACTCCAGAGTAGATCGGCTCTATGAATTGCTGGGATAGAAGAAAATCCATTGCTCAGTGACCAGTATCCTGCCAATAATTCTCCAGATTTAGCTAACTAGTCCTAGGTTGATAACCATATGGTCATCAGTATTAGGTGGTCCAGTGGGTCTGGAGTTGGAAAGATCTGAGTTCAAATCCAGCCTCAGACCCTTACTGGCTGGACAAGTCATTTAATCTACGTCTGCTTCAGTTTCCTTATCAGTAAACTGGAGATAATAATAGCACCTACCTCCTAGAATTGTTGTGACGATCAAAAGAGGTACTTGTGAAGCACTTGGCACTGTTCCTGACATGTACCAGATGCTGAATAAATGCTTGTTCCATTTCTTCTGTCATCAGGGCCAAACCCAGGCCTTTCTATCTCTTGCTTGCCATTGTACTGAGACCAACGGGAACTGGACACAGCCTAAGACCCAGGTCTCATGTACCTCACCTTTCACCTCCTGGATTCAGCTCAGCTCAAGACATGACTTAGACATCAGACTCTCACTTTCAGGACCCACCTTTGCCTACTCATGGTTTTAGATTTTTCAGTTAATTCAATAAATCTTAATGTCTTTAGTTTTTTTTTTTTTATGTATCCAGTGATCCCATTAGCATCTACTGGGCAACATTGTCTATAAAGTAAAAGGAGAGAGAGAGGGAGGGAGAGAGAGAGGGAGAGAGAGAGAGAGAGAGAGAGAGAGAGAGAGAGAGAGAGAGGTTTGAGAGAACAAGAATCAAATTCCATCTAGTTCACTTCAATCTAATGCCATTCATACAATTTCATAAACATTTTGAAAATATGCTCTGAGCCAAGTAGAACAGTGGATAAAGGTTTGATCTGGGTATCAATAAAACCTGAATTTGAGTTCTACTTCAGGTATTCATTACCTGCGTGACCCTAGACAAATCATTTAACCTCTATAAACCTCAATTTCTTTATCTATAAAGTGGGAATAATAGTAAAAGAGCTAATATATGTGTAAAGTGCTTTGTAAGTCTTAAGACGATATATAAATATTAGGCAATGCTATGTGCTAGGCACTATGGGGCATATACAGCTTAATATGACATCTAGGATCTCTTCCCTTAATGAATTTATACCGTAATATGAGAAATTAGACAGGTATGCAAATAACTGCAATGTGAGGCAGAATATAAGAGACAGTCAAGTGTTATTAGAGTTCAGGGGAGAGAAAACCCTCTAATGGCTTGGTGTGGATAGGTAGTAGTCAGGGACAACTTTCATGAGAAATTGACATTGGGGTTGCTCTTTTTTTCCTTCTCTTCTTCCAGAATGTCCTTTTCTTCCATGTATCTGCATTCTCAATCAATTATTTTTCCCTTGCTTCTTTGGTGATACTTGCCTCTACAAATTCAATTTTTTTCCATTCTGCTAATTATTTCTGTTGTGTAGGTTGTAATTTTGCTTTCAAAATTTTTATTTCTCTTTTAAACCATTCAGAAATATTCTGCCATGGTTCTAAGCTTTCCCAGAAAGGCACAGGGTCCTCTGCCTCATTGAGCATTGATTTCTTTTCCTTTATCTAGTAATATTTAGTCATAGAGGCTGAACCTCTTTTTGACCTGATATGGAGACCATATCCCCTTCTGTTGTTAATATTGCCCATGTTAGTTTAGCTGCTGAACCTCAAGATGATGAATTGAGTTTTCTACCTCTTGTGATCTGGGGTAATTTCTATCTTTCCCCCTCCTCATTTGCTCCTATTGGTCATTCTCTGACTCCTCTCCCCTTCTGATGGCAATTTCCCTGTGAGCTTGACCTCAAAGTGGTCTCAGTCTCCTCCCAAACTAAAGGATTCACTGGCCTCAGTCTCTGCCTCAAGTGACTTCTCAGAGGACAGAAGTGGCCCCAACTCCCCAAACTCAGCAGAATTCCACACAGCTACATGCAGGTGGCCTGCCCGCGTTCCTTCCGTTTCTCAGTTCTTTGAGCTTGGTTGTACCACAGATCATGGCCCTACTGAGCACTTGTCATAGTTTGAGCAAACTTCTGACATTTGGGTCTCTGAGGCACTGGGAAGAGAAAGAGATGAAGACGGAGAATTGAGCTCTGCTTCAAGCACATGGTCCACTTGCTGGAGTAGGTGGTAGGCGGTGGAGAAAGGTATGCTGAGTGAATGACTTAGGGGTTAGGGATGATTGGGTTAGTTTATCATATTTTTACCTTGTTTGGGTTTGTGGCATCCTAGATCAAGTAATTTAAATTACTTTTTCTCTGTCACATAGTTCCTATTTTGGAGAGATGAGAGAAGTTGTGAGGATTGGAGAAAATGTCTAGTCCTCCATCTTGTTGGTCTATGACCCAAAAGTCCAAGATCTCTTAGTTGCCAAATCTGATGACTTTTTCCTAGTCCTCTGCCTTCCTGGATGCTTTCTGAAGTATTGGGCGCTGATCACTACTGTCTCATCCTGTATATACTTATCTTTATGGGTCTCCAGGACACTGATATCTCTTGACTTTCTGCCTTCTCCTTGTCTGACCATTCCTTCTTGGTCTTTTTTTTTCCTTTATGGGTCTCCAGGACGCTGATATCTCTTGACTTTCTGACTTCTCCTTTTCTGACCATTCCTTCTTGGTCTTTTTTCCCTTTTTTTCCCTTTATGGGTCTTCAGGACACTGATATCTCTTGACTTTCTGCCTTCTCCTTGTCTGACCATTTCTTCTTGGTCTTTTTTCCACTAGATTGTCATTCATATCCAAATCTCTGTGAACCTACCCCTGAACTTCTGTCCTGACCCTCTTCACTTCTCTGTCTATATTCTTAGCCTCAGAAATCTCATTAGTTCCCATAGATAAAATTATTATCTCTCTGTATTCAACCAATTGCTACCTTCATTTCTATACACATCCTGCTGAATACACACAAAATCATGCAATCCTTCTGACTGGATCCATGATAAATTTAGGTTACACAACCTTAAATGGGCCTTCACTGCTACTAAACAATGCTTTACTTAAAGCATTTGTATTATTTAGCAAGTTTATTAAAACTTGCCTTATCAACTCTGTCCCACTCTTCACAGTCTCTTTTTTTAAAATACTTTATTATTTATTAAATGTTTTAGTTTCCAACATTGATTTCCACGAGATTTTGAAATTTTCTCCCCATTTCTACCCTCCCCCCACTCCAAGATGGCATGTATTCTGATTGCCCCATTCCCCAGTCAGCCCTCGCTTCTATCACCCCACTCCTCCCCCATCCCCTTTTCCCTTACTTTCTTGTAGGGCAAGATAGATTTCTATGCCCCATTGCCTGCATATCTTATTTCCTAGTTGCATGCAAAAACAACTTTTTTTTGAATATCTGCTTTGAAAACTTCGAGTTACAAATTCTCTTCCCTCATCCCATCACACCCACTCTCCCTAAGAAGGCAAGCAATTCAACATAGGTCACATGTGTATCATTATGCAAAACCCTTCCACAGTACTCATGTAGTGAAAGACTAACTATATTTTGCTCTCCCCTATCCAGTCCCCCTTTATTCAATTTTCTCCCTTGACCTTGTCCCTTTTTGAAAGTGTTTGCTTTTGATAACCTCTGTCCCCTATCTGTCCTCCCTTCTATCATCCCTCCTTTTTCATCCCCTTTCTCCTTCTTTCCTGTGGGGTAAGATACCCAACTGAGTGTGTATGTTATTCCCTCCTCAAGTCAAATCTGATGAGAGCAAGATTCATTCATTCCCCCTCACCTGCCCCCTCTTGCCTTCCAACAAACAGCTTTTTCTCACCACTTTTATGTGAGACAATTTACCCCATTCTATCTCTCCCTTTCTCCCTCTCTCAATATGTTCCTCTCTCATCCCTTAATTTGATTTTATTTTTTTAGATGTCGTCCCTTCATATTCAACTCACCCTTTGTCTATACATATATATATATACATATGCCCTTCAGCTACCATGTCACATACACACACACACACACACACACACACACACACACACACACACACTACCCCTCAGTACATTCCTGTGGCTATTACCTCTTGGGACAAATATGAAGTCCTCTGTTTGGCATTTAAAGCCAGTGGTGTTCAAGCCAGCTTGAACTGGATCACAAAAGTCAATTGTTAAATTTTTGGTGAGAGCATTTACACCTCAGAAATCAACAAAAGCTATAATATATCAGGGCTGGATGTGTCATTTTGTTGCCTATCTAGATTTAAGAAAATGCTGGGGAAAATGTTAATAATGCAAATAAAACTTAAAAGTGGGCCATGTGTACATTTTTCTTTCCAGCAAGCCAGTTGTTAAACTTTTACCATCTTACCACTATTTTAAAGCCCTTCTCAACTTGATTCCTATCTACCTTTATGGGCTTATTATACATTCTTCCACGTCACACATTCTCTGCTCCAATTAAGTTGGTCTTCTTGGTGTTCATTTCACTCTACAGCCTATCTCCCATTTACATGCCTTTGCATGGTTGAACATCCCCTATTCCTGGCATACACTACTTACCTCTGCCTCTTAGGATTCCTAGATTCCTTCAAAGCTCATCTGAAATGTCATCTCCTCTCTTGCCAACTGTTAGCACTCTCTCTCTTACCTCATTACCTTGTATTTATTTTGTACCTGCTTATATGTGTATATGTTGAATTTCCAATGGTGTGTGAATTCTATAAGGGTTAGAATTCCTCCTTCCTTCCTTCCTTCCTTCTTTTCTTCCTTCCTTCCTTCCTTTCTTCCTTCCTTTCTTCTCCCCTCCCCCTTCCTTCCTTCCTTCTTTCCTTCCTCCCTCCTCCCTATCTACTTTTCTCCCTCCCTATTTCCCTTTCTCCCTCCCTCCCTCCCCCCTTCCTTCTTCCCTTCCTTCCTTCCTTTCATCAGTCATGTCTTACTTCTTGTGACCTCATTTGGGGTTTTCTTGGCAAAGATACTGGAGTGTTTTGTTATTTCCTTCTCCAGCTCATTTTACAGATGAGGAAACTGAGGCAAATGGAGTTCAGTGACTTGCCCAGGCCCAAGCAGAGAGTAAGTGTTTGAAGCCTGATTTCAACTCGGGATGATGAGGCTTCTTAATTCCAGTCCAGCAGTCTATCCACTGTGCCACCTAGCTGCCCTTTGCTTTACTATGCCTATGTTAAAAGGAATTTGTTTTTCTTTTCTTTTTCAGTGGGGTGAGGTGAGGGAGGGAGAAATAATAGACTTGTTTATTATTATTTTTTTTTAAATAGAGAGGTTGGAGAGGCTACTACAGCTGTAGAATGTCCCATGCACTTTCAGATGAGGTCACTGTATTTTTAGTTTTGCCTAATTGTTTTACTTTGTTAAGAGAGACCTCTCACAGGGCGGGGGTAATCTGTAAATGTTTATATCATAAAAACAAAACACATCAATAAAACATAAAAAAAAAGAACTCTGGTAACTTCTCATTCCCCAAAGCTGCCCCACCCCCAGCATTGTGAATAGACAATAGCAAGGCCTGAAGGACACTAAACAAGCTCCGGAATTAGTCCTGCCCAGGCACCATCTTCTAATTATATGGTTTGTATTAAAAAGGCAATAAAGCAAAAGTGACTTCTGCTGCTAGACTTTCTCAAAGCCAGTCATTCAAATGTTTGACTGCCACTTTGGGGAGTTTTAGACCCTTCAGACTTTCACAAGTGGCTTCACCAGGGCCAGCATTCAAAATAATAGTAATACAGGCATTTGTAGGACCCAGAAAACACCCACCATATAGGTAACAAAAGGTTTTTGTGGCCATTATAACACTCTCTAAATGGGGGTCATTTTGATTAGACCCTTTAATCTTCCCAACAACTTTGAGGGACAGGTACCATTGTAAGCAGTGTTGCATAGTGAATAGCATGCTGGCCTTGGAGTAAGGAAATCCTGGCTCAGACTTGCATTAGCTGTATGACCTTGGGAAAGCCATGTGACAGATCTGAACCTCAGTGTTCCAACCTGTAAAATGAAGATGATCATAGCGTCATTAGGAATAAAGATTAAACCTGTTTCACTGAGATCCAGGGACTTCTTAATCTTCTTGGTAAGCCATAATACAGTGCCTGGTGCATAGTAGGTGCTTCATAATTGTTCACTGATTGATGGAGGATGGAAGGGGTAGATACTTGAACTCAGGTCTTCCTGGCTCCAAAGCCAATTCTCTTGCTATGATGCCATAGGCCTCTTAAAAGGTGAAATAGTATAAGTTGTTTAAAAGTGCTTTGCAAACCTCAAAGGGTTATATAAATATGAGCTATTATTATAATCCCCATTTTGTAAGCAGGGAAACTGACTCAGAGAAATTTGCCCAAGGTAGTACCAGTTAGGAAGTGGTGGAGACGACCCCAATTGAGAGGCATTTTCCTGGTATTGGCATAGTAAGGCTGCTGAGGTTTGTCTTTTCCTTATTATGTGACATTAGTTGAAGTAATTAATCAGATTTAATAAACACCATAATTTTAAAAAACCCTTTCTTAAGCCAGATTACCTCCTGAACTTCCTATTTCACAGCTTTTTGAGAGGGGATGGGGGTGGGGGTGGGGGTGGGGGGACTGGAGAAATAAATCCAGCTCTTAGAAACTTTTGACAGAGCCTTCCCTTTGTGAGACAAAACAACTTTGGTTGGAGCTAACAAGGGCCTTTCTGAGTTTGGGTGTTTGTCTAATGCTTATCTTAATCTTGTCTTCTGCCTCCTCCTCACCTCTTCTCCACTACCCACTGCTTTTCCTCTGCTCTTCCCATTAAGACAGATGTCTCTTCTGGCCCCATCCTTTCCTCCTTCTTTCCCCTCCCGCTCTCCCACCCCCACATTGGTCTCCAGCTCTCACTGATGATTACAGAAGCATTCTAGTTGATACCCCTTGCCTGGCCCTAAGGACCAGGTTCTTCAAATCGTATATACTGCTGTTTATCCTTTCTTCTTGACCTCCAAATTCCACAGATGGAAGTAAATTCCAATAGATCACCATATGTGTGTGTGTACATATGTACATGTTCCTATACATACATATAAATATATGCATATATACACACGTACATACATATATACGTGCATGCATACGTGCGTATATATACACCTAAATATATACATATATTGTGTATATATAGTATATATGCATACACTACACATGTACACATCTATACATATATATGCATGTGTGCATACATATATATTATATGTACATGCATATATGCGTATTCGTATGCACATGCACTTATATACACAATACAGATATATGCGCACATATATGTGTGCATGTATGTATCTATATATACATATATTTATATGTGTTTATGTGTGTACACACATATACATACATATAAATATATACATACACATAAATATACACACATACATCTATACATGCATACATTTATATATACATATCTATGCATATATACATAGATATCTCTATATACTATATATCATATATATACTATATGTAGTATATACACAAATATATCTATACATATACTACATATAATATATCTATATATGTATGTGTACATACATATATGTGTATTTGTATGCACACATATATACAGTCTCACATACAGATATATGTATATATGCACTCATATGTGTACATGTATACGTATGCATATATTTCTATGTGTTTATATGTACGTACACATGCACATACATATAAATATATACATAAATATACACACATACATATATCTATATGTGTGCATGCATGTGTATGTATGTATGTATGTATGTATGTATGTATGTATGTATGTATGTATATCTCCTTCTCCTCAGAGGTTGCCCAAGTCCAGATGGCAAACCTACTATCTAGAGAATGCTTTTCCTTCCTGCTCTGTGCCACATTGAATACACTGGCACTCTATAAATGTAAAAATAAATAAAATTGTTAGTGGTCCCCAGTGTATCAAAGATCTGAAAGAACTCACTAATTTAGTGGAGTCTGCTTGGCTCTAGACAGCGCCTGGCAGATTTGGTGGAGTCTTTGGAAAAGACTTGTCACGGAGGAATAAAATGTTCAGGCAATGGGTGACAGCAAGCAAAGGCAGCCAACTCTTCCCAGAAGTTTCTGCTTTTATTCTATTTTTTTTTTTGAGAAAAACAAAAACTGAAGTCTTTTTTTCTGAACTGCTCAGCCTATCTTACTTTATACAGATCTTTTTTGTCATTTCACTGACCTAAACTTAATTAACTAAACTTTTCTTCTTCCTAAATTACCAATCACTTCCTTTTGGCATTCACATGGAAGCAGCACGGCTGCCACAGAACCATTTTCTACTTTGTGTGTTATTGTACTTAGCTGGGACTCTTTCATGTTGGAAAGAGAAGAGCATCTCTCACATTCATCCCTTCATATGCACTCACATGGCCATCGCCTTAGCTCAGGCTTTTATATCTTGTCTTAACTTTACTCCAACACCCTCCTAATGGTCTCCTGCCTAACAATCTCCCCTCTCCCCAGCTTCCTCATGGTTGCCAAATTCATATTCATAAAGCACTGGTTTTTACCACATCTCTTTCCTGCTCAGGAAACTTCAGTGGCTCCCATTTGCCTCCAGATCTTTTGAAAAGCCCTTCAAAATCTGGCTCTTTTCAGGATTATTGCATATTACTCTATGTTTTAGCCTCATTGACTTGTGTGATGTTCTATCTCTATCCCTGTGTATATCATTAAGGCAGAATTCATGACTTCAAAGATAACCATGAATATTCCTGAATGGTCCAGAATTGCAGGATATAAGGAATTCTCTAAGTAGAAGGCAGAGTTATGAAAGCATTTATTGAAACTCAAGAGTAGCAGACCCATGGACCAGTGTCCCCAATTCCACATCCTACAAGGACCTTCCAAAACCAGTATGCCCATCTCACAATAGTGACCAGGAGGCCACAGAAAAACATTATGGCAGCAAGCCAAGCCATACTGGTGCTTTCCCCCCAATTTCAGGGCCCTGCAGCAAGAAGACCACTCACTGGCCTCAAGCCCTTGCTCAGCACTCAAGTCTCCATGAGGGTCAGTCTTGCTTTTTTATAATGCCTGCCGCCTTCGCTGCTTCCGCCAAAATCTCCGAGCTGTGTTCCAGCTAGATGATTGCTTCCTCTCTCCTTCAGCTCTCAACAACTGCCTCTTAGCTCTGCTCCAACCATCAGCAAGCTCCTCCCACCACAGGCTTCCATTGGCTCCAGTCCTAGCCACTCCCTCCAGGACCCTGAGAGCCCCACCCCCGAAGCCCACTCAAATGGGCATGGTAGATTTTCCCATTCACTGATTGCCTTTACACTATGGCATTGCACATATTTACCATACCTGGAAGATGCTCCCTCCTTTTTCTCTTTGATCTCTTAGAATCCCTAGCTTCCTCACAAGTTTAGCTCAAAGACAGGTTCCTTGTAAGAAGCCTATTCTGACCCTCCTAGTAAGTAGTGCTTTCCTCCTTGGTAAATTACTTTGCATATATGTTATGCACTTTCTATATATACTTTGTTTCCCTTTCTAATAAAACACAAATTTCTTTTTTAATTTTAATTTTTTTTGGAGAGGGAGAAGGCAGGGCAATTGGGGCTAAGTGACTTGCCCAAGGTCATACAGCTAGTAAGTGTGTCAAGTGTTTGAGGTCAGATTTGAAATCAGGTGCTCCTGACTCCAAGGCCAGTGCTCTACTCACTGCGCCACCTAGCTGCCCCTAAAACACGAATTTCTTAGACACAGTAGGTATTTTATAACTTCTTGCTGAAAGAATTAGCCAATAATTCCAACAACTATGCCTCCATATGACTTTCTGCTCTTGCCAAACCGTGCTGTCATTTACCAAGAAATCAATGCTCTATAACATCTGTCAAATAAAATTCAATCTCATTACCTTGGTATTGAAAGCCAGCTCTGGCTCCCTGGTTCCCACCTATCAAATTTCATTCTATGCTTTAAAATCTAACTCAAATGCCATCTCTTCCATAGAGCCTTCCCAGTTTCTACCTTCCTTCTTTCCCCCTAAAGCTCTTTGTACCTCTCTGATGAATTTATCAGATAGTATTGCCTATCATCATTCATTTTACAGGTGTCATAAGCCTCTAGTAAGGTACATGGAAACAGACATCATGTCTTATAAATGGTTAACGGTGAAAAGTATCTTCTTCCTCCTTTTTCATAAAGCAATATATTTTTCAAGTTATTTGCTTAACAGATTCTTGCCTTTTATCCTTCATTCTCAAAGAGGACCAATGACATCAGAAGGATAACGTCTAGACTTGCAAGTGAATTAGAATGAAGTTAGGCAGAACTGCTCGAAATCATCGTGCTGGCTCTCTCCTCCAGAGTCATCCGGATCTGGTGGCAAGATATAGATCAGGGTAATTGGCGATCGCCTCAGATGCTGGAGGAGACCTTGGCCTTTTGAAGCTAAGGTCTTTTCCAGGTCTCAATTTCTTTGACGTAGTGCCCATTCAGTAATTTAGGGCTAGATAAGAATTGAGGGAAACGATGGCTTAGTTTGCCTTCATAAAGGAATCAGTCAAGGAAGGGAAGACTCTCAGAGCTTCTTTATGTGTATAACAAAGTTTAGTGGAAAGAGGATCAACAAAACCAGGGGACGTAGGTTAGAGTCATAGTTCTAGCCTTTATCACCTGTGCAATTTTAGGGGAAATAGTTTACCTGTCTGAGCCTCAGTTTCCTCATCTGAAAAATGGAGGATTGAACTATATAACCCCTAAGGTCTCTTCCACTTCTAAATCTTATGGTCCTAAAGACATAAATGGAGCTAAGATCCCGGGATAATCAATCTTCCTCCCCCCTCTTCTCTGTGCCCATGATTTGCTCTCTGCACATCCATTCCTGTATCATTTGCTCAGGACTTGGATAAATACAAGCATTTGCTCTTTTGTTTTCTTCACTTCTTCCCCCTTGCTTCTAGCTTTTACTGGCTCATCCAAGTCATGTTCGTCATCTCCTAGCCTCTGAATGTTTGAAGTCCTTGTCTGGCTTCATGCTTGTACATCACCACTCTCTCTGTGACCCACATGTGTCTAGCACACTGTTTACACTGGGCTTTAATCTGTTGTTAGTGGCCGACTTTGGCATCCCCTCTATTCTCCCCAGGGGCCAATCCTATGCTCCTCCTGCCGGCAGACCTCCCCATGGGAATGTCCATAAGGAGTAGGAGACCTGGCCCTTAACCTCTAAATGTGGAGCGTTGCCCAAATCTTCATTCCAGACCTTCCCCTTTCCCTTCTTTTTTGTAGAAGCTTCTTCTGTGGTACTGTCTAGCCAGTCAGTGAAAGATAGTGGGATATCCTCCAAGGCTATGCCACCGATCGCCCAAGAGATGTGGTGAGGAGTGGTAATCACTACGGAGCTGTCTCCTACCTGTCCCCTCAAATACATCTTAGCCATTCTGATACACAAACATTTTCTCTTATCCCAGTGTTGCTTTACACATACTTGAGATATTCATGTGCCTCTTCAGGGTGATTACAAGGCTCTTCTCTATTATTATAAACAAGTGATTCATTGTTTTGCTTTTTTTAAATGCATGTTCTGGTGTTTAATGATAGTTCTTTGCATTTTTGACACACTGTAATGGTTTAGCCTGCAATCCTTCCTATCCCCCTAGCCAAGTTACATTAGAACTGATTTATGAAATGGACTTGCTTTTTACTTATTTTATTCCTCGTTATTCATATTTAATGTTACCCACACTTGACCTGCTGACTTTAATCCCTTAAACTGAATGATTCGCACACACTGACTTTGTTCTCCCTGACAGGTCTTATCACATTTTCATCTCTGCCATCTCCTTGCTAGCCTTTTAAAAGATCTAGGTCTTTCTGTATCTATTATCTGTTTACATTCATCTCTATTATTTTAGGATTAATGTTCCTCCTTCAAGCATATTCTTCAGGGTTGTTATTTTCCTCGTTTCCTGCCTTCTGGCTTTCAGTTTCTGAGCCCAAAGCCAATGAACACCACATTTTTAGATCATGGATTACTAACTAATTTTTTGAGTCTTGGACTCCTTTGGAAATACGATAAATTCTAAGGACCCTTCTCAAAATAATGTTTTCAATACATAAGATTACAAAGGAAAACAATTATGTTGAAATACAGTCATCAAAATTCTAATTGTATTCTCAGATCCAGCTCAAACCTCAGGTTAAGATTTAGATTCTCATTTTCACTTTCCCAGTGCAACTACTTCAAATGCTGAAAAGGAGGAATTTGGGGGAATTGTCACATCCAGGAATGGTTAGAGCCCATCTGGAAGTTCCCTTGTATCCTCACTCCTCTCGTATCCTCGTAATTCCATTTACATGTTCTTCCTAATTGTTGATGGTGTCGTATTAATACAAATTCCTGCACACACAGTCCTGTCAGGAAGCAAAACCTTTGTTTAGCCACTTTGAAATCTGTAGTTGTCAAAATGTTTCTTAGTGGAACTTCACTGTGTCTCCTAAGACACCAATTGTAAGTTGCTTCCAGAGGGAATAAGCTCACGGAGAAGTTTCTCAAAGTGTGATCTGGGGACCCCCCTTGGGGTCTCTGATATCTTTTAATTTCTAATACAGTAAATGTCAATAGCTATAACCCACATAAACTCAAGCTCTTTAGGGGGTCATCAATAACTTTTAAGAGTGTTAGTGGGCCCTGAGACCAAAATGTTTGAGAATCACTGACTTGGAGTAATAATTTGTTTTTGTAGTCTGAACACGAGGCAGAAAATTAGGCTACTGAGTCTTCTCCTGCCACTCACTGTCTTGTTAGGGGACCTCAGTAAAGTTACTCTCATCTACTCCATACAAAAAAAAAAGCACATCTGCTTCTCTAGAATATTTTCCAGAGTAACAAAGACAAATTCTTTCCAGGACGTATAACTTGAAAAACCTAGTAATTACTGTCTCTAGCTATTGACTCCCTTTGACACTGATTTCTAGCCTCCATGGAACAATTTTACTGGTGGTAAACATGTGAGATAAAAGCAACTTTTGGACCTATTTGTAAATGTGTAACATATAATCTGTGGTTGTGGAGTTCAGGTATTCAGATCACTGTAATATTGATGACAAGGTATGAGTTGCGACCCTTCTCAGGGTCATTTGTCGTCTCTTTATTCCATGATAAGGCAGCTGGTTCAAGGGAGGGGTTGAAACCTGTGCGTGCATTTATCCAGTTACACAGTGGAATGGGCATGAGAGCCTAGCCAGGGCTGGGGAATCTGCAGCCTTGAGGCCACATGTGGCCTTCTAGGTCCTTGGGTGTAGCCTTTGGACTGAATCTAAGTTTTACAGAACAAAACCTTTTATTAAGGGGATTTGTTCTGTGAAGTTTAGATTCAGTCAAAGGGCCACACTTGTGGACCTAGAGGGACACATGTGACCTCGAGGCCGTAGATTCCCCATCCCTAGTTACAGGTTCAGTGCAAATCTACCACCAGTTCTAGAAAAATAGAACAAATGTGTGTCCTATTGGCAATGGGTCAGAAGAGTCATCTTTATATATGAATGATAGCTCTGTTACCATTAATATTATCACTGTCATGATCATTATCATCATAACTATACTTAGAGATAGGGATAGAGACTGGAACTATGATTTTATTGGTAAAGGGAACTCCCAGAGGAGGACACTCACTTTATCAATGCAGGTTAACATTTTCTCAGCAATTTGTCATCTTAAAGAGTTGTCTAGAACAGTTAAGTGATTTTCCCAAGGTCACACATCCAGTATGTTTAAGGTGTAGGATTTGAACTTGGGCCATCCTGGGTTCAGTATCGTCCCTATCAATATCCACACAATATTGTTCTTATCATCGTATAACAAATGCACTGATTCATTCCAGTCTTGTGATTTAATCAGTATTGGGAATTCCTGGTGTGTTAACTCCTTCTATTAATGAAGATTGTAAAATTCATTGCTACCTTGTGGTCTTAGAGGTTGGGCTGGGGCACTGAAAAGTTAAATGACATGCCCAAGGTTACATGTCTAGTGTGTATCAAAGGCAGGATTTCACCCTAGCTTTTCCTGACTTCAAAGTCATCACTTTAGCCATTACATCACAGAGTATTTAAAAGAAATTTTTTTCCTCTCTAAGCTTGAAATTCAGTAATACTAGATCCTAATATAATAACATTTTTACTCACAGTTTACCCAAATTAATACCTTTTAATAATTCATTAATATCAAATTTATCCAAAAAGAAAAAGAAAAATATATTTCAGAAGGAAGGGAATTGCCAAGAGAATAGTGATAAAATGTATAGGGTGGGATGTTCTGGGTGACATGTCTATCACATTTTTGAATCAAATCTCTGCAGAGCACTAGACTCTATAATACTTTTTTTTTAAATCATAGTGATATAAACTATGAAGGTTGTTCTTACATAAGGCAAACATTTTTTAACTATGTAATAATACTGTTCATCCTGAAATTTGCTTTTCCCCCTCTATTGGTTTCCTTTGCCCATCAGTTTGAGTACATACAAGTATGTATATTAGGAGTCTTTGAGAGAAGAAAACATATCAGATATCACTGGTCTATTTTAGTGCATAATGAAAAACTGTCTTTTATTGATGCTTTTTTGACAGATTCTCCTAATATATAGATTAATTGCATGGAACTGTTAAGTACATCAGAAGTAAGCCACATCTTTCGGCTGCTAAAATATCAGTTATTAATTTACTGCTACCTTTCATGCAATGATCTCATCACTCCTAGAGATGACATACCAGACTTACTAACACTAGAAGAATTTGGTTACTGCATATACATCTCTGTAACGGTGTTAATGTGTGTGTGTGTGTGTGTGTGTGTGTGTGTGTGTGTGCCTATGCTTTCATCCAAGTATCTTAACATCCTTTATTTCCATTAGCTGTATGGAAGAATTTTTTAACTCCATTTAAGAAATAAAGAAATGAGTCACAGGAAGGTTAAGGTTGATTTGCCAAAGGCCATTCTGGGTGAAAATTCAACTATCTATTCTTCATCCCAGGCTCTAGTTAGTAAATCAGGTTTCCTACTTTTCTCTCATTTATTAAACTGATAAAATCACCATGGCCTGGAATTTAACCTATGTCCTCTCATCCTCTCTTCCACTCCTCCTCCCCCAATATCACCACTGGTTGCCCTCCATTTGAGTAAAGCTTACAATTTGGTTAAAATAAACTTCTGGGTTTTTTTTGGGTTTGTTAATTTTATTTTAATGACTTCTCTTAAGTAATACTTACAAGTTTCATGGGCTTACAAGTTTCAGTTAAAAAAAAGCCCCCCCCCCAGTAGCAGGACATATCAACATTCCCAATTTCAGGTTCACAGAACAATCCTTAGAACTTGGGTCTTCTCTTGGTAAAAGTCAACTGGAGAACAGAAGCAATTATTTAGACAACTAAGACAAAATGCAAAATTTCACTTAATGCAGATTTGTACGCTTTTTCAAGAGGAGGGGATTTCTTGCACTGATTTCTAGCTTATGTAACATTTAAATCATAGCATTTAACAAGGTAGTGAGGCAGCCATACACTTTCTCAGATGTGTAATGCTTTACAAAACCCACTGCTCTTCTCTGCCACAATAACACCTGTGAATCTGGGCACCCCGTTTCCACTGACTTTATAATAATGAAGGGATATCCACTTCTCTCTCTAAAGCCAGATATGGAGGCACCATCCTTCTGAAGCCTGTTTTCTTCCTGGAAAACTGACCATAAAAATACAACCCTTCGTCTCTCAGCAGTGATAGATAAGAAATACCAAAAGAGTAATAATAATTAATGGTCAGACAAGATGAAACTGTCATTGCTCAGACTGCTGTCTCCACATAATCTGTATTTTATACAAAAGGAGAAGCAACTCAATGGAATTTCAGCTGTGACCGGATAAAAACTGCCAACAAAATGTGATAAGGAAAGTCTAATGTGCATATTAATCATGTTTATAGCTCCTCATTTGTTGATATATTAGCCTCAACTCCCTCTTGAAATACAGTTTGGATCGCCAGTGGACTCATTTAATGCAACCAAACCTCAATAGAGTGCAATTAAAGTTTACAATTTTTATTAATTAGAAATAACTAATCTTTCGTATAAATCAAAGAACAAATGAGTTAATAATTTTAGGGCAAGATGAGAAGCTTTAGGGTAAGGAGAATCTAGAAGGATTTGACACATGACGTAAATATGCCATGGTGTGTTTATTGCTTGAACTAACATTCAGCACTTTTATTATCTAAATGGTTTTCCTGTATAAAATGAACCTATTCTATGAACCTACTTGAGAGATGGTTTTTCCCCCTGAATATTGTAAATTTCTAACATGATATATTTTAATTCTGTCTGCGTCAACTAGATCATTGAAAAAGGGGAGGATGAATATATTCCCTAAACAATTTAAATGTATAGTGTTTAGTTTGAGAAATGAACTGGTTGATACTCAGGCCGAAAGAAGCTGCAATGAGCAATTTCGTCTTTTGACAAGGTGTTCTGATCTTGGGCATGAAAAATGCTGAGAGATAATGAGCCAAATTAGGAGGGAACCTTCCTGAAAATCTCCATTCCTTTAAACCTTTAGAATTATATTCAGCTCTTCATGTGTATTAGAAAAGGATAGGGATACGAAGAGAAGCTGAGACATTCTGTTTCCAAGGGATGCCCAAAGAGAAGAAACTTTATTACCATGCCTTCAGATTTATTCTCGTTTCTTTACAGATAACTTATATGTTCTACCATTTTTTATTTTTTAGAATTCTCCATGATCCCTAAAGTTCCTTAATATAAATCACGGAAATGAATGAGAGTCTAGATCAAGGGCTCTTAATCTGGGATCCACAGACTCTTCTTCCATAAGGGGTACACAGACAGCTTTCAAAGGGTCCATGAGTATGGATGAGAAAAATAAATCTTTATTTATACTTCTATATTTTTACTAATCTCTAACTAAAATGTTGTATTTCCTTCCACTGTGAATTAAGAAAAAACCTTCTGATAAGGGCTTCATAAGTTTTGCTAGACCAACAACAGAGTCCATAGAAAAATAGCAGTAGTGTCCATGACTCAAAAATGATTAAAAATTTCTGGTCTAGGGCCTGGAAGAAAATAGTATTAATCCTAGGGAGATCATGCTGTGGACAAATCAAAACCTTAATCTAAGTAAAAACATCACCCAGAATACTGGCATGGTAGCATTTAATCCTACCAATGTATGATGCCATCAGCTGTAATATCACTATGACATTATTAAGAGTGCATCTTGATGTCTTGACATAAATGAATTAGAACATAGTGCTAAGATTAGGATTCAACTCCCATCTATGCCATTTGGCTTCACATAAAGAAATGGTTTTTTTTCCAGTCAAAAATTATGCCCCTAACCTTGGTTTGCTGTCTTACCAATGTGTGACATTTGTACACATGAATCATGATGGGAATCAGGAAAGAAAATGTGGCAAGCATTGTGTAATCCCTCACCACCAGTGGAAAAAAAAATACAATGTACATATGTTACTCATAGCATCATAGATTTAGAAATGGCAGGAGTCTGTGAGATCATCCATCCTTCATTTTACAGATGAAAAAACAGAGACCCAAAGAGATTAAATCATTAATCCAAAGTCATCACAATGACAAAGTTGGAATTTGAACTCATGGTCTCTGAATCCAAAAAGTCCAAGTCCAGCATTCCTTCCACATCTCTATAGAGAAAAATAGCTCACTGTTGATAAACGAATGTTGGCTGGATTGAAATGATGGATGGCCTTCTTTAGTGAGCATTTTTAAGCTAGTAAGCATCTATAGGAAGGTAAAGTTTGAAGGAAATATCTTTTAAAAATTTAACCTTACGGAAGTTTTCTCACTTTTTCACAAGTCTTCCTAACATTAAAAGATCGTAGATGTTCTTTGCATCCCATCTCAATTTATCATCAGCTTCTCTGGATTCACTTCATCTCTATTCAGATCAATAAACATTTACTAAGTATCTACTAAATGCTAAGTGCTAGGGATACAAAAATGAGGCAAAAGATACTCCAAGGAGCTTATAATCTAATGGAATTCAGAAGATTCTAAGATCATTTGTTCATTTCCTCTCCCCTCCCCTGACCTTCTAATCCCCTATGTCCTACTGTCCTACTAGAACTAGACTTACAGACCCCTTAAACTCAGCTTGTCTCAAAATGAATGCATTCTCTTTTCTCCCAACCTTTCCCTCTTCCTGATTTCCCTATTATAGCCAAAGTGGGATGCTCAGAGAAGACTAGTGTCTCTGGTCTGAGGATTTCCTTATCTGTAAAAATTTAGTTGGAAAAGGAAATGGCAAACCACTCCAGTTTCTTTGCCAAGAAAACCCTCATGAAAACTTGAACGTGACTCAAACAACAAAACAACAACAAAGCATTTAACCTCACTAAGATTTGGGACATCCTGTATGTATAGGAATTCATCAGAAATGATGAAAATACCTCATGGTTTTTAGAGTACAATGGCAGATCAGATGGCGATGTTTCAGGGCACAAAGGACAGAGTGGCAGGTCTAATGGCATAGTGGGTTTTTGGGTGTATTTGTTTATAATAATTTGGGCCAAATAAAGGGGCACTTCAAAACACCCATTGAAACTGATGACGCTTGCAATTGTATTTGTTTTATTATGGCCTTTATATGTTCTTGGTGATGTTGAAAAGACAATGCTTTCTCAGGTAATGGGACAGCCTACAGAGGCAGTCTGATGCAGTAAAAAGGGCCCTGGACCCAAGATCAGGAGACAGCTGGGTTTGGATCTTGCCCCTACCACTCATCGGCTATGCAAACCTGGACAAGTTGCTTCATTTCTCAGGGTGTCAGTTTCTTCTTCTATAAAAAGAGAATAACAACCTATAGCACCTATCTCCCAGGATTGTTGGGAGGATTATATAAGATAATATATGTAAAGCATTGGCAAGCCTGAAAACACTGTATAAATGTCAGCTGAGCTGTTATTAAAGTTATCCAATCACATTGCTGTTTCTGTTATCATCAAACTCTGTCTTCTCCTCATACAGTATTGCTTTTAGAACCGTTAACTGCTCTCATCCAGACCTAGGCTACCTGTCAAGAGATAGCACTCTAATTAGCTGCTTACCATTGGTATCCCCTGCATACTCCCAGTGCAATCCAAATATTCACTTATCTGGAGCAATGTGCTATATGACATCCTTCTGTCTCTTTGGAGAACATGGTTACCATTCCCAGGCTGCCCCCACGCTATCTCTGATATGTGTTCTATGAGACACAGCTTTCCAATGGGCATGGCAGGGGAAGAACCTCACCAGAGGTAAAGTTCTTGGAAACAAAATCCAAGTAATGCTTTGTTGATTCTTGCCTTTTTTATAGACATATTTCTGTGGATCTAGAATATGTATATATAAAGTGTGTAATGCTTTATACACTGATAATCAGTGAATTGATTTGAGGAAAGAAGGAAGGAAGGAAGGAAGGAAGGAAGGAAGGAAGGAAGGAAGGAAGGAAGGAAGGAAGGAAAGAAGGAAGGGAGAGAAGGAGGAATGGAGGGAGGAATAGAGGGGGGGAAGGGATGAAGGGTAGGACCAGAGGAAAGGATGGAAGAAAGACATAGAGCATTTGGGTATCCTAACAAAGTGTCCTGAAAAAAAAAACCCATGTATTAAATCTTGTTTAAAAATATTTTCTTTTATCAATTATTCATTTTAATTCAACAAATATTTATTTAATGTGTAATTCTATAAAGAGTACTTATTTTTCTATATTATGAGATTCAACAAAAATAAAATATGATATAGTCTCTACCTTCAAGAAACTTGCATTCTGTTTCTGGGATTAATTTCTTTCTATGTTTTGCCACTTGGAATTAAGTATAGACTCTATAGTCACACACCAAAGAGCTATAGTTACCAATAATATTTATTTTGTTTGTTTGTTTTTTGAAAGAAATAAACTTTATTAGTATTCAATTTAATAGCAATTTAAAAACAAATCCTGAAATACCTCATCAAAAGGACTATCCTTGTTAAACTGACAAATGCAGTGTAGCACTTAATATTTTTTTTTTAAAAATTAGGGCGAGGGTTGGGGAACATATGGCCTTCTAGGTTCTCAAGTGCAGCCCTTCGACTGAATCCAAATAAATAAAAATCAATTCTGTAAAGTTTGGATTCAGTCAAAGGGCCACACTTGAGGACTTACAGGGCCACATGTGGCGTCAAGGCTACAGGTTCTCCACCCCTGAATTAGGCTGTATACTTCATTTATTCAGTTTCAGAAAAACAAAATGTTTCACATATGTTCATTTTCTGGATAACTGAAGCTCATCATGTAAAGTATTAATTTAAAAATTTAACCACTTTAGATAGAAATCTTTCTATAATTATATCACATATTTCCCCCAAACCCTTAGAGTATACTTAAGCCTTTAATAAAAGGCTTTTGAAGGTGACTTTTTAAAGATAGGAACCAAAGATACAGGAAGAATAACTCTTCCAATTAACATCCTTCAAAAAATAATAGTATGTAAGTTTTTTTCATGGACAGAGAGCTAGACTTGGAATCAGAAAGTCCTAAATTTAAACCCTGTTTCAGACATTTACTGTCCCAGACATTGCTCCGGCAAATCTCTTTATTTCTCGCAACCTTGGTTTTTTATCCATAAAATAGTGATAGTAATAAGGTTGTTGTGGGCATCAAATGACAATATATGTAGAGCATTTTGCAAGCCTTAAAGTACTATGTAACATGTTAGCTATTGTTTAAATTAAACCGTTGGCTTAGCAAGATCCAGAAGTGAATATCCTAAATTCCACAACGTGATAGGCCTAGCATGGCAGAATCTGCAAGATCTGCTTCCCAACATACTGAAGCTCATGCCCCAGGGAAATCATTCTGTGCTCCATCTGGAGACAACATATGGTACACTAACAGGTTTATCTTTGTAATCTCTGTTTACAAACAAGGTGCATTTGTTCTCCACACAGTTTGTCTTTGCTGCCGACTCCCTGTTTCAGGTCTTTGATTGCTCTTTCAACCACACTGGAGTTCTTATCAGTGTCTGCCCTTCCAAAGCAATTCTTGCTTATGAAGCCCCTAGTCAAGTTTGTAATACTGCCAGGGGTGACAGCTCCTGGGTCCCATTAAGGTTTGTGCTTTTATTCAGCCACATACAGTCAATCCTCAATTTCCCGAGGGGTTGTGTTCCTAGAAAATGTCACAAAAGTAAAAAAAAGAAAATGTTAATACATTGAACCTATGGGAATTAGGGGGTTAGGTTCTTGCAACTCCCCAAAACTATAATCTTTTGCTACAGATTGCTGAAAATATGCTTTTCTGCATAAAATTCTTTATAACAAAACATTATTTCTGATAATATGCACTTTCCAAACACAGTAACTGTGAAATAACCCATAAAATGCAGTATACGAAGTAAAATTGGTAACATGCAAAACATTTTTTCTCACTAGTAATTCTCTAGAATTCTGTGATCTTTTATGCTAACATCTCCATAAAACACACACACACACACACACATACACACACGTATTGATTTCAGATAATTGATTTAACCACTTTTTTATAGCAAATGTAATCTACAATATCATAAATACTGAATAGCAAATAAAAATTTTAAAACCAAAACATTTTTTAACCTGAATGTTACCTTCCACTATATCAGATGGTGGTGTGAGGTCGTTTTTTCCTCATCCTGCACTTGAGAGGTTACTCTAGCACTTTCTGGAGCAGATTCACAAATACTGTCTTCCTTTTTGTGCATGTAATGAATTGTCAGTTTGTTAACACCAAACTCCTGGCCAACAGCGGCTACAGACATTCTGGCATGGAGTTTATCTAACACCTTTATTTTCTTGCTAAGCCTCATGACTGACAACACACTTGGGCTTAGAGCCCAAAGGACTTGAACTATGCTTTAGAGGACATAATTGTAACATAAAACATAAAAAGGCAAGCAATGAAAATACAAAACAAAGGCACAGAGAGCTCTTTACAACAGTGGGGTGAACAAGACCAGTGGAGCACCTAATAGGATACCAGCATAGTACTAGCACCATAGGATATTGCATAAAGCCCTGAATGTGGGGGTTTGCCAATGCAAAAGTAAAAATGAAGAATGAAAAATGGGACATTGGCTATATCTCTTGGTTGAATATCTACCACATTACTGCTTGGTGCTAAAGGGCACACTGGGTACATAGAACAACTAAAGCTATGACGATTTGGTGAATTTAACTGAAAATAAATAAGGATAAGTCCATAAGTAAAAAGAGTAAGAGACTGCCTACTGGTATGGCTGAGGAGGCTGGATGCCATAGTGGATAATGTGCTGAGCCTAGAGATAGGAAGATGAGTTCAAATCCACCCTCAGATACTTACTAGCTGTGTGACCATCAAAAAGTCATTTAATCTGTTTACTTCAGTTTCCTCATCTCTAAAATAGAGATAAAATAGCACCTACTTCCCTAGGTTGTTATGAGGATCAAATAAGATAATGTTTGTTTCGAAAACCTTAAAGCATTATGCAAATGCTAGCCATTATTATTAGCTATGACTAGAAGGGGAGACGAGTAATAAAACCATTCAAATTTCATCATTCCTGGGAGGGACATGTCAGTCATTTATCCACAAGCTCTAATCATCATTCTTGTCCAAAGAAGTCTTTCCTGGACATTTTTTGGGCATATGTGTTCTTTCCTCTTATTAAAATATAAGCCCCTTGAGGCCATGGACAGTCTTGCTTGCTAATTAGGAACACCAGTATTTAGCATAGTAAGCACATAATAAATGCCTTTTTACTCACTTATCCATCCATCCATCCATCCATCCATCCATCCATCCATCCATCCATCCGTCTATCCATCCATCCATCCATCCATCCATCCATCCATCCATCTATCCATCCATTCATCCATCCATCCATCCGTCTATCCATCCATCCATCCATCCATCCATCCATCCATCCATCCATCCATCCATCCATCTATCCATCCATCCGTCTATCCATCAGAATTTGGGGAAGCAGGATGAAGTAGAAACCTGAGGCTTGAATGATGTACTTATTTATTGGACTTAAGACTGATAGCTGCAGGAAGCTTCTCAGGCAGCTGGTCACTTGTTGAGACCCTCAGAATACCAGTCCAGTTTCTTCTACTCCATTATTCTACTTTTTCTGAGTTATCATAAGACAAACATAGCTGGTACACCCTTTGTTCTTTTGCTTGTTTCTGAGCAAGGCACACACCAAGCTTTAAATGTCATGTTCATCTTCCAAATTTGTCACAAATTCAAAGCTAAGCGATGCTTTTGGTTGGTTATGATTCACTAGCTAGAAGTGAGACCTCAGATAAGTCGCTTTGTCTCTGGGTCATAGTGTCTCCATTTATAAAATTAGAAAGTTGATTTAGGTGATCTCTCAGGTCCCTTCTGATTCTAACGATCTAGAGTTGCTAAATGAGGTATTTTGATTGTTTTTCTTCATTCCCCACCCCACCCCTATCTTTCCAATGAGATGACTTTGAGTTCTAGTAGATGCAGATTAGGGCAAGGCTAAAGCCAAAAGGAGACACCTAGGCGGCTCTGTGGATGGAGTGCCAGGCCTAGAGTCAGGACCCAAGTTCAAATTCTGCCTAAGATACTTCCTAGCTATGTGACCCTGAACAAATCACTTAACCCTATTTGCCTCAGTTTCCTTATCTTTAAAATGAGATGGAGAAGAAAATGGCAAACCACTCCAGTATTTTTGCTAAGAAAACCCTAAATGGAGTCATGGGGAGTCAGATATGACAGAAACAACTCAACGATAATGACAGCAAAAGAGCAAGAGCTTGGGAGTGGTTTCTAACCCTGGTCAAAAGTCTTGGATAAGTTCTTGAGTGTTGGAAATAGCATGAGAGGGAGGAGACAAGGCTCAAAGGCCTTGGAAAAGGTCACTCCAAATTCTTACGCTGTAACCTCCAATCTTTGGCTAGCCCCAAACCATAGATCCAAACCCTTCAACAAAAATACATTCCTGTGAAGTTTTTTCAGTGATCTCATTCCCTTCAGAAGAAGGGTGGTCAGTGGGAGCACACATTGTTTGGCTTCTTTGCATATGTTTAAGTTCAGAAGTGTGACCTACTATGGGAAAAAATGGCTTTCACCTTCGCTCTCATTTCTTTCTTTCTTTTTTCTTTCTTCCTTCCTTCCCTCTCTCCCTCTTTCCACTTCTTTTTTCTTCATTTCCTTTTTCTTTCTTTCTTTCTCTTCCTTCCTTCCTACCTTCTTTCCTTCCTTCCTTCCTTCCTTCCTTCCTTCCTTCCTTCCTTCCTTCCTGCCTTCCTGCCTTCCTGCCTTCCTGCCTTCCTGCCTTCCTGCCTTCCTGCCTTCCTTTCCTTTTTCTTTCTTTCTTTCTTTCTTTCTTTCCTTCTTTCTTTCTTTCTTTCTTTCTTTCTTTCTTTCTTTCTTTCTTTCTTCCTTCCTTCCTTCCTTCCTTCCTTCCTTCTTTCCTTCCTTCCTTCCTTCCTTTCTTCATTCAGTTTGACAAGTTCTCCCTATCTTCAAAATTGTAAGGATATCAACAGTCATCTAGATCAATCTAGACTTGACCAAGAATCCCTTTTTCTACACTGTGGATGTAATAGGGAACGGGCTAATGATAGCCCAGTCCTTCAAAGACGTGTATGTTTGTCTTTCCTGATGAGTTATATAGAACGTGCCTCCATATTCCCTGTCTGACTTCAACTCAACACATAGAGGTTTGGTGAAACTTCTTCTGGCTAAGTGACTTGGTGACTAGTCCTATGTGGTAATGAAGAGTTTTTTATTTGGTTTCAGAGCCAGAGAAGCTGATAATGGAGCCAGAACTAAGTCCAAATGAAAAAGAACCCTTATTCCACTCTCTTGGCCTTTTATATGTCTTTTCCTTCCTGGAACCCTGCTTGGTCAGGGCAGGGTCAATGGCTACAGCTGCCTTATCTTCTCATCTTGCTGCCCTGTGTCCCTTAGTGTCTGGTGCCTGTTTCCTTTATCTTTATATTCCTGATGTTTGGTGACTAAATATCTTGAGATAGGAATACTCAAGCAACTGAGGAGATCAGGAGATCCATCAAATCTATTTGAGGCCCCTCTGACAAATAGAGGCCCCAGTCAGGTGAAAAATCAGTGCAGCCACCAGGTAGCTTCCTTGAACCAGAAATAGAGACAATGAATCCTACAAGACCTAGGCCATCAGAGCAAAGGAATAACACTTCTAATAGCTATGCCAAGTCCAGAGGTGAATACGATGGGGACTCTGAGAAGGTAGAAAAAGCTCTCAAGTCTAGAAAGTGCCTATCATATGCATGTGTTGCCTACATGTGTTTCAATACTTTTATACTTCAAATTTGAGGCCACTCTCCCCAGGTTAGGGGGATGTTTTTTATACTTCTGTCCTTGCTATACTCTTCTCAATAAATAACCTAATTGATACCAACTGATTAATCTATTTGGGGGAGGGGAATATACAACACGGTGTTGGAATTTCTCAGCTTTTCAGGGTTACCCAATGATAAAACCCTTAAGGGAGAAGTAGTCAGACGCCTTTTGAGGGACCCAACCTGCCAGGGAGGGTGATGATTGGGAAGAATGAGCCCAAATGGTTCTACGTGGACAAGTTATAATCTAGCTTCTTTTTCAAAACTACAAGTTAGAAGGGACTAACAACTTTACGAAGCAGCCCATTCCATTATAGCTTTAGTTGTTATGAAGTTTATTCTCATGTGAAGTAAAAAATCTGCCTCTGTGACACTTCTTACCTACTTTTAGTCTTACACCATGTGTCAAGCAAAACAAATCTAAAGCCCAATTTTTTCAAATAACTTAAAGACTGCTATCATGTATCTTCTGCTTCTCCAGGATTAATATCCATATTCTTTTAACTGAATAGTAGCATGGTCCTGAGGCCACTCAACAATCCAATTGCTTTCCTGTAGACAAGCTCTGGGTAGCTAGGTGGCACAGGGGATAGAGCACTAGATTGGGAATCAGGAAGAATCATCTCCCTGAGTTCAAAGATGGCCTCAGATACTTACTAGCTATGTGATGCTAGGCAAGTCACTTAACCATGTTTGCCCCAGTTTCCTCATTTGTAAAATGAGCTGGAGAAGGAAATGGCAAACCAATATAGTATCTGTGCCAAGAAAACCTCAAATGGGCTCATGAAGAGTCAGACATGATTAAATGACTCAACACCAACAGACATGCTCCAGACTTCCTATATTCTTCCTAAAATGTGACATCTACAAATGAAGTGGATATTCCAAATACGGTATGATTAGAGCAGAGTACAGTGGGACTAATGCCCCCCTCCTGGTGATGATGCCTCTCAGAGTAGCTCAGGCAGTACTAGCAGTCCCAGCTGTCATAACATGTTATTAACTTGATTTGACCTTGTAGTCCACTTAAAATCCTACATCTTTTTTCACACAAATTGTTGTCTAGCAACACCTCCCTCATGCTATCCTTATATGTTAGTTATCCTTATAATATACTTAGCACCTTACTAATATGTCAGTTATCTTTCTCATTTTAGCATCAGCTGCAAATTCAACAAAGATGCCTTTTTGAGCATGCATGCCAAGAGTAAATCCCTAGAATTCTCCCTTAAATACCTCCCTTTAAATTGACAACAACCCATTAATGGATATTCTTTGAGTCCAGTCACTTAACCAATTCTGAGAATCCACCTAAGTATACTATCATCTCCAGCACTTCTTAAACTGTGGGTTGGAACCCCATGTGGGGTTGCAAAAACTTTGCAATGGTAAAAGGTTTTCAAATGCATGACAATCAAAAATTAATTTAAAACAAAACACATAATGAATCTGTGGTGTTTCTGAGAGTGCTTGCTGGTGTTGTATTGTGCAATTTCATTACATCCTGGGTACTGAACACAAAGCATGTGCTCTTTGCACTGTGCATGCCCTCAGGCAGCACAACGCCAACAAAAACTGCCGAAATGGGAAAAGAGGGGATTGCAATTGGAAAAAGTTTAAGAAGATCTGAATTCTAGACCACATTTTTACAGAATGAAAGACTTGGTCAAATTATCCAATGAAATCCTGCCATAGTGTCTTCCAGCATTCCCTTGAAGATATTGTCTTTCTAGTTAATGTATTTTTTTAAAAAAAGGAAATTAGATTAGTCTGGCATGATCTCTGCTTAATGAAGCTGTGCTATTTTTTCAGTGATCACTGCTTTCCTTTCTAAATGCTTACAAACCATCCCTTTAATAATATTTCAGAATTTTGCCAGGAATCAAAGTCAAACTCACTAGCCTGTAATTTACAGGCTCCAGTGTCCTCTCTTTTGTGAAAATTAGGGCAAGATTTACCCTTCTCCACTCCTGTTGCCCTATTCCTGTTCTCCAAGATCTTTCAAATATCACCAAGACCTTCCCAATAATTCTATTAATCACTTTTTCCAATTCCATATGCTGTAGCTTTCCCAGACTTGGTGATTTGAATTCATTGGGTGCTCTCTTACATTATTCTCACTTATTCTAAGTTTCTTCTCACTGTTTACCATTTTTGTTTTAACTTGCCCAGTCCAGAAATCATTCTACCTGGAAGAGAAGATGAGTTGAATAATTCAATCTTCTCCTGATCATATTTATCAATATTTCATTTTCCCCAATCAACAATCTAATTCCTTCTTTATCCAGTCATTTAACCATTTCTGTATACATCTCTTCGCATCCCAAAGGATAACATGCAAGACTTAACAAACACTTTGGTGAAATCAACATATTGTGTCTTTGAGTAATCAATGCATCCATTTCTAAATGCTTACAAAATTAACTTTGAAAATAACTCCTTAACCTTTTTTGTGTATGTTTTGGGCCCTTTTGGCAGTCTTGTGAAACCTGTGGAGGCATTCTTGGAATCATGGCTTTAAATGCATAAAATAAAATACATAGGATTACAAAGGAAGTCAATTATATTGAAATAGTTATCAAAATAATTTTCAAAAGAATTTCATAAGCCTCAGATTAAGAATACCTACTTTAAAAGGTGTGCGTGTGTGCGTGTCTGTGTGTGTGTGTGTGTGTTTTCTTAGCATTCTCCAGCAGTTTAAGCTCATTCTGGGTTTAGTGGTCTTGGTATTCTTCTTCTAAGGCTTTGCTATGCTTTTCTATCCATGTTTCATTGTCTGACCTTTTTTCTGTCTACTATACATATCTTTTAAAAATCTGAATTAGTTGATGAGATCTCAGTGTAATCCATATTGCTCTCATTAGGCAACTTCTCTTCTCCACCCTTCATCAGAATCCTATTTGCTTGGGTCTTCAGCATTTTATCCTGGACAGTTTTTCATCTCTCTTGGATCAACTTTTCCCAGAAGAATATTAGGTCACTGACTGAATCCTCCCTATTACTTCTTCTACCCTTCTCTATCACACACTCTATGCTGGAATGAAGCCATTTCTTCCCCTCCTCCCCTTCAACCCAATTCCTGTTATCTCTACTTCAGCACCTAGTTCCTCCTTGTTATTCTGAATGGGATAAAAAGTAGTAGTTCTGTTTGTTTCTTCTTCTACTTTTTGAAGAATGAAAGGTTTGTTAAGGCAAGTCATAGTTTTATTGGTTTCTTTGTTTTAGGCAGAGAGGAAGCCTTAACATAAGTCCAGCTAGGTGAAGTTCCCCAACTCTCCAAATTCAGTGTCTATGCCAGGTTTATGGCCTGTTTCCTGAACCCTTCATCTAATTTCTCCTTCTGTCCAAGGATTCTCTAATATACTCCTCCATGAGAGGAGTAAGTCTACTGTCTAACACTATGATCTAGTCAAGAGATAAGATATCAATAACTGATAAGCATGATACGTGAGAAGTGTATAAGAGAGGTAAAAAGGGCCAAGTAACATCCCAGAGGAGAGATTGCTACTAATGGGGAAGATCGGGGAAGGATTTCTGGATAAGGAGACTTCAAAGTATGATGGAGTATAGAAAGGGGGATCAAGATGCTCCTTCCCACCTCAAAAGTGCATTTTAAAGATAAAAATATAGAACCCAGAGAATTTCCCACTACCAATAGCAAGTCAGCAGTAGAACTGTGACTAAGACCCAAACCCAAACCCAAACCTAGCACTCTTTCCTGTATTGGTTTGAGTGAGATGGTTCTGTGAAAGCTTCCTCCCTCCCCACCCCCTTCCTCCTTATCCTTTCCTGCTTAGAATCAAATCTTCAGATGGAAGAGACCTCAGAGGTCATCAACTGAGTCTACTTCACTCATTTTATAGATGAGGAAACTGGAGTTGAAGAAGAAATGCTTACCCAGAGTCACATGGCTAACAAGTGTCTGAGTATTAAAAACTCTGATTGATGCAGTGACCAATCATGATTTCAGAGGATGATGATGAATGCCATCCATCTCCTGACACAGAAATGATAGACCAAATAGGAGAATTAGACACACTTTTTTGACATTGACAATGTGAGAATTTGTTTTGCAAGACTATATATATATATATATATACACATATATATATATATACATATACGTATATGTATATTATATATATATGTATATCTGTTAGGAGGGATTTATCTTCTCTTTTCAGCTGGGAGCAAGGAGGCAGGAAGGAGAAAAAACATGTTTTTAATCGAAAAAAATATTTTTAAAAAGAGTCTGACCACTTGGCTAAGACTTCATAATATTTCTCTGATATTTGTGTGGTACATTCTTGACACAAGATGGGTCATTTTTCCTTTGGGAGGACAACGGTGTTGTGTCTTCATAGCACAGAAAGCGTGAATAATGATTAATTTCAAGAACTTATTGGCATAGTCCTAGTCTTACAAACCACTACTGGCCCTTTAAATATAGCCAGACATTTGCTTCTATTCTCTAATTTGGTGCCACTTATCTAACTGAAAAAAAAGAGCTCACTCTGCTGACGATGGGTATGAAATACAGGCCTACAAATAATTGTCAAAGAAAGGGAGTAGTTTCAATCTTTGAGATAAAAGCTTAGGTAGATCTGCCTCCCTAGATCAGTGGGATGCTCCCTGGAGCCTACCTTGACTCCTTTCTGTCTGATAAAGTACCCAGAATTCTCTATGAAAGTTGCAAATTGTTGCTAAAAAAAGAAAGGGGAAAAAAACTTTGGGTGACCAGGTATATCAATATATTAGTAAAAAGGCAAAGAGAGAAATTATAAGTGATGGTTGTTATGTAGAAATTAGGATTGCTGTTCTCTCTACAGATGACATGTCAGAGAGAAGAAGAAAAAAAAGATGAAGGAAATTCTTTTCAAAGGATTTTCTTTGAAAGCTCAACCACAAAATTCTGTCCCATTTTGACCTGGGCCATTTCTTTATTGATGGATTAAAAGCCAGACTCACACAAAATCTTTTGAACATCGAGCAGCCTAAAACAATTTTACTGTCAGAGACATTGAACCAATTTCTGGAAGTGCCCATCTTAGAAGAAAATGCCATAATATAAACACACTAAGTCTAGTCTAGTTTATAAAAATGTGAGTGAGAGACCATTGAATTAAGAGTCAGGAGTCTTTCGCTTACAGGATCAAATGAGATAATATATGTAAAGCGCTTAGCTCAGTGCTTGGCACATAGTTGGCACTTAATAGATGCTTATTCACTTCCCTTCTCTTAAGGCCCCATCGCTTCCTTTATGGTTTTAGGAAAGCCAATGAACATCTCAGAACATAGGGTAAAATTGCTTAACATATCTGATTTCACATTTGGAAAACAGGAATAATAATCTTTGCCCTTCTAACTCATAGAGGCTCTGAGAATCTAATGATGAAAACTTTTAAAAGACTAAAGCAGTTTGAAATGTAAATGTTTCTGCTAAGATCTTCACTCTAAAGCAGATTAATATTTCTTTTGGTGACCTTGTTAATTTGATCAACAAAACTTTTTTTAACATATGCAAAGGTAAAAATCCCACTAAAGTACAATAAGGCTACCACCAAATATTTGGAGAAGACTAACTCTAAAGAAATTGTCAACAGTTAATGATCCAGGAAGAGCTAGTGTGGAGAACTGAATAAAGTTATGGTCTCAGTAAGGAAGAGTTGGGTTTGAGTCTCTCTTCTGCCCCATCCTTGTTGTGTGATCCTGGGCAGCTCTCATGGCTTCTCAATGGCTCAGACAGCTCTAAAACTTTAGATTTTAGAGGTGTTGAAGCAAAGGAAGTTTTTCACTGGGAGCTCCCTACATCAATAAAATGACACTTTTGGAGGGAAAAATATCCAGCAGCATAAAACTTTCTCTGATCCCTATAGCAGTAATCACTAGATAAAAAATAAGCAGAAGGCATAATTGTATTCTTTTGCTCTATATTTAGGATTAGACAAATGGAGGGGGTAGTAGTGGAGTAGGAAGAGGTAAGGAGAATGTTGTTGAGGAAGAGGAGAAGCACAATGGAGACAAGGAAGAAGAGAAGAAGGGAAGAGGTCTGGAGCTAATTAGATCAATATTTTCTCCTTAAATGGTAGTTGACTTTCAAATCACAGATTCACAGAATGTCAGTGGCAGAAGCAACTTAGAAATCACATAGCCCAAATTCTTTACTTTTAGAGAAGAAACTGACATCTAGAGAGGGATAATGTTCTCAAGGTCACGAGGCAATTGTCGCGGCCAGGATAGGTCAAGCTGCTTCCCAATAAAAGACCTGCCAAGGCCCTCATTCATGTGCCCAACAACTCAATGATGTAAGCAGGACAGGATTTATTACTCTTATCTTATAGATGAGGAAAATGAGGCCCAGAATGGTCACCAAACTAACAAGATGGTCCCTGAAATTCCCTGCCTTCCCTGAGTAGAAGGAAGTCTACAAGGAAAGTAGTCTAACATGAGTTTCTCTCTCTCTCTCTCTCTCTCTCTCTCTCTCTCTCTCTCTCTCTCTCTCTCTCTCCCCTGCTCTCTCACTCTCTTTCTCCATCTCTCTCAGGGTTTGAAAGCAATGTTGTTGTTTTAGTCATTTTCAGTCATGTCCAATCTCTTTAATCCCATTTTGGGGTTTTCTTGGCAAAGACACTGGATTGGTTTGCCATGTCTTTCTCCAGTTCATTTTACAGGTGAAGAACTGAGACAGATGGAATTAAGTGACTTGCCCAGGGTCAAACAGCTACTAAGTGTCTGAGGCAGATTTGAACTCAGGTTGTCCTGACTCCAGGCCTGGTGCTCTATCCATTGTGCCACCTAGCTGCCCCTTTGAAAGCAATACTTTGGTAGAAATACGCTGTTTTTCTTGAGGTGAAATCTAGTAGAAATATTCACACGTACTCCTTACCTCTCTTTCTCCTTCCACACTTTCATATCTGTTTAACTAAGTGACTGGGCTTTCCACAGGCCTCAGGAAATCTTTTGGTTTAAAACATATTTTCCTCATTACACTCAGTACATCACTGGATTCATTCATGACATGAATCCAATTTTCACAATAAGTAATGAGTGTTTTTTGAAATGCCATGCAGGTTGCAGCCTTGACTCACTCCTGCTTGAAAATTAAAAGCATTTTGCATTCCTTTGGTTCAAAATGACTCTATCTTTTTTGGTTTTGACAGCTTCTTTCTAGCAGAGGCAGAATAAGGGTACACGAGCAATTGCTCAAGTATAGCACCAATTTTGACAGTGTCTCAACCTCACTTAAAGCAAGGATTCCACCAACCAATCAATTGGCAAACACTCGTTCAGACAAAGTCAAATTTTAATCAGTTCAGTCATATCCAACTCTTAGAAACCCCATTTGGGGTTTACTTGGCAAAGATACTGGAGTAATTTGCCATTTCCTTCTGTAGCTCATTTTACAGATGACAGAACTGAAGCAAGCAGGGTTAAGTGACTTGCCCAGGGTCACATAGCTAGTATCTGAGGTTGAATTTGAACTCAGGTCTTCCTGACTCAAGGCTTGGCACATTCTATCCATTGCACCATCTAATTGCCTTTTATATGCCAAGCCCTATTCCAGGTGCTCAGGATGTAAAATAAGAAGTGAAAGTGCCTGCCATCAAATAGCATACAATCTTTTGAGTTAAACATGAAGGAAGTTGTCTGAGCATGAGTGCTGAGGGAACTACCATTTTCTTTCAATTCAATAAGCCTTTTTAAAGTGCCTCTTAGAGGCTAGCATTGTGTTAAGCACTTAGGACTCTGCCCTTAAAGCTCTTATAGTCTATCCAGGAAAAAAGAACATATATGTGTGTGTGTGTGTGTGTGTGTGTGTGTACATAAATGCAAAATACATGTAAATTAAATGCAAAATTACTTCAGGGCAGTGAGGAGAGCACCAACAGCTAAGAGTGCTGTTAAAGACCTTAGCTTAAAAAGGCCAACATCTCCCACTGCTTCCTGGGCCATCTCCAGGTGTCCTGATCTATATCTGGCCAATGGACCCAGATGGCTACAGAAAAGAAAGTGAGGCTATTGACTTTGCACAGCCCTCCCTCACTTAAATCCAGTTCTCTAGCATGTCATGGTATCTCCTTCCTGATGTTATGCGCCTCTTCGAGAAGGAAGGACAAACAACAGTAACAGGAGAAGAAGGAGGTGGCAATTGAGATGAGCTTTAAAAAGGGTTCATTCTGGATCAGGCTCATTCCTGACTTTTTGCTTGTGGTTCACTTACCATCACACTAAGTACCTTCTCATTCCTCCTCTTGCCCTACCCAAACCTTAAATGCTACTGATGTTACCCTATCACTCCTAATTCAAATCCCCCAAACTTAACACACTGCCTGGTACATAGTACTAGGCAGTTAATAAATGTTTACTGGTTGATTCATTGATCTGTTTCTTGACAAGCCAGTGATTTCTCCACTTATGTTATGGCTCTTTCTTTGAGGCACATGATAAAGAGAAGCACTGGTGTGTGTGTGATTAAAAGAGAAAAAACTATTTAGATTATTTAGGTCCTAACTGGATTTTTCTCTTGGATAAAGTGGACAGAACACCAACTCTACCTTTGGAAAAAGGTGTGTAGTACAACGAGGCGGGAAAAGCAACATTAGAAGTCAAAGGACTTGGGTTCAAATTCTAACCCTGCTATTTACTATCTGTGTGGCCTTAAGTCAGCCACTGCTGATCTATCAGCCTCCATTCTTTGATTTGTAAAATGAAGGGGTTGAACTAGTTGGCTTCTAAGGTGTCCTCTCTAAATCCATCTTGTCATTGATATCTATTTCACATATTCCTTCTACTCCCTTTCCCATCAAGTAATTTCTTTTAACATGCAAAAAAAATAAAGAAAAATTAACCAATATATCACCCAAGTCTGACAATAAATACACTGTTCCACATGCATAGCCCTCACTTCAGGAAAGAAGGGGAAGGAATCAGAGGCAGCTCTAGATACATGATCCCATGATCCCATGATCCCTTCTGTGCTGTATGGAAGCATACAAATAATTAGTATTTACAGGGTGCTTTAAGGTTTGAAAAGCACTTCACAGATATTATCTCATTTGATTTTCATGACAACCCTGTGAGGCAGGTGGTAGAAACTTAGGCTTACCTGGCTTGTTTGTTCAGGGTCACATA
>CM053627.1:158865625-158885129 GCA_028646595.1 Phalanger gymnotis
TAGGAGTCCCTAATAACAAGGAAATCACAGGTCTACCCTTTCTCCACCACTCACTTCCTGCAAAATGGTAGAGGGAGACAATTTGATATTTTTTAAGCAGCTACCTCAAGCAATAAATCTAATCAACATTGACCCAATTTGGTTGTTGGGGGAGTGGGGATGTAGATATATGTGTATATGTATTTATCTATACATGTATATACTCATACATATACACACATATATGTGTATTATATATCTATATCTCTACATATCATATACATATGTACAACTATATATAATTTCAAACACAAACTTCCACTTTGGTATATACATGTGTATATGTATTATGTACATGTATATATGCATGTGCATGTATATGTATTTATGTGTTTTATGTGTGTATATGATCATTTAGGTCTGCATCTAATTAACACACATGCATGCATATATGTAATATGTGTATGTGTATGTATATATTATGTACATATGTACAATTCTATATTTTTCAAGTACACCCACCCTTTGGCATATATGTGTATTCATGTATATACTTGTGTGTATAAATATATGGTATGTCTATATGTATAGGTATTTGTATATGTGTGTACATCTATGTGTTTGTATGTATATGATAATTCAGATCCTGACCTAATTTAGGTGCATAGACACATACATACACATAGGGCCTGCCTAGTGCCAGTCACAAGGTCAGAAAATTATAGAGCAACTATTTCTTAGCCCTTAGCCCTTTAAGGGCCTTTTCAGCTGTCAACTATAATCCTGTATTCAAAAATGATCCTTTTCATCTTGCTTATTAGAGAGGCTTAAATGATGGGTCTGGAAGTCTGGAGGCAGGAAGATCTGGATTCAGATCCTTCCTTTGACTCTTACTAGCTTTACTATCAGAGACAAATGTCTTAACTGCACTGAACCACAGACAATGCTTTAACATTTATCTTCTAAATTATAGATGGGCAGCAATCAGTCTAAGAAGAGGAAGTTCCCACACCAAGGAAACCATTACTATGTCCAAGAAACCTATATTCTCTTTCTACCTTTATCCTTGCTTCTAATCTTGAATTATCAAGGATTATTAGCCCCAAAGTCCCTCATCTTGCTCTCTAGCAATCTATGACAGACTGTCATATTATGCAGCAGTCCTATTGATTGAACCAATTGCCAGATAGACTCAAAGAGGAATGCTTCCTGATCTTCTCCTAGGAGCAAATGAAATTGACACTGAAATTGATCACCAGTTTGGGATTGTACATAATTATTGGCTGATCAGTTGAGTCAATTATCCGGATAATTTCAAGCATAAAACTCCACTTTGGCCTCAATTATTTGAGTATTGCAGGATAAAGTGGAATGTTAAAGCTCAAAATTACTCCAATTTTCCATTTTTTTTTGTCCTAGACAGAATTGTGGAACCCCTCCAAGTACTCATCTAGCAGTCTAGAAAATGACTGAGTTTAAACTAGTCCAAGCCTCCATCTCTCCTGACTGTATTGTTAGATTAGCTTAATGGACAGCAGAGAAACATGGTTTTCACTAGTCATTACCCAAAGGCACTGTACTGTTACAGGGGCAGAGGGAAATATTGCCTCTCCTTGAAGTCATCCCTGCTGATGATCAGCCTTCCTTCTGGGTAAGAATAAAATCCTAGGTCAGACATTTTCACAAGAGGATTACAGTATAGCCCCTTTTAGGTCTGGCTTCTTAAACCCCACAGTTATAGGTAGAGCATATCTATACATTATATTCACTTTTTAGTGATGTGACTGATGAACTCAATGAGACAGCACGGATAAAACAATGGACTTAAATTTAGAGAAAATGGGTTCAAATCTTGCCTCAGATTCTTTCTAGCTGCATATCCCTGGGTAGTCACTCAATCTTTCTGGGCATCTCTTTACTCATCTGTAAAATGAGAGCATTGGACTTAATGACTTCCATGGTTCCTTCCAGCTTTAAATCTATGCTCCTGTGTGGGATCTGTGGCACAGTGCTTGGCATACAGTAAGCCCTTCATGAGAATTTGTTGAATGAATGGACCCTGAATTTGCCAAAGGTTCCCTTCCACAACCATTATTTGAGAAAGGTTGTCTAATAGACATACTTATTACATAACTTTGTATCGCCATTTTTTGGTTTCTAACACGATATAGTCAGATCATCACAGGATGATAGATTTAAAAGTAGAAAGGACCTTAGAGGTTGTTGAATATAGCTTCCTCTCCCCCCATTTCACACATGCTCTATAGGTTCATCCTAACTCTAAGAGCAGCACTTCTATCCATTATGTCATACTGTCACTTTGAGGTAGATAAGGCATTTATCATTTTCACCATTTTATATCAGGGAAGTTAGGTGAGAGCAAGGAACTGTTAGAGGGTGGATTTGAACCCAGGTCTTTGTGATTCCAAGGCTAGTACTCATTACACTGTATCTGCCATGTTCCCTCTTTAGTTAGATTAGAGTGAGATGACAAACTGAGGGTAAGGGCTATACTGTACAAGCAAATCTAGTTTTTTTGTGCTTCACTTTACTAAGCTTTGCAGATAGTGTGCTTTTTATAAATTGAAGGTTTGTGGCAACTCTGCATTAAGCAAGTTTATTGGCGCTGTTTTCCTAATGGCGTATGCTCATATAGTGTCTCTGTGTCACGTTTTGGTAATTCTTGCAATATTTCAAACTTTTTCATGATTATATCTGTTACGGTAATTTGTGATCACAAATTATTATTATCACAAATTATTATTATTATTAATATCATTATATTTGATGTTGTAATTGTGTTGGGGCACCATGAACCACACCTATATGACAGCAAACTTAATCGGTAAGTGTAGTTCATGTTCTAACTGCTCCCCTCACTGGCTTGTACCCCTATCTCTCTCCCTCTCTTTGGGCCTCCCCAAGGAAGTGAGACACAATGTTGAAATTAGGTGAATTAATAACGCTACAATGGCCTCTAAATGTTCAAGTGAAAGGAGAAGTAAATAGATGCAGCAAACTTCATTGTTGTCTCACTTCAAGAAATTTCTCCCCTCGACCTTCAGCTACCACTTCTTTGATCAGGCAGCAGCCATCAATATCAAGGCAAGACCCTCCACCAGTGAAAAGATTACAGCTCTCTGAAGGCTCAGAAAATGGTTAGCATTTTTTAGCGATAAAGTATTTTTAGTTAAGCTATGTACATTTTTTAGACATAATGCTATTGTACGCTTCATAGACTATGGTATAATATTTATAAATGTAACTTTTAGATGCACTGGGAAATAAAAAAAATTGTGTGATTCACCTTATTGTAATATTAGCTTTATTGTAGTGGTCTGGAACCAAACCCACAATATCTTCGAGGTATAACTGTACTTCTTTTGAATTCCCCCATAGTATCTACTGCAGTGTAAGGCAGGGAATTGGTTCTTTCTTATTTGATAGATTGATCAAAAGTGGCCCATTGATATGCAGGATTTAGGCTTCAAAACTCAACTCAAGCTCTGCCTTCTACACGAATCCTTTCCTGATTCCTTTAATCACCATTTTCTCTCCCAAACTAAGTGCTATTCATTGTGGGGGCATAGGAGTGTGGGGGTGGAGTGGGGTAAGGATTGCAAGAAGGGAGGTTTACGATACACCAAATAGATAGATAGATAGATAGATAGATAGAATATTTATTAAGTAAGTGTTTATTATGTGTAGGCACTATGCTAAGCCTGGAACTATAAATGCAATGGGAAAATTTTTTTCTATGCACAAAGAGCTTACACTCTAATGAAAGGAAAATAACACATAAGAAAAAGCTAGAAAACAGGGAATAGGAGTGGCATGGAGAAGGCGTACACTCAAGGGACAGGTGGTGAACTCTTCATGAAATAATAGTGCCAGGCAAGTACTCACCAGTCATTGTAAGGGTTGCAGGAGCAGGGGCAGGTTCAAAGTGAGAAGGTTATTTGTTGGGAAGGAGTTTGAAGTGATTAGATAGTTAGAAGATGTGAGTATAGCAATGTGTATGTATGTAGGTAGGTATGTATGTGCACACAAATGCAATACATATATGCACATGTACACATATTAAATGTATACATATTACTATGTTCTAAATGCTGGGTATTAAAAGAGAAAAATGAAGTAGCCATTGTTATATGTGTATATATGTCGAATGTTTATATGAATGTATCTTTGCATATGTTAGCATGTATACACATATGCAGGTGTTATGAATGTGTTGTATAAATTACCAGAATACAAATTACAAGGATAAAAAAGAAAATTGAAACTGATCCTACTCTCAAGGAGTCTTCATTGGAGGAAAATATACATATACTTGTATGTATATGTATATGTGCGTGGGCACACATATGCATGTATATGTATATACACATGTATATGAATATACATGCATATTATGTGTGTGAATCTTTTACATACAGAGAGTTTTTCCATTGGTGTATATAGGTATATTTGTGTGTATGCACATGTATATGTGTACATACACATACATACATACATACATACATACATACATATACCTACATTGCATATTGTCTCTTCCATTGGAATGTAAACTCCTTGAGGGCAAGAGTTTTCTACTTTTCTCTTTGCATTCCTAACACTTAAGATTTAGTAAGCTCTTATTTAAAAAAAGTGTTGATTCATTATGAAATCTCTTGTGGGGCTGGCAAAATCAATAGTGTCCAGACCCTGCCATGCATGGGAACTTTGCCATTTGTTACCAAGGCCATTTTGGGGCCTCCCCATGGGTTGAGGTGGTTGTTACATAAAGAAGGCTATGTTGACACTTTGGCAAGCATTTGCCAAAACAGCATCCGGACGTTCAGAGCAGAAAGCTCTTTGGACCTTAATCTATAAAGAAAACACAAGTGAAGAGGATATTAACATGACCCTGAGGCCTCCGGCTTCTTCTGCATTAACTTTCTTCACAATGCATTAAAAAATAAATATAACTAAACCCTCTTTTCCAGAGAGTGGTGTTGGAGCTCTTGTCCAACAATAAAGGACAAGAAGAGGTTTTTTTTAAAGTTACTTCTCTCTTCTTTCGACTTAAAGGGGAAAAATCTTACAAAAATTGCTAGGTTTCCAATGCTTTTTGTTGTTGTTATTTTAATCTAAAGTCTCTTTGGATCACCTAGTGCAAGTCATCACACTATGACATCAGCAAAGAAAGGGAGGTAATTCATTTTTAAATAGCAGTGGAACCTTCAACAAAGTCCTCTTCTTCACTATGTACTGACCTGTGGTCAGTGGAGAGCAAGCCCTGCCAGCTCTCAGTAAGTTAGAAGAACTTCCAGTTTAAGACCAGAGATAGACCCATTTCTTTTACTGGAGGAATAACTTCATTAAGTTCTGAGAGGTTTATCACCCAGAAATTGACCAGACATGATTTGGGGGTGGGGAAGGGAAGCATTCAAGATGATTAAATATTTTCTGGTTAATGTCAGTGAAGGAAGGACTCATACTTATGAAATCATAGCTCTATGTAGAAGTGGTCACTTAAATCCACTGGGAGAAATTAGAAAGGGTCAAGGCTTTCTTTTACTGTCATACCATCCCCTTCCCCTAGGTCCTACCTCCTTCTGGCCCAGCCTGCATTATCATCATCTAGCTGCTGTGGAGAAGGGGCCAGGCATCCCCCCACCCACTACCAAACAACCACCACCCACAGGAGGAGTAAGAAAGCTTAGCTGAAGCAGCAAAGAACCCTGAAGGAGAGACAGGAAGCAATGCATGCCAGGCAAATCAATCCATCACCAACACCTTGACCACCATTTCCCTTCAGACCCTGAGGAATCCAAGGGCCTTTGTAACAGCAATGTTTCCAGCCCAGTATTTGCCAAAATCATCCCGGGAACCAGCCCCTGGGGAGATGTAGCCTGGCATCTGCTCCTATAGGTGGTACAATCATAGCTTTTGAAGACCCCAAAAAGAAATATCTTGTCACCAGTACCCTTGGTATTACCAACCGGTTCAACATCAGAAACAATATGACTTTATCAGTGGAAGTGATATTAAAGATGGGACATTACCAGTTGCTTTGCCCTAAGGGCAATTGGAGCTTTCCATCTGATTTGGGGCTGAAACCTTCCATATGTGTTAACTTCCATTAGAATATGAGCTCCTCCAGAGCAGGGACTATACTACTTTTCTATTTGTATTCTCAGTCCTTACACACAGTGCTTTGCACATAGTAGGTGCTTGATAAATGATTCATTCATTCATTCTGCTCCTTGTCCTTTCTGCTGAAAACTTGAGCAACCTCTGGGTTTAAGCCTACCTACCTTTGGCATTTCCCAAAGTGCACAGACCTCCTGTTATGGAAATATCACCAGCTCTGGAGTTAACCCTGGCTTTGAATATAATCATCCATTCAACAAGCGTTTATTAAGTACTTACTTTACTTAAGTACTTATTAAGTACTTACTTAAGGCAGTATGTTAAGTGTTGGACTGACTACCTGACTGGCCTTACTAGTCATCATTCTCTCTGTGCCTCTATTCTTATATATTCAAGGTGTGGGATTAGATGTTTTTTAAATTGCCTTCCACCTCATAACTCTAGGATCTTAGGGGTTGTAAGACATCATAACGTATTTAGAAATGATATCGCCACATACCATGTACATGCATACACCATGTTGCTGGCCAAATAGGTTGTTACTGTGGAGCTGATGTCTTTTCCCCTGACTAGAGAAGAAAAGAAGAGGTGTGACCATTAGGAGGGATTGCATATCTGGTGAAAAGGTTCCCTGATGCTAGGAGTCCATCCAATTATCTAAAACCTGGATCCATTGAAATAATTTCATGGTGCGGCATCAATGTTTTCGTGTCTAAACTGGTCTCCAACACTAACGTTCATCAAGATTCTGTGCCCAGAGACAGAACTGCAGGTGTTGTTGTTGGGGAGGCATTGTGATGCAGTGGAAAGAGGGCTTAACACAAATTCCTAGGACTTGAGGTCTAATGCCAGGTCTGCCACTTACTACTTATGTAAACTTAAGCAAATTGCTTAATGTCTCTGGGCCTTGGTTTCCTCAACTGTAAGATGATGAAAGGGCTGGACTAGATGGACATCACATCTCCTCCAGAACAAAATGCATGATGCTACAAGCCTGGCTATTGGATTATTAAGATCACTTAAGTACTGTTAAATAATTTACATATCTGCCCAGGCACCAGGTGGTCCTGCGATTACACTCCTCTTAAAAGTTAATAGTCAATAAATATGTATTAAGTAGTGCCTACTGTGTGCCAAGCAATGTGCTAAATGCTGAGGATACAAATAAGAAAAAGAAAGACAGTCCCTGCCCTCAAGGAGCTTACAATCTAATGGGGGAAGATGATACACAAAAGGAAGCTGAAGTGGAGAAGGTACCCCCATGGGGAAGTCAAAACCAAGCAGAGCCGCAAATGGAAAATGAACAAGAGTTGCCTGGAAAGTTCTGAATTGTTGAGTCATTTCAGTCATGTCTGACTTTTCATGACCCCATTGGGGGTTTTCTTGGCAAAGATACTGGAGCAGTTTGCCATTTCCTGCTCCAGCTCATTTTACAGATGAGGAAACTGAGACAAACAGAGATTAAGTGACTTGCCCAGTGTTACACAGCTAACGTCCGAGGCTAAATTTGAACTCATGAAGATATGTCTTCCTGATTCCAAGCCAAGTGGTGCCCTATCCATAAAGGATCAGATAGGTGGCTCAGTACATAGAACGTTATACCTATAATCAGGAAGACCTGAATGCAAATTTGACCTCAGGCATTTACTAGCTATGTGACCTGGGCGAGTCACTTAATCTCTGTTTGCCTTAGTTTCCTCATCTGTAAAATGGAGTTGATATTAATAGTACCTACCTCCCAGGGTGGTTGCAAGAATCAAATGAGATAATAGTCGTAAAGAGCTCAGCATAGGACCTGGCACTTAGTAAACACTATATAAATGTTACTTGTTATTAGTAAAGAAAGGCTTTCAGGGCCGCTAGGTGGCACCGTGAATAGAGCACTGGCCCTGGAGTCAGGGGGACCTGAGTTCAAATCCGGCCTCAGACACTTGACACACTTAATAGCTGTGTGGCCTCGGGCAAGTCACTTAAACCCAATTGCCCTACTTTCCCCCCTCAAAAAATAAAGGAAGGCTTTGGGAGGCATTTATTACACTCCATCCCAGCCCTCTAATCACAGGGGAGGAGCAACTGTGGGTGCTGAAAACATGTGGAGAATCAAAGGTGAGTCGATCTGCATAATGAGATTTCAGGTGATGAATTTATCGTCACCTGATCAAGGGAGGTATGATGTTACTAGCTTTAAACCCAACCGGGACCACTGATGGAAAATCTGCATCCATCATTCTCTACCTTGATTTTTCCCTATAAAGAGATATCAAGTGATCTTGACAGTCTCTGCAGAAATTTTTCCATAGCTGGCTAGCCTTTTCTCTTTTCTGTTAACTAAAAGCATCTGATTGCGGCAGCAAATGAACCTGTTTAAAAGCTAATGGTATTTTAGGATTTTCAAAAGATTCATTTCTTTGGAGTGGCTCATGATTTTACTTAAAGTTACAACAACTTGGTGAGCTCAGCTAAAGTAAATGCATCATTTGTTGTTTCCTCACAGACATGCTCACAAACAGGACAGAACAATGCACCCAGTAGATTCATTAGCATTGTGCAGCTTTTGGAGTTAGAAGACATGAGTTCGAATCCTGGACATATTAATCGAGTTCCCTGGGGCAGTCACTGCCCCTTTGGGGAACCTCAGTTTCTCCATCTATAAAACGAGGGGGTTTGACTTCTTTCCAGCTCTGAATCTATGACCTTTGTATTATTAATTTATGCAATCCGTCTTACTATGTTTTAGGTAAATGAATACCATAAGTTTCTGAAAACAATACAAAGTTTAGATACAGATATGAAACTTTGACACTGGTGTCTTGAATGCATTCTGCGTTTTTGCCATATATAAAATTTATTGTGCCAGACACATTTTGAAACCATGTATAAAAATACTACATGGTGCAGTGAGATTAATATTTTTAAAGAGTTATTTTTATAGAAACTTGGCACCAGAAAATAAGATTTCATTTCATTATTTTGACATGTAAAAGTTTATTGGGGTCACAACATATACTTTTTGGAAAAAAAATCATTAGCACATGGTGAAACACACAGTTTATTGGCAAAGGCACAGTAGCCTTTGCAAAGGCACAGTAGCCTTTTTTCAGTGTAAACTTTTCACAACTCATCCAAAATATATTTGAGACCACTCCTAAATACAACATAGTTAATGAAGGGATAGGCATGAATAAGGTTCTTCATTCCAGGTTTTGCATTTCGACTTTTCAAATCACTTCTATAACTGTTTAGCTGTAAAGAAACCAGTTCAAAGGAGAGATGGGTAAGGAGGGAAAAAAGGAGGGGAAAGAAGGAAAAGAAGAAAGGAGGGAGAGAGAAAAGGAAGAAGGTGTTGGGAGAGAGGGAAGACAAATCTGTACCTGCTTTGTAATTGTCACTTTTGCTTTCAAAGTTCTTGTTCTATCTCTTTTCTTCCCAAATACCTGGCTCTTCGCTACTTCATTAAGTTGCTATGAGACTGAGCTTTAGAAGAAGATACAAGTGTACTTTGATCCCCCCAATATTAACTTCATATTAAAGCACTAAAGCTGGGTAAGTCCTCCAATAACTGCCATACAGTTGATTTTGGCCAAAGTCTCTTTAAAGTCAGATTTACAGCATACCTCTCCAGCCTGGTGTTAACTCACTGCAAACCTCAATGGAATGAATTCAACCTCTTGGTAGGAACACAAACCTGGGAAAATATTTGCATTTGGACATTTTTTAAAAATTGCATTCATAGCTCACTTCTCTGAGGATGGCCAGAACCTTGGTCAACACAAACATGAGTGATTATAAAAATGATTGACATGATCATTCTTCTGTTTTGGTTCTCTGATCATTCAATTCCACAAGTGCTCCTTAGGTACCTACTATGTGTGAGCCATTCTGCTAGGTGCTGGTGATAGAAAAAATGAGAAATAGTGCTTGCTATCCTGTCTTAAACGATTGTCCATTTCATCTTGGTGAGGACTCTCTCTTCCTCTCAAATTAGAGTCTCTCCAGGCTTTCTTGTGACTTGTGTGAACATTTTAACATTTCTTATCAGTCCTTCACAAGGAATCTGCCTTCTTTTACAGAGAAGAGAGACTCGAAGCACACAGTTTTAAAGTTTTAGCTGCTGTTTTTATTAACACATAATGAACTAGCACACAATGAATTGCAAAACCCAACAATGTGAATCCAGAAGTCGGCTTTGTAGTCAATCTAGAAAAAATCAAGAAAACCTTCTTGTCTTTCTCTACTTCCACTCATATTTTAGTTGCGTGTTCATCATTGGATAAGTGTTGATTGTGTGCTTGTTGCTGCTGTTTGTCCTTCATTCTCTAAGAGGACCTTGACATCAGGCAGGTGATGCCATGACTTACAAGTGAATTGGATTTAAGTGAGGGGGTGCTATGCAAAGTTACCAGCCTCACTTTCTCCTCCAGAGCCATCTGGGTCCAGTGGCCTGACATAGATCAGAATGACTGGAGATAGCCCAGGATGCAGTGGGACACTTTGGCCTTTTAAGCTAAGGTCTTTAACAGGTTTCAGTTTGACTGAGGCAATGCCCATTCAGTGATTAAGGCTAGGTATGAAAAGTCCTCTTTTCCCTAGTTAAAAAAAAAAATCAATCTGGGAGGAAAAGACCCTCAGGGTTTCTGGCTAAAACAGAAACAATTGCTATTTACATTCACTCTAAGCCAATCACAGTCCAATGACCAAGTGGGGCTTGGCCTGGGACCTATTGCTGGCCAACCAATGAGAGCCAGAGTGATTTGGGTTTAAGGCATGGTCCTTAAGGGAAAAAAAATCTAGCCTGTAAACCCCAAGATATCTTACAAGGTTTCCGTGATAAAAATTCACATTCCTTTGGGCTGAGCACCAGCAGGTAAGGGTATGATAGTCTATATGGATCTGGCGATCGTGTGTTTAAAATTACCCACAGAACACTATCCTAAGCACTCTAGGAATGGTAAAGATGAACGGGACAAGGTTGCTGCTCTCAATGAATTTAATCTCTAGGTTACTTGGGATAGCAAGGCGGAGTCTAAAGGGCATTAGGATTCAGAGCCAGAGGACTTGAGTTTGAATCTGACATTTGCAGCTGACCACCTGTGACCTTTTAACCTAACTGCACCAAAAGCCCAACAGCAAGGCAGCTCAATGAATAAAGCCCTAGACCTGGAAACAGAAAGACTTGAGTTCAAATGTGCCCTCAGACATTTACTAGCTGTTTAACTCTGGACAAGTCACTTAAACTCCATCTGTCTCAGTTTCCTCATCTGTAAAGTGGGGATAACAGTAGCACCTACCTTCCAGGGTTGTTGTGAGGATCGAATAAGACAATGTTTGTAAAGTTTTTAAACTTTAAAGTGCTACATAAATGCTAGTTACTGTTATTATTAAAGCTTCATTGTCTGCAAAATGAGGACATTGGAACAGAAGTCACACTCTCTTAGGTCAGAATCTTTCCGGCTCTACATCAGTGATAAATCTATGTATAAATTTAAGTATTTAAGGAGATCTAAGTTGTGTGACCTTGGACAAGTCTCTTGACCCTGTATGCCCCAGTTTCCTCACCTGTACAATGAGCTGGAGAAGGAAATGGCAAACTACTTTAGTAACTTTGCCAAGAGAACCCCAAATGGCATCACAAAGAGTCAGACACAACTGAAATGACTCAACAACAACAACAACAAAAATTAATCTGTGGGGAGCTAGGTGGTGTGATGGACAGAGCACCGAGCTTGGAATTAGAAAGACTCATCTTCCTGAGTTCAAATCCAGCCTCAGACACTTACTAGCTATGTCACCCCAGGCAAGTCACTTAACCTTGTCTACCTCAGTTTCCTCATCTGTAAAATGAGCTGGAGAAGGCAATGGCAAAACCACTCCAGTATCTTTGCCAAGAGAACCCCAAATAGGGTCATGAAGAGTCAAGACACAATGGCACAACAAAAGCATGTGTGTGTCAGGGTCTTTGAGATCAAAGACATAAAAGTGCTTTAGAAGTAAAAACAACATATAAATTCTAAATACATTTATTGTAATCATGTTAAGCTATAATAGTCATTAGAGAGGCAAGAAGACCTAAGTTCAAATCCTACCTCAGATACATAACAACTGTATAACCATGGGCAAGTCATTTAACTTTGTGCCTCAGTTTTCTCATTTGTAAAACGAGAGAGTTGGACTCAGTGACCTCTAAGGTCCCTATCAGACCTAAACCATGATCTTTTGATCCTCATAGGTCCAGACTCTATCTCTAATATTCTGATGAGATTTATGCTTCATGAAAATTTGTCTTTTTTTGACACTGTTTTACCTCTGAATTACAAGATGGCAAAAATTGCTCAAATATAGTTTAAAACCTGTTTTTTTTAAACCCATTCATCTCTCAGTTGTTTCATTCAAAGATCATTTGTCCGTCCCTCTATTTCACAGTTGAACTGTGATTTTTTACTCCAGAGTGATTTCTTCACAATATCTCCTTGGTGCCAGGGGTTGGAGAGTGTGTGTGCACATGTTTGAGGTAGGTCAGGAGGGTGGTAGAAATGTTTTTTTCTTCCCTGCCTTCTTTCCCTTTTGTTCACCTTCTGTGGCACAAGGCCTGATTAGCTCATCAGTTTTCCTATGCCAAAGAGGTTTGGAGTTTACATTACCTAAAAGACTACCAGTGGTATTCACACTAAGACAAAGCATGGAGAGGTAGAGAGGGCTGAACCTGAGATGTGGGTCCTAATCTCAGGTAAACATTCCCATTTGGTGACCCTGGAAAGGAAAAGTCAGAGTCTCTCTTGGAAATGACACATCGTGACCTTCAGTCTGCTGTAGCACATTAAGTCTGATAAATGATGGGAGCTGATGACTAAACCAAGCATGGAAGGGAACCCAAACCTTCTAGCCAGCAGTCTCAGCGGTCAGCCCTGTGCAGCCGCAACCACATTGCCCAGTGGTCTGGCTTCTTTGGAAGTGAGGGATGCCTGGCTCAGAATAAACACAGCGGCGCACACCATTAAAACGCTCACTTCATCTTCCTTTTCTGCTCATGTGGTTCAGTGCTTCTGTCATGGGCAGGAACCAAGCAGAGACTTTCCCACACTACCTCACAAAGACTGTATTATTTGGCTTTTCTGAAGAAGGTATGCCCTGACTTGAATAAAAGCCAGATCCAGGCCCATCAATTCACTTGCAGTAGCATTGGAAAGTCCTTACAAACTGCAACAGTAATTCCCATGGCCCTTGGCTGTGTGATCGTGGGTAGGTCACTTAACTTCTGTGTGCCTCAGTTTCTTCAACTGAAAAATTAGGATAAAAATAATACCACCTACTTTCCAGGGTTGTTACAAGGATCAAATGAGATAATAATTAAAAAGTGCTTAGCATAGTACCTATTAAGCACATAGTAGATGCTTAACAAATGCTTCTTCTCTTCTCTTTCACCTTCCCCAAAAAGAGTTTAGATTCCTCTCACCTGAAAGACTAAGAGTTCTAAGGTTTTAGAACCAGGTTTTACACTTTGGAGATCATCCAATCTAATCCTCAGACCTTCCTGTTTATTGATAAATAAGGAAACTCTTGGTCATCTCAAAGTCCAAACCTTTCAGAGCTGAATCACACATAACCAGAAGTAGATCCCAAAGCCCATGTTGGAGTGAACCAGGAAGAGTCACTCTGAGCATGCCTCAAATAGGATTATGAAGAGTGACACATGACTGAAAACAAGTGAACAACGTCAACTGAGGCCAGAGAAATTAAATGACTTGTCCAAGGTCACACAGATAGTAAATACCAGGGGCAGGATTTGAATCTAGGTCCTTTGATTCCAGAACCAGTACCTTCCCCATTCCACAACAACCCTGTGAGGCAGATACAATTATTTTCTGTATTTTACAACGAGGAAACAGGTTGAAAGAAGGAGGAATGGATTACCCAATATTACAGAGTTAATAAATGTCTGAGGCCAAATTCAAACTCAGATCTTCCTCCTTTGAAGTTATGACTCTTTCCACAACACTATGCTACCTCATCTGAGAGAGAATGATGAGAATGGTATTTGGAAAACCATTGGTGACTCAGCATTTAAAGGAATTGTGCACGTAGAAAGAAAAGAGCTGAGTGATTATCTAACATACCTACTTTCCCCTAAACTATGCTAGTAAACAAATTAGTGCTTTTTAAGTTACCATTTGAACATTGCTTCAATTCTACACATATCTTGTACGTGTAGACCCAGCCTAGATACCTTAGTTCATAAGGTAGTGGCCATACAACTTTGGCTGAGTTCAAATCATCACCATTTCTCATAAGATGGAAAAGGAATTCTCCAGTAGAAATTCTGCCTAATGGTTTAGAATCTTGGGAGTTTGCCTAGCCCTAGCCTGTCCTCTGCAGGTAATCTATGCTTAGGTCCAGGTCCAGGCTGCTTCTAATTCCAGTTATATTTTACTCCTGGAGTGTTCACAAAGCAAGGCATATAAGAAAATTTATCAGATACTGCTAATTTGGAGAAATTATTAGCGAATCTGTTGCTTTTCAAACCACTCTTTTAAATTGTCTCTGAATTTAATCACATAAGATTTCTTAAATGAAAATTTGGCCAGAAAAGTTAGCATAAGCAAATGGTTATGGTCCTCAGTGAAACAATCTGGCAAACTTGGCTCAGCTTCCATCCTGTGAGTGTTCACAAAATAAGAAAACCATCCTACGTGGTTCTATGTAACACTTTCCCTGGCATTCTCATATGTAATAAAAACTGGAAAATACATAAATCTCTCAGGAAATTTCTATGTTTTTTGTTTTGTTTTCAGTGGAACAGAATTGTGTACTGTAGAAATATTCTGCCTGTCAAATTTGACCTCCCTCCCGCCCCAATGCTCTCTTCCCATAGGAGAAAGAAAAATAAATCTTTTCATTATGTGTTGTATTGTGTTATGTCACATAATGCAACAAATTTTATTATAACCACATCATAACATTTTATATCACATTGTTATATCACATCACATTATGTTATATTACATTGTATCATGTCATATCACACTATATATTATATATTTCATATCACTTCATATCACATCACATCTGCATCATATCACATCATTATCATGCCATATTATATCACATCTTCTTATAATTTGTTCCTTAAATAATTTTTTCTTCATTTTTCACTCTGCCATATAATTTTCTCTCCTAACAGGCTTGCCACATATGAAACAGATAAACCAGAAAACAAATAGGTTGCCTGCATGCTCTTGTTTAAATGATCCAAACAACTCACCCATAGACTTATTTGATTCTTATCTTACATTCTAGCCCCAGGAACAATGGCATCTATAACTGACATCAGATATATCAGATATCTGATCCATAAACTCATCCACCCACCATCCTTTTCAAAATTTCTACCTCTACCATCTCTCTAGTTGACTTGACTCTCTAGTTGACTCCCTCCTTGACTACTCTTGTCTCTTAATTCTAGTCATAGGATTACTTGATTTAGAGCTGTATGTGTCCTTCAAGATCATCTGATCTGAACCACTCTTGAAGAGATGAGGAAACTGAGGCCTAGAGAAATAAATCAATTTTTTCAAGGTCATGGAGGCAGTAATGAAGCTGGGATTTGAACTATTATTTAAACTTTGTTCTTCTGATCCCAAATCTAATAGGTTTTCCAGTATGCTACACTGTTGGTTAGTCTAATTTGGGGGTTTAAAGGTTTATGCAACATAAGTATTATCAGTCAATGTTTATCTTGCTGCCTTTTTTGTCTTCTATTTTTGAAACCTACAGAATGTGTGTCTATCTGAAATATATATACATATAACTGAAATATATACATACATGTATATATGTGTGTATATATGTGTGTATATGTGTGTATACATGTATACATATATATGTATATGTATATGTGTGTATGTATATATATATATATGTATACACAAAATTTCAGTGGAATTGGGAATATATCCAAAATGACTACAACTTTACAGCCCCAAACCATGGGACATTCTCTGACTTGAAAGGAGGATCCCAGACAGGCAGAAGGCTATCACTGAGTCAGTCCTTTAGTCATAATTAACAAGTCCAACTGTAAACAATCCTTGGATTTCAGAGAACAATGTCACTTTTTCCAAATGGTTTGCTAAACCGTTTCACAAAATGAGTCTGGTTTTTTGTTGTTGTTGTTGTTGTTGTCATGCCTCTGACAAATGTGCAGCATGGTTTTGACTTCCCTATCCTGTATGGAATTTAAGGTCCTTGACAACTCTAAAATCCTATGCTTCTATTCTATTCTATTCTATTAAGTCAAGTAATAAACATTTGCTAAGTGCATACTGTGTGCCAGATACTGTGCTAAGCACATTCATTTCAATGCAATGAGATGCCATGCAATAACTATTCCTTGAGGGTCCACTAAATGCAAAGTCATTTTGAATTTTTCATAAGAGTTGCATAGGATGGATAGACATGAATAGATTGTGATTTGCAGTCCTGGACAGAGTACCCACATGGGTCACAGGTCCCCTGGTCTTTGGAGTAGCTGCCAAGAACTGACTCTATGCCATTTCTTCCCTCTCCCCTGTGTAAATCCATGCTCAATTTCTGTTTTACAACATTCAGGGATGAATCTTTTAGATAATGTCTTTTTTTTGGTCCGGTGTGGGCTTCGTTTCAACTAGGGGTTCTATAAGAGAGAGTTAGCATCTTAAGTAAGGAAGAATAAACATGATGTCAGTGTTTCCTGTTGAGGACAGCAGGGAGGGACAGATCAGATTTGTTGTATGGGTGGGTTGTATCATTTTCCCACGATGAGTGCCACTGGGTTATATTCATCCCTGCTCTCCTCTGGGCTTTGCTCAAACAGCTCTAAAGGCTTTGCTGTGCAACTAATAACAGAAGGGCAGAATGCTTGATCCCAAGAGCCTGGGATTTCAGTATCTTCCAAGAGCTCTTGGGACAGGTTTTGAAGGGTGCAACAGATAAGCCTTTATGAATATAAGGCAGTCCCCTAGAGCAAATACATTAACATCTGATCACAAAGGCTCTTGGAGCCAGAGACAGAATGACGATGTGCCAAGGAAGGTGCCTCAAAGACAGGGCCAAAGCCTTCACTGAAGAGGAAATGATCCAAGAGCACATGGGCAGATCCAATTCAGATTGATGGCGTTGCTTTGCACACAGTAGGTACCTGAGTTTTTTTTATCTGTGTGCTCCTCAGGACCTGCTATTTCATCCAGTGTGAAAAATCTCTCCACTAATGCAGATCAGCAATTCTTTTGTAATTTACAGACTTAAAGATTTGCCTGGAGGCAGCGAGAAGTTAAATGGCACAATAACAGCTGGTATTTAGCTCCTACTTGAAGATTGGCAGAGCATTTAATAAATACTATCTCCTTTAGTCCTCACAACATGGAACTGCTCTTATTATCCCAATTTTACAGATGAAGAAACTGAGGCTGAAAGAGATTAAGCAACTTGCCCATGACCACACAGCTAGTAAACAGCAGAAGCAGAGCTTGAACTTAGGACTATCTTCATGCCAGGTCTAATACTCTAGCTACTACACTGAGCTGCCTACCATCAATAATAGTATGATAATGTGATGCTGCATATCAGGGGCAAGTCTTCAACCTTTCCCAATCTTCCTACTTCCAAGACTGGCCCTCTATCTACCGAGCAGTGCTGGCTTTGGTGTGTGACTTCCTCTTCCTCACTAAGGTCTCTTCCAGCTCTAATCCTATAATCCTGCTTCATAGATGAAGACCAAAGAGGTTATCTAACTCCTTCATGACCACACATTTAGTAAATGCCAGACCTTACAAGCCAAGAAATTCAAGCCCCCACAATTTCTAGGCAAGGAAACTGATGCACAGAGAGGTGAAGTGACTTGCCCAGAATTGTACCAATGAGGTCCTCCTGACTCCAACCCCAGAATTCTATTCATTCCACTATTTAGCTTTGGGATAATATGCTATCTACCTACCTCACAGGGTTGTTGTGAGAAAAATTATTTATGAAACAATATATACATGCTGGATTATTATATTATCATGGTCATTATACTTGTATATATATCAAATATATACTATATTTTTGACTACCACCTATATAATTTCTCAAAGACTTTCTGAGGACTTTTCCTTGTTCCTTTGATTCCAATAGAATGTAGGTAGGCTTGGGGTACTTTGTGAAATAGCCTTAACCAGCAAGTGCTCAACATAGATCTCCAGGCAGTATTGGAATAACACCCTGTCTTATTTCTAACATTCTATCAGGACCATTGTAAATAAACAACAGAGAATAAAGTAAATCCTTTTGGACCAATTGGTAAGCAAAGACACAAAGTGCAGAAAATGTTTTTCCTAGCTACAAAGGAGGAAGTCAGCCTCAATTGAAAGGAGATAGAATTAAAACTTCTGAACCAAATGAACTCTTTCCATATCATTTGTCCTTGAAAATGCAAAAGGTTTTTGTTTAATCGACATAATATACATCATGTTTCTACTGGTATTGGCTTTGCCTTTTTGGACATACTTCCTCAGGAAAATAACTGATTCTGGTGAATTTGACACCTCACAATGACAAGCTGTTATAAACCTGTAGAGTGTAAATCTTCCATGACTTCACTTAAGGTACTGAGGATAGAGAGGTGGAGAATACTCCATTTATGTTGAGTTTCAACTCTTGTGACAAAAAAAAAAAAACATTACAAATGTAACTGTATAGTTATGGAAATAGACTGTGTCCCAGGCTGGTGAGAATAGGGCTGGGAATGCAGAGGACCAGGGGTTCTCTCAGCCACACAATGACCCTTGTTGTTGTTTTCCCCTACAACAGTCAATGCTGTTATACATAAAATAAGGGTTCTTAACCTTTTCTAGGTGTCCTGAGATCCCCCTCATAGTCTAGCAAAAATTGAAATGCATAAAATAAAATACATAGATTTACAAATGAAACAATTATATTGAAATGCACTTATTAAAATATACAGTTCCAAAAACAAATTCACATAATGCTACTAGGTCTGTATCCTGAAGATATCAAAGAAAAAAGAAGAGAACCCAAATGTACAAAAATTTTCTTGGCAGATATTATTGTGATGACAAAGAAATAGAACCTGAGGGAATGTCCATCAACTGAGAAATGGCTGCACAAGTTACAGTATAAGGATATAATAGAATACTATTGAGCTTTATGAAACTTAATGAATAGTGTCAGAAAATAAAGAGGATAGTTTCAGAAAAAAGCTGTATGTTTTGTATAAAATTTGTACAATACCTTGTATGAACAAATGCAAAGTGAAGTGAACAGAACCAGGAAAACTATCTACATAGGAACAACAATTATATTGTAAAGGTAATCAAATTTGAAAGATTTCACCTACAGAGAAAGAATGGATATT
>CM053627.1:158885229-158897809 GCA_028646595.1 Phalanger gymnotis
ATAGAATACTATTGAGCTTTATGAAACTTAATGAATAGTGTCAGAAAATAAAGAGGATAGTTTCAGAAAAAAGCTGTATGTTTTGTATAAAATTTGTACAATGCCTTGTATGAACAAATGCAAAGTGAAGTGAACAGAACCAGGAAAACTATCTACATAGGAACAACAATTATATCGTAAAGGTAATCAAATTTGAAAGATTTCACCTACAGAGAAAGAATGGATATTGATTGAATACAGACTGAAGCATGCTTTTTTTCATTTCCTATCTTTTCTTTTTTTTATTTTATTCAAAGCTTCTTATACAAAATGACTAATATAGAAACATTTTACATAATAAAAATTTGAAAGATTTTAAAACTTCACTCAACACAATGACCTACCACAATTCCCAAGTATTCAAGATGAAATCTGCTATCCAACTCCAGATAGAAAGCTGAGCCCTATTGAAGGAATCAGGTGAATGAAACCCACATTCTTTGTTGTATCTTTTTACAGTATTTTTTAAAATATCCTTACCATATGTGGAGAACAATAATACCTAAAAAGTGTGGAGAACTTGTAGAATTAAGAAATCTCAGAATCAGAAAATATCTGAGAAACCATTGAATCCAACCTGTACCTAGATTAAAAATCCTCTATGATATCCCTCCCCAATGAGTGGTCATCTAGTCTTCATTTGAAGACCAAAGTAAGGAGGACCCCATTATTTCTTGAGACTGCCTATTTTTACTTTGGGATAATTCTAATTTTGGGGCTACTTGCCTTTATATCAAGATTAAATATGTTTCTCTGCACCATTCATCTATTGCTTCTAGTTCTACTTTCTGAGGACAAGTAGTAGCAGTAGCAATAGTAGTTGTAGTAGTAGTAGTAGTAGTAGTAGTAGTAGTAGTAGTAGTAGTAGTAGTAGTAGTAGTAGTAGTAGTGGTGGTAGTAGTGGCAGTGGTAGTGGTAGTGGTAGCAGCAGTGGTAGTAGTGGTGGTAGAGGTAGTAGTGCTGGTAGTGATAGTGGTAGTGGTGGTGATGGTAGTGATCACCATCATCATCATCATCATCATCATCATCATCATTTATATAGCACCTACTATGTGCTGGGCCTTGTACTAAGCATTTTTATGACTATTCTCTCATCTGACCCTCATGACAACCTTAGGAGAGAGGTGCTATTCTTATCCCCATTTTATAGTTGAAGAAAATGAGGCAAACAGAAATTAAGTGATTTGTCCAAGGTCACAGAGATAGTAGGTGTTTGAGGCCTGACCTTGAGACACTTTCCTAATTATCAATGTCTTTCCAAAAAAAATTTTGGTGCCGAGAATTGACCATGACATTCCTAAAGATGTGGACTGATGCTATAACTGAATTTCACTTTGCTACTTTTAGAGTAATAGATTGATAGCGAGATGTGACCTCAGAAGTCATTTAGTCCAACCCTCTCATTTTACAGATGAGGAAACAGTCCAAAAGGTGGACAGGATATAGAGTAACTGATAGAGATAGGATTCAAACCTCTTGAATTCTCAGTTTAAACTATTGGGCAGGTATCTGTTCTACCATTGTCTTTCAGAGTAATTTTTGCATGATTTTATAATGGATTCCATTTATGCTAGTGTAACACAGACCACCATAGCTGTCACTGCCTTGAAGGCTAATTAGATTAGATTTTACTACTTCCCCTGGATCTCTGGTACCCCATAAGGGGCCTGAGGAGTATCTAGGTTCTTTTCCATTGGGTCCATTCTCTATTGATGGTATTACCCACAAAGTGTAAAGAGAGTATCCTTGAACTCTAGTTTCATTAACCACTAAAAGTCAGATGAACTTTTATGCTAGAATATTTACTTTAAAAGGTATAACAAATATACAAACTTACTCCCTTAACTTGTGGGAGGTATAATTCCCCTCCCTCCTTGTACCATCTCAATCTCTTGGGAAGGCAAGAAGGTTGTTCATGTTTAGCTCAGTTCTAAGTCCCCAAATCTCCCTCCAGCTCAAGTCCCAGGAAATTCTGGCTTCTCTGGGCTTCAATGCCAGGCTGGCTGTCTGCACCATCTTGCCTGCAATCCTGGCTCCAAGATGGTCAAGGCTCAAACTCCTGGGACCTGTGGGGATCACCTCAGGCACCTAACACTAGAGGTGACGAAGATCATAGAACAGAAACACCCCCCTTGTCCCTCCCCAAATCTATTTCTCAGTCACAGTTAAAGAGAAGGAGCAAGGGAAGGAAAATCCTTCTCCTCTCACCAGCTCAGTTCATGGTGGCTATGCTGTAGTTAAACTGGGATCTTTGCCCTCTGGATACAGCAGCTAAGTGTTATCAAAAGAGATAGAAAAAAAGAGGATGGTGGAAAAGAGGAGTAAGTAGCTCAGAATTTCCAGATTTAAAGCTGTAAGTAGCCAATCAAAAGAGGCTACCCCCACCAAGTGGGAAGAGACACAGAGGCCTCCATAGTGGGTGATCTGAACATGTTCCAAAGGCTCCTCAAGGGTGCTTCCATGTTACCTGATCTGGGCATGCCCAGACAGGCCTAGATTGCACATGAAATATTCCAGTGTGAACAAAGCATACTCTATGCCCAGACATTTTAGTGTTGGTTCAACAGCTGGAGCTCTTTGGCTGCCATTGTCCAAAATGGTGTTAGCAGTACTGAACAAATTATGTGCCACATCCATGTTTGCATCAGCAGTGATTCTGAAGAAAGTTTCTTCCTTTAAATAAAATATGAGCATTATCTTTACTTTTTTCATAGAACTTCATAGCTCTGTATTATTTAAAATGTCCAGGTTGTTCACCAGATACATAAATACCAAGTGCAGCTGTAGAATTTAATAAAACCTCAGGTTTTCCCTAAAAAGCAAAAAAAAATACATATTATTAGAAACTTGTGGTCAAATTTGAAACTTGAAGGAAATATTTTAGCACTATCACAATATTAAATTGCAATCATTATTTAATTTATCTTCTCTGAAATGACTTCAGGGAAGTGCACCCAAAGCCCTATTTATCCAAGCCAGGAAATAAGGCAGTGATCAGCTAGGTGTATGAAGTAATTGGAAGCTGACAAGGGACGGCATAATACCACTATTGTAACAGCACTCACAAGTATTGTGTGACTTTGGCTAAGAGGCAATTAAATGTGGCAAAGTATTCTTTTTTTAATCTTAAATAAAAGAGGGGTTGTGGAGTAATAATATGAAACTACTCTCTTCCTGAATTCATATTTTTCGTTTTAATTGAAACATATCAACATTGGCACATCTGGAGGAAAGAAATGTTCTCCACAGTTCCCAGGCTTTAAAAAAAATAAGTATTCTATTTCTATGTATGTTACATAAATATATTGTTTTATAGGACTAAATAGATGACATATATAATGTCATATATTACATATGAAAGCTAGATAGTCAATATTCAGTATTTCTAGGAGAGATTTTGAGAACTCCTAGGCAACCTGTGCATTTCAATTGTCACTTTGAACTTTGGAACAAAGGAGAGACTGTAAAACGAGTTTATAAAAAGTATTATGAGATACCACAACTGGCATTTTTATGGCCTTATTAAACTACATTCAAGTGGCATAAATTATATGTAATGAAAGTGAAAAGGATTTCTGACCTGATTTTAATATTGAGACCGTGCTTATTAGTTTGAGTTGGTTGGTTGGGTATTTTTTTTCTGAATAGAAACCTTTTTTCAAACTTTAGCAGTTGATATTATGTGGAAGTCATAAATGTCAGATTACATTAAATTATTCTGGCTCATGGAATCACATGCCCATTAAGTTTCTTGAGAGTAATGAGTAGGTCTTCTCACAAAGCAAAGCAAAAGGTGTTAATTTAGATTTGAAACATTCCACCTCATTAGGAAGACCAGGTTAATTTACTATTCAGAGAAGCAGCATAAGCCAGGATCTGGAGTGACAAAAATGCCCTCTCTGTTTAGGGGAGCCATAAGGAAAGACATTTCAAAGTTTTTCATCCTAAAAGAGAATCATTTGCCCTTATGAGGACAAAGAAGAATGGATCTAGTACATACCTTTAAGCACTCAATAACTGGAGAATCTGACCAAATATTATATAGTTAGGGAGGAGCAGGAAATTCATGTGGATTCAGACTTGAAAATGTATATCCACAAATGTGAGTGACCTGTCTATATAGTATGTTTGAAATTCCTAATTTTTCAGAAAGTATATTTTTATTTTTAAGGTTTAGAGAAGACATTGTTTCTGTAGGGGATAAAAAACGGACTTGGGATTTCATAGTATCACATGATTATAGAATTGTTGTTGTTTTGTTTGTCCTTTGCTCTTGAAGAGGACCATGACATCAGAGAAATGATGACATGACTTGCAGTTGACTTTGATTTGAGAGATGGAGGGCTGTGCAAGGTCACCAGCCTCACCTTCTCCTCCAGAGCCATCTGGGTCCAGTGGCTTGATATTCACCAGGATGACTGGAGATGGCCCAGGATGCATTAGGAGATTCTGGCCCTTTTAGGCTAAGATCTTTTCAGGTTCTCACTTTGTGAGGTAACATCCATTCAGTGAATAGGCCTCTTTAAGAAGTTAATCAAGGGATGGCCCTTTAATCAAAACTCAAAAAGAAGAAAATCAAACTGGGAGGAGAAGTCCCTCATGTTCCTGGCCAAAAGAGAAACAGTTACTATTTAGTATTTAGAGTTAGAAGGGACTTTTGAGGACATCTGATTCCATCCCAATCATTTTTCAGATGAATAAAAGAGGCCAAGAAAGATTAAGGGGCCTGCCCATGATTACATAGAATCTAAACCATGGTCTTCCTGACTCACATTCTAGCATTCTGTCCACTACACTTTTTCAGCTCTTTTCATTGGTATAAGGCAGGCCTGCACAATCTGTGGCCGCTTGCAGCATGCCAAAGGATTTCAGGAGGCTGGCAAAAAATGTAGAGAAAAACATCCTTCGTATGTAGAGGAAATCCTTTGGCATGTAGCAAGCAGCCACAGGTTGTGCAGGCCTGGTATAAGGAGTTCCTAGATGAGGAAACTCCCTTTTTCAAGACAAATTGGCCCTTTCTCTATAACTTCAAAATTTACTTTACGAAATTTACTTAAAGCATTGTAAGGCGAAGTGATTTGCCTGGGACTACCTGGCCAGTATGTGTCAGAGGCCCACACTCCAGGGGCCAGCTTTCTATCTGCCACACCCTATGTTGCCTCATTACCTGTTTATTTTTTAAGCCCACCAACTCATTAGAGAACTGAAGAACCAATGGAGGAGCCTGAAAGGCCTTGGAATTTCAACTAGTAGTCTCTCCTCAACTTTGCCAGGTGAAGATGTCATCAAAATGCAAAGAGATCATCAAATTTTTAAGTACAAGAAATGAACAAGAAATAAAAGTGTCCAAAAATATCCTCTGTAAGCCAAGGTATATGTTGAGCTAGCTTAGCATTTTTGATGGAGGAGAAAGACAGAAATCCCAAAGGGCTTCAAAGGCAATTTAAGATGGAAAAGTTAGTTTACTGCGGCACTTCCCAAAGATAGACCAAACAAAATGTATATGTGACTAAGCTTGAAAAGACATAAGATAAAATAGGAGAATTTTAGTACTGTGCACCAAAAGTACCATGGCAGAGATAAGTTTCCAATACATTTTATTATCAACTCGAATTAATGTGGTGAGATGCAGACAAGTATTATCATTTGTTATGTATAAATATTATAGGTAAAGGAAATAATATGGAAAACTACAGATTTTAGATCTAGAAGAGATTGCTATAAATATTTTTCAATATATAGGTTCTTTTCCTTTTTCCATAATCATCTTTGGAAATAGACCAAGTAGTGGTATTGCTAGGTCAAAGGGTATAAGTAGTTTAATAACTCTTTGGGCATAATTCCAGATTGCTCTCCAAAATGGTTGGATCATTTCACAATTCCAAAAACAATGAATTAGTGTCCCAATTTTTCCACATCCTCTCCAACATTTGTCATTTTCCCCTTGTATTATTTTAACCAATCTCATAGGTATCAAATTATATCTCAAGGTTATTTTAATCTGCATTTCTCTAATCAATAATGATTTAGAGTGGCAAAGAACTGGAAATTGCAGAGATACCCATCAACTGAGGAATGGCTGAACAAGTTATGATGTATGATTGTGATGGAATGCTACCGTGCTATAAGAAATAACAAGCCCAACGATTTTAGAAAAGCATAGAAAGAAAGAATTACGTGAAATAATGACAAGCGAAATGAACAGAACCAAGAGAACTTTGTATACAGTAATAGCCATATTGTTTTAAGAACAACTTTGAGCGAATAAGTTATTGTGTCTATTATAAATCCTCAAATTAACTATAAAGGACATATGAAGAAAGATGCTATCTGCATACCTATAAAAAACTGATGAATGTAAGTATGTATAGAATATTTTATATACACATGTGTATATGTGTGTATACATATATGTACATGTGTATATTGTGTGTGTATATATACATATGTGTGTGCATGCATGTGTACATACATATACATACCTATTTGTATCTCATGGTAGCCATCTCTTGGAAAGGGGGGAAGGAAGAAAAAAATTAAAAAATGAAAAAAGAAATTTACATGATAGTTTTATCGTGTATTTGAAAGGAATAGAAAGCCTAATAGACTTGCAGTTTCATATGCAATCATCTTTTTCTCCTACAGTGTTGCAGAAATGCTTATTTTATATCATAATTTTTTTAAAAGCTATAGAAGAGATTGTCAACGTCATCTTTTCAAATATTCTTCCACTCAGAAAAGAATGCTCCCTCCAGAATGTCTGATAGATGGCTACCTAATGTCTGCTTAAATATGTCTAGTCAAGGAGTGTTCACTAGTTCCCTAAGACAGATTATTACACTATTGGTCAGGCCTCCACAATAAAAAGTGATTTCTTATACTAAGACCAAATCTACTTCTTTCTATGTAAGTGTCACCACTTGGTACTAATCCAGTCTCTGGAGGAATATAAAACATATCTGTTCCCTTTTCTACATGATAGTCCTTCCAATATCTGAAGGCAGTCCTCATATCTCTAGTCTTCTGTTCTTCAGAGTAAATATCTTCAGTTCTTTCAACTATTTTTCATTTGATACTGGTTTATCATTCATCATTCTGGGTGCCCTCCAATTTGTCAATGTGTCTTTTAAAACGTGGTATCCATAGGGCAGTGTGGCTTAGTCGAAATAAAGCTAGCTAGCTTCAGAGTTAGAAAGATCAGAGTTCAAGTCCTTGCCTCTGACATATACTTGCTGTGTGATTCAAGGAAAGTCATTTAATCTGTCAGTGCTTAGATAACACTCTAAGATTATAAATTGCAGAGTCAGACCCAATCTGTATTGGTAAAGGGATTTTCCTCATCAGTAACTTCCTAAGCCAGTGATATTGCAATTCCCTTTCCACCCTTCCCTCCTCTCCACAAAGGAGGGATGGTGTGGGGGACACCTAGGACTGTGCAAAAACACCCCTAATGTAACCTAACCAGTGCAGAGTAAGTAGGAAGAATAGAATGAAGAACTCTTGGAAAAAATCTGTGATAAATCTGAAGCAGGTAGTGAATTATCATCTCCATTTTTACAGATGAAGAAGCTGAGGCCCATGGTTTGCAGAGGATTGTTTGACAATTGCGTTTCTTGCTTATTTCTCTTCCTTTAAAATCTGATGATCTCTTTGCATTTTTATGGGATCTTCATCTGGCATGTCCCATGTGGATGGTCCAAGATTCAAAATGGGAGTCAAAAAAACTAGAAAAGTTGTATCTGTGTGGTATCATATTACCTCTGCAATTTTTCACTGACCCAATTTTGGGCTGAAATGATCAAGCGAATTAAGGTAGCATTTGAGTGACATGTAGGGACATGTAAGGAAAAAAGAAGTTTCTCTGCTTATTTTGCTAGGAAGCTGAAGAGCTTTTTTCCCAGTTGGAATGGGGTAGTCAAGTCATAAGTGAAGATGCTCTCTGCTGAAGAGGACCACGACTATAAAAAGCAAAGCACAGGCCAGTCACTTCCAAAGAGGTGCCAGACGTGGAATTGGAAAGTCATAAGATACTCAATTACAGAACATGGAGATCAGCCAAAATGGAACAAAGGAAGTGTAATAACATATGGAAACAATGAGGTGATTCTATTAAGAAGTGACAGACAAAGGCCATGGGGATTACAAATCCATCACCCAGTTTTCAAGGATATATAAAGAACAGAGAATCTAAAACACTTTTAATTTATAAGTGATATTTTTTCCCCTTGTCTAAATCCAACAAGGACCTTGGGTAAGAAGACTGAATGTAATGGAAATTGAAGGTGGGAGCACAGGAAACTCATTGAAATTGGGGATTGGGTGGGAGAGAATTTGTACCCTCTACACAAGAGGGGGAAGATAAGGATCAGACATCTGGAAAGGATCTACACAGGTCTTGCTGGAGAGGTCAGGACTCAGGAAAGACATGTGAAGAAAAAGAGTTGGGATTACCTGGCCATGGAAGAAGAAAAGAGCCAGTGGTTAAGAAGACTTTGTGCAAGTTGTATGGGAGAATGAAGCTATATATAGATGTGTCATGAAGATGAGGAGCAAGAGATAGTGTGATAGATATATATATATATATATATATATATATATATATATATAATTGACAGCATCTTTGAGTTGGCCTCAAAAGGAGGATGCACTGGCCACATGAAGCTGATGTTAAGCAATGCATAAGCATTGGGTATTTTTTTATTTTTTCGTATTAATCCAGAAGTGACAACATTGACACAAAATCTATATGATGCATGCGATCTTCAGGGCAGATCTTCCAAGCAGGGATAAAATCACAAATGATCTCTATTCCACATAAATAAGGATAGGGACCAGATCTGTAATTTCCTTGGCACAGAGAATTCTAGGGGAGGCAGGAAGAGACCTCGTCTCCCAATGTTAATCAGCACTTGTACTCCTTCTATCTACAGGCTCGTACTGAAACCTGGCTCCCTCTTGATGACACAGCTTCTCTGGAACCTTTTCTAGGACTAGCTGCACCTTCACTCATTCTCCCTCAGCTCACTGGTTGAGGCAGGGGAATTGGAATACTTCTTACTCCCCATGACTCCTTATATGTTATCCCCCTACCTCCGTCACTCGGTAATCTCTCTTCCTTTGATGTTCATGCTATTCACATCTACCACTCAGTCAAAATCCTGATAGTTGTTGTGTATCGACCCTCCAGCAGACTCCACTTTCTTCCTCAGTGAAGTCAGTAGATGGCTCACAACTTTTCTCTTATCAATGCCTTTGCTCATACTAGGAGATTTCAATAACCATATTGATTTTTCCTCAACCACTCTAACCATTCATGAGCTACTCCTCCACCCAACCTCAGCCACACACAAAGATAGTCATACCCTTGATCATGCCATCACCCACAAAAGTACCACTTCCATGTTCAAGAATTCCAAAATTCCCTTATCTGACCATAACCTACTGTTTTTTTTTACCTCTCCCTTTACCTTCCCTTAGCAAATTCTATTCTTCATCTAAACTGTCACCTCCAGTCCCTTGACCCCTCAGTTCTTCCCCTGGTCCTCTCCCTTGCATGAACTACTCTCTCGTTTTTCCCCATCTTGACCCTTTGGTGAACCAATTCAGCTCAACAGTGTCCTCCTCTCTCAAATCCCTATCATCTGTATCATATCACTGATTATGCCCAGTCAAGCCTCAGCTCTGGATTACTCCCAACATTTGCCACCTGCTCTCTGTGGAGAAAATAACACAACCATTCTAACTGGGTCCACTACAAAATTTATGTTATACAACTTCTGGGCCTTCACTGCTGCTAGGCAATTCTACTCTACCTCTATCATCAGCTCATAACACCACTCTTTACAGTGACTCTTCCAAACCTTTTCATCCCTTTTCAAATCTCCCACGTCTGGCTCTCTCTCGCCCCACTCTCTCAGCTGAGATACTTGCCTCATCTTTTACAAGCCATTTTCCTCTCCTATCCTCTTCCTCATCTCCTATCACTCAAATGTCTTCTGCCATTATCTCCTCCTTCGCTCGCATGATGTCTCACATGATGAAGTGGCCTTCCTCCTTAGCTGAGTTAGTGACCCTATTTTACCCATTTCCTTAGATGGAGTGCCCACTCTGTCATTCCCACTCTATCACTTATTTTCAATATCTCCATGTCTATTATCTACTATTCCCCACTGCCTTCAAAAATACCTTCAAAAATGCCTTCAAAAAACCCTTACTTGATCCTTCCATTCCCATTCTCATCCTACATCTTGTCTGCCTTTTGTAGCTAAACTCCTCCAGAAGGCCATCTGTAATGGGTACCTCCACTTTCTCTCTTCTCACTCTCTTCTTAACCCCTTACAACCTAACTTCTGAATTTATCATCCCACCAAAACTGCTTTCTCCAGTTACTAATAATCTCTTTGTTGCCAGATCCGACTACGGCTTTTTCTCAATCCTTATTCTCCTTGACCTCTCTGTAATCCTTGATACTGTCAATCATGCTCGCCTCCTTAATACCCTCTTCTCTCTAAGTTTCCAGAATACCTCTTTCTACTGATTCTCCTACCTACCATATTACTTCTTCTCAGCCTCCTTTGCTGTATCTTCACCCAGATTATACCTTCTAAGTGTCCCATTAGTGTCTGTTCTGGGCCATCTTCTCTTATTCTTCTATAGTACTTCATTAGGTGATCTCATCAACTCTTGTAGATTTAATTACCATCTCTATGCTGGAGATTCTCAGATACACCTATCCAGCCCCAACCTCTCTACTGACCTCCCACCTCAAGACTCCAACAGATTTTCAAGCATCTCTAACTAGATTGCCAGCAGACATCTTAAATTGAACATGCCCCAAACACAACCCACTATCTTTGTCCCACACCTTCCGTCCCCTCTCATTTTCCTTAGTACTATAAAGGGCAACACCATTCTTTCTGTCCCTCAGGCTTGCAACCCGGGAGTTATCCTCTACTATTCGATGTCTCTGACTCTACAAATCCAATCTGTTGCCAAGACCTGATGATTTCATCTCCGCAACATCTCTTATATGTTCCCCTTCTCTCCTGTGACATTGCCACCCTCTAGTGCCCACCCTCATCACCTCACACCTGTACTATTGCAATAGCCTCCTGATGAGTCTGCCTGCCTTAAGTCTACTCCAATCCATCCACTATTCAGCCTCCAAAGTGATTTTCCTTAAAATGGTAGTCTGACCATGTCACTCCACTGCTCAAGAAACTCCAATGGCTCCCAATCATGTCCAGGATCAAATATAAAATGCTCAATTTGGCATTAAAAGCCTTTCATAAAATAGCTCCCTCCTATTTTCCAGTCTTCTTATGCCTTACTCCCTAACATGTACTCTTTGACCTAGTGACTCTGGCCTCCTGGCTGTTCCACAGATATGATGTTTCTCCCCTTGGCATTTTCTCTGTCTGTCCCTCATGCCTGGAATATTCTCAGCCCTGCCTACTGAAATCCATTCCAAAATCTCATCTTTTGCTAAAGTCTCCTCCACTTATCTTAATTTAGTGCCTTCCCTTTGTTAGTTATTTCCTACAAATAGCTTTTAAAAATGTTTGTTTGAATGTTGTCTTCCTCTTTCAGTTAAGAGCTTCTTGAAGGCAGAGAATGTCTTCTTTTACCTCTCTTGTATCCTTAATGCTTAGCACAATGCCCAGCATATAGTAGGCATTTAGTAAATGTTTATTGATTGAATGCTTTATAAATTATACTCTTCAGAGAGTTGTCTAGAGCACTTAGAGCTTAAATTACTTTCCCAGAATTCCACAGTCACTACGTGGACCTGAACTCAGGTCATTCTCACTTCAGAACCAGTCTTCACTCTACTATACAGCCTCTCTTCCTCCTAACTATGGCTAGAAAAGAAGGCTGCATGCCTTTGGTTCAGCAATGCAGCCTGGAGGAAGGAAACAGGACTTGCAAGGAAATCTAACCAATACAATACTATCTTTTTATATTAACCAAAAGATTATGGTGGGTGACATAAATCTGCATTCTTTTTTATTAATTTTTATTTTTAGTTTGCAACACACGATTCTACATAATTTTGAGTTCCAGATTTTCTTCCCTCCCTCCCCACCTCCTTTCCCCAAGACAGCATGGAATCCCATATAACTTCCATGTATAACTTGGCATTGAATTAATTTACACACTAGTCAAGTTGTGGAGAAGAATTATGACCAATGGAATGAATCATGAGAAAGAAGAAACAGAACCAAAAATAAAACCATAAACACAACCCAACAACAAATACAAAAGAGAGAAAAAAAAGGGAGGAGAAAAAGGCAAGCATGAAGTGTGCCTCACTCTGCATTCATACTTCATAGTTCCTTCTCTGGATGTAGATAGCACTCTCCATCTTGAGTCCTTTGGAGCTTTCTCTGAATATTGTGTTGCTGAGAAGAGCAAAGTCTGTCAGGGTTAGTCATCAAAGAATCCATATATCTGTGGTTGTGTATAATGTTCTCCTGGCTCTGCTCTGCTCACTCGGCATTATGTCGTGTAGGTTCTTCCAGGTTGTTACGAAGTCCATATC
>CM053627.1:158898309-158933332 GCA_028646595.1 Phalanger gymnotis
TTATCTTCTTCCAAATTGATATTTTGATCCTGCCTGTCTCTATTAAAAGAATCAATGGTCCTCAGTTTTTTTTGTGTGTGTTCTTCATGTTGGTTAGCCTTTTCCTGGCTTTACAATAAATTTCTGCTTTTGGGGCTCAGGGCTCACTGCCCCAGCTTTCTTATTCTGGTGATTGTGAGTCTCCTTGTTGGCTTTGTGAATTATAGCCTTCAGTTTCCTGAGGTGTGGGGGAGGGGGTCTGGCTGCCCAAAATCTCCTCTTCCCCTAGGGTTGTCCTCCAGCACTGTTGCTCTTCAGCAAAGGTCTCAGCTCTTTGTTGTTTGAGCTGGGTGTCTGGCACTTCCCCTGGGGGAGCAAGAGTATGTCTGGGCTCCCGGTGTTGACCCCTGCTGGCTCTGCCGCTCTGGGTCTCAGGTACTCCCACTACTTGGCCACTGAAGCCCCACTTCTATCTCCTCTGTTCCAGTGTTCTTTTTTTTTCCCTGAGGAATTCTCTGGGTGGGGAGGGGAGGGATTAGAGCCTTTTACCGGGCCATTATGTCTCCCAGAAGTTCAATAAGCACATTTAGGGTTAGGGTTTTATACCTTTAGGCTGCAAGCCTCAGGAGTTGGTATCTTAGGGTTGGTGGCATTGCGCTTCCTCTCGTCGCTTCCACAGAGTGCCGTCCTGTGTTGGGAGGCCTGGGGATCTCCACTGGTTTCACACCCAGCTTTCTCCATAAATCTGCATTCTTAATAGAAAAAAATTATTTAAAATCCTTAGCCCCAGCCCTACATAGCTGAAATAAAATAATAATGTACATTTTTATACAACTTTATATATAGTGCCTTATTTGAAACTCATCACAATTCTGTGAAGTAAGAACTGTATCCATTTTACAGATGAGGAAATAGCTTCAAAAAAGTGAAATGACTTACTCAGAGTCACATAGCCAGTAAGCATCAGAGGTGAGATTTTGAACCCAATCTTGCCTGCCTCAAGGCCCAAGTACTTACTGTTATACCACATTGCCTCACAAAATTATTAAAAAGAAAACAAAACACCAGATTCTGAGGTACTATTATTATCTCTATTTGACAGATGAGGAAACTGAGGCAGACAGAAGTTAAGTGACTTACCTAAGGTCACACAGCTAGAAAGTGCCTGAGGTGGGATTTGGACTCAGGTCTTCTATGTGGCACAGTGGATAGGGTGCCAGGCCTGGAGTCAGGAAGACTTATCTTTCTGAGTTTGAATCTAACTTTGAGACACTTACTGTGTGACCCTGGGCAAGTTACTTAACCCTGTTTGCCTTTGTTCCTCACCTGTAAAATGAGCTCGAGAAGGAAATGGCAAACCACTTCAGTATCTTTGTCAAGAAAACCCTAAACAAGGTCACAAAGACTCAGATACAACTGAAAACTGCTGAACAACAAGTTTCTAACTCTAAGGCCAGGACTTTATCCATTGTGTGATTACTCTTTATCATGCTAGATTCAAAATGCTCAAAAAACTCAAATAAATTAAAAAAAAGAAAATTCTCCTCCACCCACATCCCTCCCACCGCCCCCCCCCCCTGTGCTACCACACACACAAAATTGATTTTTTAAGCTACCTTACCCTTCTTTGAAAAGTCTGGTCTCCTAGATGGAAGGGCAAAGCATAACCATGGCTTTTTGATGCCTATAGCCCCGGGGTGGAGAACCTATGGCCTTGAGGCCACATGTGGCCTTCTAAGTCATTGAGTGCACCCTTTAGACTGAGGCCAAGTTTTATAGAACAAATCTTTTTATTGTTCTTGAAGTTTGGATTCAGTCAAAGGGCCACAATTGAGGACCTAGAGGGCCACATGTAGCCCTCGAGGCCCCAGATTCCCCACCCCTGCTGAAGCCTTTGGTCTTTGTCTAGAATGTCATTGTCTGGAAGTTACTACCAGAGAAGCAACATGAGTGTTCTTCAAATCCAAAGTGTCATCCACAGCATCAAAGTATATATGTATGTGTGTGTGTATATATATATATATATATATATACGTATGTATGTATATGTATGTATATGTATACTTATATATATATATGTGTGTGTATATGTTTATAGCATATAGTATATAAGTAAAGACCCAGCCAACTAACATCATCTGAAGTTTCCTAACAATAAAAGAGTTAAGGACAAAGATGAGTTAATCCCAAACATTTCAAGTGACTCACTCAAAGACCGACAAGAAATCAGGAGTAGACTCACAATCACCCTGTGAGTCATTCGTAACTTAATACTTTAGTAAATTGCCTCAGAAGTCCAAAACCATTAGGGGGTGAAGTTGTTCCTACAGCATGCTGGGTAAGTTGAGATGATGCCTCAGGGACTGAATATTTAGCTTTTTGAGTTGACCATTCTAGAATGCCCTCCATGTCCCTCCAATAGGTCAGACTGAAACAATTTATCTTCAGTCATTTGACCTTAATTTTTTTTAAACCAGAACCTTATTTTATCAACAGGTCATTAGTGTAATAGCATTATTCTAAATTGCTTTAGGCCTCTGATTCATATATTTTGGTATTAGCAATGCTTGCATTTGGTACTTTTTTCTAGGAAATTTCGTGGGATTTGGCATGCTGTATTATTCTGAGTTCTCTTTCTGCTTTTCAATTTAATAATGCTTTTCCATTTTAGCCTGGGGAAAAAAAAAGAAAAACAGATTTAACCTTCTCATTAGGGTTACAGTAAAATATAGTTGGTAATGTTCTGGGAGTGGTTATTCTTTCATTCCCTTGTTGAGCATTTCTTTTTGATCAGCATCAGCCAATATTGCCTGCACACTCACATCATAGAATATTAGATATTCACATGCAGATATTGTAGAAAACCATGGACTTTCCTTTCAAAACTGATACTGCAAATACTGGCATGGACATATGCCAAAGAGAGCCCAGGCAAAAGATTTGAAAACCAGGAGATACAGTAGACATGGTAAGGCATTTCAGTCTTCTACTAAAGGTTAAATGTTGAATGGTGTCCAAGAGTGATATTATATTTGTATATGAAATAAATATAATAATATTTATTAAGTTGGCTATTGTGAAAGTATTATAAGGACAAGTAGCAAACATTACTGTTTTGCTAGTTCTCATTTTTTATTAGCTACAAAAAACTCAAGTGATATGTAGTGGGTAGGGTAAGATGCAACATAGTATGACAAATGGAAGGCCAGCCTAGGAGTCAGGAAAGTCTAGGTTCAAGTTTCATCTTCTGAAATATGCTAGCTACATGACCATAGACAAGTCACTTAAGCTCTCAAGGCCCTAAACTACTCTCTATAAGGATGTAAGGTACAGGAGAGTTGCCCATCCACAACTATGGAGAGGATTTTGACGCAGGAAGCTCCCCATATCCATTAAATCACATATTCAGATGAAAAAGGTAAAAATATGTCTCAAGATCTTTTTTTAATGACATGAAAATGAGAATTTCGTAGTATTTGGCACTTAGATCAAGGTGATATCTTTTCAGCTTTGCCAGCCAACCTTTGCTGCTATACTTATCAGTCACTGGTATCTATCCTTTTTTTCTGAGAAAAGTCCAAATGGAGACCAATTCTCTCAAACTGAGGAAAGGCTGGATGACCACTTGGCCTTTGCACTCCCACCTCACCTCCACCCCTCTTAGAATACCTTCGAGGTGCTGCCTAAGTGCTATCTCTTAAATAAAGCATTTTCTCATTCCTCTCCCCTCTCCCAAGTCCCAATTGCTAATGCCTCCCTCCACACAAATACAAATAAAAAAATAAAAATGACCTCCTACCAATCTATATTAGAGGCAGATAAGTGGCAGACTGGAGAGAACCCTGCAGTAAAGAAGACTTAAGTTCAAATTGGGCCTTAGATAGTTACTAGCTGTATAACCCTAGGCAAGTTCTCTCTCTGACTCAGTTTCCTGAACCATAAAATGGGGTTCATAATAGCATCTATCTCTTAGGTTTGTTATGAGGATCAAATGAGATAATATTTACAAAGCACTTAACACAGTGCCCATCACACTGAAGGTATTAAATAAATGCTTATTTCCTTATCTATTTTTAGATCTATATTTATGTATCTGTATATGTACATTTTAACTCTCCAATTAGATTATAAGCTCTTCAATGATAACAACTGTTTCACTTTTATTTCTTATATCCCTAGCACCTAGCACATAGTAGGTACATAATAATTATCTGTCAATTGAGTTTTGTTCAGGTAAGAGGTGAACTAAATAGCCTCTAAGATCACTTCCAACTCTATGATTCTGTGAGGGCTTGATTTCCATTGTTTTCTATCAGAATTTTAGGGGAGACCTGGTTTGGAAGGTGGGAGGTGGGTGGGAAAGAAGCTTCAGTTTAATAGCATGGAGCAGCAGATGGCCGTATTTTAAAGGGGAAATGAATTGCAAGTATCAGTCGACCTCTTCTTCGGTGTATAATAAAAGCCCAAGGCAGACTAAAGTGTTCCTTTCAAACCAGGGTTGGAGCTGGAGGCTTTCTGACTACACCTGTGTGAAAAGCCGCTCTAGCATGGCGGTGGCACACTCCCAACATCTGCTCCTTTCATTGAACTGAGCTGTAAATTGAAATTCCATTGCAATGTTTTTAGAACCAGTTGAAGTAAGGAGACTGTCAGAAATCCTCTTTAAACTCGCCCTTATCCAAACAGGAAACTGACCCTTGGCCCCTGGACGTAACAGTACACCAGTGGAAATTTCATTATCCCCGTTTCAGCTGTACTAAGTGAAAATTAATTGTGTAATTATCTGGATGAGCGCATGTGTAAAATTTTACAATGTGCCAGTTAGATTAAGTAACGTGTTAGTGGCATGGTTTAGGGCAGAGTCAAGGCTGTCCTATAAAAATGGCATAAAAAGTCCAACAAGGTTGGAAGGAAAAAAACATATGTCAGAACAAATGTTTAACATGAGAAGGTAAGGTTATACTTAATTCCATAACCTGATGAAAATCTTATCCTCTTATGCCAGGAGTAGACGTGGAATGCTTTGGAAGTATTTGGTGTTGTATTGTGATGTGAGTGTTATGTGTGTGTGTGTGTGTGTGTGTGTGTGTGCGCGCGCGCGTGTGTGCGCTTAACAAGATTGTGTATTGTTGTCATTTTACAGTGAGGAAAATGCTAAAATAGCAAACCTGTCCACTTTCCAATTCATCATGTGCATTTTTCTACTCCTAAAACACACCCACAGAGTATAGGATGCCTCCTGTAGTACAGAATTTTCACTACAAAATTATTTTGCTCACCTGATCAATGAAGCACTGTTCTTCTTACTGAAAATAACATTAGGGCATCTGATAATGCAAAAGCTGCATCTCAATTTAAAGTCATCTCATTAAAGCATGAACAGACTGCATTGCCAATGCATGGGAAGGAGACTTGTGACTTAAGGCTTTGCCTTCCTCTATAAAGATTGTGAGGCTGCCTTTTCCTGAGTTGTTGGAGAAAACAGGCTGTTTCAGGAAGATAATTTCCATTTCAAAGTCCTTGAATTGTTTGGATAATACACTTTCTGGATGAAAGGTACTGCCCAGGGTAGACATCCTTTGAAAAGGAATATTCTCTTTAAGCAACATAGCAAATAACTTATAGAGACCTTAAGAGTTCTCAGTGTCAGATCTCACAAAGATCAGTAAGATTCTGGCAAATCTAAAAAATAAATGTAAGTTCTTCCTAAGGAAACAGTCTCCCTGTATTCCTGGTTTCTTGTGGCCATACCATGAGCTTTTTTGTGGCAAAAGTCCTCACTGTTTTTTTTTCTTTTTTCGTTTGTTTTGTTCTGTTCTTTGCCCTTTAAAATAAAAGGAATGTCAAGCAGAAATAGAAACTTTCTCAAAGGGAGTGCAGAAAAAAATACATTACAAATGTTTTTGCTTTGTTTTGTTCTTCTGGTTTAGTGAACATTGTAAAATGCCAATTGATGTTTGTATGGTGGCCTGTTGGTACTTTAAGAGGTCATTAGTGCTTTGGAGAAAAGCAATAAATATGCATGTATTTAGTGGAAAGTATTTAAATCTATTTTGCTATGATTAAAAGGAGGAGCACACCAGTGTGAGTTACAGTACAGGACAGTCATTGGATAAGAAGATAATTGAGACCATTCAAAAGTTGGAAAAGTGAAATTGTAGATGGAGAGCTAGCCTTAAAATGACAGGGAGAGGGCCACAGACTATATAGCAAAGACTTTAAAACAGAAAGCAACTATTCCCCTTGGGCAGGCATTTTTCTTCAAAGAAGACAAACTATTCTCCTCTCCAGTTGGAAAGCTTGGGTGGTTCAATCAAACATCAACCAACACCAAGAAACAGGGACACGAAGCCCTATGGTGATGTGGGTGTCCCTCAGCCGTACCACCAAGAGCTTGGCTGATGTGGTGTCCAATGACGATTGCTTCACATTTGTGAATGTTTGGGCTACTGTGCTGTGTCAGGCATGTGGTTTCCTTTGACACAGGACATGGTGTTTGCCATGATTCCTAAAGAATAGAGTGTGATTTGCTGTCCCTTACAGGTAAAAGGCCAGTAAATATAGGCAGAGTTGGTTTTTTTTCTTTTAATAAAAGCTTTGTGATGTCACTTTTCTGACTGAATTATAAATTGAACTTACAACCAAATTAGTTCCTAAAGTGTTATTTTAAATGTTAGCATTTTTTTCTTCAATGTTCTCTTATTCGAAGTAATTCAATGGACTAGTTTTCAAAACATTGTAGAGGGCATTTAAATTTTAAAATTCATTTGATTGTATTAACTCCAAAATTGTCATGAAAAATTGCAGAATGATAGACCGTTAGAACCAGAAGGGACCTTAGAGGTCTTCTTTTCCAATCCACTCAGATTATAGATGAGAAATAATAGAGTTCAGAGATGTTCATTGACTCTCTTGAGGTCACTAATTGGTCAAGTTAAGACTAGAAGACACATTTCATGACTTTTAATTCATTTTTCCCCACTATGGGGAATATTAGGGCTTACAAATCCTAAAGCATAAACATTGCTTTGTGGGGGTTTACATATGCTTTTAAAAATGAATTACATATAAAAGAAGACTTGCTACTAGGCAGGAATTGTGGTGATATTGTCCATATTCACTTCAATATAACAGTCATCAAATCTTTAATTGACGGTTGATATATTCCTGCTGCCAATGCAGATTACAGCCTCTTTGTGCTGTTAATAAACAGGCTTCGTGATTTGTCATGACGTAAAAACCATGCTACACCCACCTTTTCCTTATAGAATTTTATTATTGGAAGAGACCTCAAGCCATCTAGTCTAACCCATAAATAACTAAAATGTACTAGCATACCTTACAACAAGTGGTCATCCAGGTTTTGTTTAAAGATTTCAGACGAGGAGGAATCACTACCCTCTGCTGCTGCCAGTTCTATGCTGGGATACCTCTCATTGTTAGAATGTCCTAACATTAAGTCGAAATTTGCAGCTTCTCATGAAGTCTGGTGATCTCCTCTGGGCTCAAGCAGAACAAATTTAATCAAACACTCTTTCACCCTTTGAATGTAGCCATCTCTCTCCTTCCCCTTCCCCACCCCCACACCCATGCCAAGTCTTCTCTAAATTAAATATCCCCATTTCTTCCAACCAATTATTATACAGGATAAACTTAAGACCTTTGGCCTCCTGATTGCCTTCCTCTGTTCACTTTCCAGATTATCAATATTTATCCGAAAATACATTACTCAAAACATATGGCTACAGATGGAGTCTGCTTAGAGTAGAGTACAATTGGGCTATACCTCCTCTTTTCTTGGATATTGTTTTTCTCAACACAGCCTAAGATTGCATTTGCTTTCTTGAGGTCACAGTCATTCATTCATTCATTCGTTTATCCATCCATTCATTCATTCATTCATTCATTCATTCATTCATCCCACAACCATTAATTGAGCATTCATTTTGTGCCAAGCACTGTGAAAAGCACTGAGGATACAAAGAGAAAAACAGTCCTTGCCCTCAAGGAGTTTACATTTTATTGGAACTTATATAAACCCACTAAAAGCCCTGGATCTTTTTCAAACTGTTGTCTAAACTTCTATCCCCTCTCTCACAATTGGGAAGTTAATTTTTTGAACCAGGGTATTACTCTACATTTATATCTATTAAATTTAATCTCATTCAATTCAGCCCAATCTTGTAGCTAACCAAGGTTTTCTTGAATCCTTGTTCTGGTTAGGATCCTCTCTCAACTTAGGCAGACTGGCCTTGATATGACAAACACAAAGTCTTTTTCTAAGGCCTACAGAGTCAGTTTTTTCAAATTTATACTACTCTGTACTTTACTAACCCCATGATAATGAAGCATGTGAGTTGGACTTTTGTGGGAGATATTTTCCCAGGTCTTGGAAACTAATTTCCAAAGGTTAGAAATGTGTGATTATTAATTCTGGTTAATTAGAATGATTTTTATTCAAAATAATAGGAATAAAGAGCCAATTAACCAAATTTCCTTTCTAATAAGTTCTGGAAATTGCACACATATATTGTTCCAAATATATTTTATATGCCACAAATTATATATATGAAATTATGTATCATATATAATTATATATATTGCATTGAATATACATATATTTTTATATTATATATGTACATATATATATATTTCCTTTTCTGTAGGATGTGGCGGTACAAAGTACCAGATGATTTTTGACACAGATATTTCTGGAACCTAAAAGCTACAAATGTATAAGAATTGTAGCATATTTCTATGCCTTTTTATCTAATTTTTTTTTAAAAAATTCTGATACTTAGAGAAAGAAAGCATGTATATCACTTTACCTACATATTCTCTTTTTAATTTACTTTTTCTTTAGAGTGTCAGGCACTGTCTCACTTTCTGAGTTTCATAAATTTCAAAAGGCTGTAGATTCCCATTGGCCAAATACCTCCCTATTTAGAATATAGCCAACAATTGTTGTGAAAGGGAAAACCAAGAAAAACTTAGGACCCCAAGCTTTGCAATTCAGTCTGAAACCAGCAAAACAAGGAGTAGGAAGCCATTTTCTGACGTTCACTCTATATGAGACCTGGGTTCAAATCCTATTGTTGACATACTAGTACCATGACCATGGACAATCTCTTCATCGAGATTGCCCCCAGCTAACTCTTTAAGACTGTAAGATACAGGTTGAAATCACTGATCTACATTAATGGAGGGAGTTGGCACATCAGGAGTCTCTCACACTAATATTACAGGTCTGAACAAAAAGGAAAAAAAATCATTTAAAAACAAAGAAAAACAATTGTCCCAGAGCTCTTCAGGAGGAAGTTATATGAGAGACTGATACATTCTTTCGAACTTTATATTTATTTAAAGTTGGTCTTTTTATTTCTATGCCATAAGAAATGCTACACATGAAGAATTCAGAAAAGCCTAGGAAGACTTATTATTAACTGATGCAGAGGGAAGAAAACAGAACCAAGAGAACAACCTACATGACTATCCCAGTGTAAACAGAAAGAACAACAGCCAAAATTGAGTGTTTTATAACAAGTATCACCATTCAGAGCTTTGCAGAGGGTAGTGACTATGGATGTGGAGTGTGACTTAACTGGAGTGTGCTTACTCTCTCTCTCTCTCTCTGTTTTCTTCTTTCTGTCTGTCTCTTTGTCTCTCCACTCTGTCTCCCCCTCTCCCTGTCTGTCTCTATCTTTTCTTTTGTTTCTCCCTTTCCCTCTCCCTTCCTCCCCTCTGTCTCTCTCTTCCTCCCCTCTGTCTCTCTCTTCCTCCCCTCTGTCTCTCTCTTCTCTCTGTCTCTGCCTCTGTCTATATCTCCCACCCCCAACTCCCTTGGTTTCAGGGTACAACTCTCTTCTAGGGAGCAAGGAGAAAATCTGTTTAGAAATGAAGGTGATATTTGTGTGTGCGTATGTGTGTGTGTGTCACACACACATTATTATATAACATATATGTAATAATTTACATATATTGGGCAGCTAGATGGCACAGTAGAGACAGTGTCAGATCTGGAGTCAGGAAGACTCATCTTCCTGAGTTCAAATCTTGCCTTAAGACACTCACTAGCTATATGACCCTAAGCAAGTCACTTAACTCTGTTTGCCTCAGTTTCTTCATCTGTAAAATGAGTTGGAGAAGGAAATGGCAGACTGTATTAGTATCTTTGCCAAGGAAACTGCAAATGGGTTCATGAAGAGTTGGACACAAATGAAAAATTACCAAACATATTACATATATCATATGTATTAATATATGTTACCTCAAATGTATTATATATATATTTAAGATTACTTTCAGGTCCAAATAGATTCTCATATATATGTGTGTGTATTTTTCATAATGTACACACATAAATATAATGCAATATATGCCTATATAATGTAAATATTATGTTCATATGCATATATCATATGTTATATATAATGTAATAGAAAAAATATATTTGATAACAAAGCTAATATAAAATGCAAAAGATATCAACAATTTTTAAATCAGTTCTAAATGCATAAACTATAATTGTACTATCCTAAAGATGAAAATTATACCCTCTCCCAATAGGTTAGCTACAGAAGCATGATTCTAATAGCGCATAACTTAGACATTTCTTGTGCAAAGCCACTATTTCACAATAGACAAGGAAATGAGTTTACTAATTTGACAATTATTAATGGTAGTCATAATTTTTGCTAAGGAATTATTGGCTCCTTTGCTTTCTATGAAATCAGGAAACATAAGCTCAGGAAACCTATGAAGTGTGAAAGGCACTACCTATATTATGGCCAGAAGTGAGAGCCCATAAAAGGCCCAGAAACAGGAAGTTACAGGAGGCAAGATATTCCTTTGCAAAAAAAAAAAAAGAGGGGCAGGGGAAAGGGAATGTAAAATAATACTGTCACTATAGCTAAAAATAAACGACAGAGTATCAGGTCTTAGAAAACATAACATATTTTCCTGGAGAACAGAAATATAAGACAGCAAAGGGAATTCTTTCCTTCACTGTCTTACTTTTATCCCAAAGATCTGAGGAAGTCAAATGAAAATTTCCTGGCATCCTGGGGCAATAAAATAATCTCAGTCTTCTTGTGAAACCACATTACTATGAGGATGGAACAGAGGTTCTTTCAGAACACTAAGTGCCCAGTAAGCAGCATTTTTTCCCAGAAAACTGAAGCTTTGTTTATTTGCAGAGTTAAGCCACGAATGCACTAAGCAATGAACTGCCCAGGTGAACCTCTCAGAGCAGAGCACTCATCTCCACCACAACAGAGCTGCTCTCCCTTAAGGACTCCATTCACATTTCACATTTTCCTGGAGAAGGATCAAAATTGATTATGACTTTGCCCTGCTATGCCAAGCAGCACTGCCACCAGAGAGGTGGGCCCAAGACCTGAGCGAGCTATATATATTCAATATAATTAGGGACTGGGCTATCTGAGCCCAGCTTTTAAGTGGAAAACTTTTATCAGCCTGGAGCTCATTCTGTAATATTCAAAGAACTTGATCAAGGCCATAGACATAAGAAAATTATTCACTTTTCCATGCAAGAACTGCCTGACTAGAGTGTTCTTTGGTTTAATTTTTAAATGGCTATTTCTTAGCCCACAATAGAACTTTGTGGGAGGGAGAAAAAGAGTCTTTTATTTTAAAGCTGCCCCTTAGTGAGACACTATTTACATACCAAATGCTTTAACATCATGTCCTCAGCTGCAGGAAGTTTATGGATTACTTACCCCCTCAGAAAAACCAAAATATACAGAATCATTTGTGTTTCTTAAAATCTGGTCTGTATTATTTGGACTGAGTCCTCCCCTACCCACCCTAACCCCACTCCCACCCACCCCCATCCCTTTTAGCCATAAGGTTTGAGTTGGAGACATTCTACTAATCACTCGAGTGCCTGTGAAAGGTGCCAGATTGACAGCCCTCAAGAGGAAACACGCCTGTTTATAAGAGACGTCAGCGCTGCAGATTTCCCCTTGGGCTGCTAATAACTTCTCTGGGAGAGACGGATCATAGATTGAGAGCTGGAAGGCCATCTAGTCAAATGCCACATTTTACAGATGAGGAAACTGAGGGCCAGAGAGGTTATAAATGACTTGCCCAAGGTCACACATGGCATTTGGGCCCTGTTACCAATCATCCCCTGGCCTCCCCAACAGAAGCTCTTCAAGGAGTCTCCAGTTCAAGTCAACGCTAACAGGTGATCCCCACACTTGACAACTCAATGGTTTGTTTCGTTTTACACTTTTATTTGGATATATACTTTGCCTCCTTATCCATTTCTACCCCCATCCCACCTTAATTAACAAAAGAATTTCTTGAAGCCTTGGCCACTCCAACTCTCCTTTTCAAGAATCCCTTCACTCTCTCCTGAAAGGTAGAGACACGTTTTGCTCCAAGAAATAAGCTTGTGTGTCTCTGTTAATCAACAGTCATTTATGCAGCGCTTATATTCCAAGCATTGTACTTGGCACCACAAAGACAAAACCTTCACTTTTCCCCTTGACTTCATTTCCAAACTCCATTCTCCATTTCGGAAACCTCCTCATTGCACCTTGCTTTTGTTGGCAGCATGCCCACCCCCAGAATACACCTCCCACACATTCACTCCTGGCCCCATTTGGTTTCTCCATTCCTTTCCATTGGCCTAGCTCATAGGATCATCCAAGCCCAACACTAGCAAAGGACTTCTCACATGGTGACTAGTTCAATGCCTTCATTTTACTGATAAGGAAAAAGAGGCCCTAGAAAGTAAATATCACATAGGGAGTAGACATGAGATGTAGGATTTGAACTCAGATCTTCCGACCCCCGAGCGAGTGCTCTTTCCCCTGGACCTTCTTCTCTCCACCTGTCTCATCCAGGATTCCCTCAACTGCTCCTCTTTCTCCAAATCTTTGTCTACAAAAAATTCTATTTTGAAACTTTAATGATTTTTTCTATATATCTAGCTGATAACCTTCACTGAAACCACCTGTAAAGACTGGGAAGGCTTGGAGAGATTCAACTGTGAAATTCCTCAGTCTAAAATACCCTCTGTTTTGGGAAGTAAGAGAGGAATCATAGCAGGAGGTGGGAAGCAGGATGTTTAAAATCATGGCATTCACCCATTACCAAAACATCCGATAGGCATGTCAATGAATCCCAGAGAATTGCGAACATTGAGATTTATTGAGACACGCTAAGGAACTGAAAAGAAAATACCCCCCCCCATAATGGTGAACATATTACACAGGAGAATTTACCAGGAGGATGTTGGAGGAAAATTTGTGGCCGTTCAATTCTGTCCAACTCCTTGTGACCCTGTGGACCACAGCACACCAATAATGTCCATAGGGTTTTCCTGGCAAAGATACTGGAGTGGTTTGCCATTCCTCTTCCAATGGATTAAGCCAAACAGAGGTTAAATTACTTGCCCAGATAGTAAATGTCTGAGGCCAGAGTTCGACTCTCAAGTCTTCCTGACTCCAGGGCCAGTGGTCTATCCTCTGAACCATCTAGCTGCCTCCTGGAGGGAAATAAGCTAGCTTGCTTCTATCAAGCTATGTACCCAGCACTGTGCTAGGCACACATAATAATGATAATATTTAAATACATCAGGAATCTTTAATTTTATCCATGTTCTCTCCACTGAGGAAGGGAACAAGCATGTATTACATACCTACTATGTGAAGATCTGTGCTATGCACTTTACAAATATTATCTCAATAAATCCTCACAGCACCCCTGGGAGATGAGTGTTATTATTATCTTCATTTTATAGTTGAGGAAACTGAAGTTAAGTGACTTGCCCAGGGTCACACAGTTAGTAGGTATCTAAGGCCACATTTTGAACCCAGCTCTTCTATACTCCAGGTCCGGTGCTCTAATCCAATGGGCCACTTACTTGCCCTAGTAATGCAAGTTACAATCTTTGAGAGCTACTAAGACCAAAAAAAAAAAAAGAATTTTCACTCTATGGCTGCTCTGGTGAGTGGTGAACCTCAGAACTTAGCTAGGCCAGTCGAGGAAAACAGATCTACAATTCATCACCAACATTTACTTCAAGTATTTGGGCTAATTAGGGCTGTCCAGAGTTTGCTCTGCATTGACATAGCCTTCAAAAACAGTCTCCTCCATGTCATGGAGTAGGATTTTAATAATAATAAAAAAAATTAATCAAATGTGTATAGCTTCCTAAGATTTACAGTGTTCTGTTCACTTCAGTTTGCATCAGTTTGTATAAATCCAGGTTTTTGTGAAATCATTCTGCTTGTCATTTTTTAGAGCACAATAGTATTTCATCACAATCATACACTGCAGCTTGTTTATCCATTTCCCAATTGATGGGCATCCCATTTATTCGAATCTTCTTATACAAAATGGTTAATGTAGAAATGTTTTACACAATTGCACATATATAACCTATATCTGATTGCTTACCATGCTGGGGAGGAGAGAGGAGAAGGAGGGAAGAAGAGAGAAATAGAATTTGGAACTCAAAACTTAAAAACAAATGTTAAAAAATTGTTATTAACATGATTAAGGGAAAATAAAACATTACGTATATAAGAGAAAATTTACAAAGTGTTTAACTCACATCAATCTTGTGAGATGAGAAGCAAAAGTATTATTGTCCCCATTTTATAGATGAAGAAACTGATGCTCAGTGATTTCCCCATAGACAGCTACTTAGCTACAGAACATGAGATCTGTACCCAGGTCTCCTTACTCCACATCTTTATGTTCATTCCACTACACCAAACAACTGTGATTGAAGTTTATGACAAATCTTTTTTTAATGCATGTTATATTACTACTTAATAAGCCAGGTTTTGTTTTGTTCTGTTTTGTTTGGTTTTTATGAGATATTTGAAATTTTTGGCATAGGTACATCCTAGGGAGGAAACCTTCTATGAGTACAAGTTGAAAACTCTTCTACATTTTATAGTCAGACAGGGTGTTGGGACATGAAGAGATTATGGAACTTAACTCAGAGTCACACAGTCAGGGGATGGCAAGGCCAGATTGAACCCAAGTCGAATGATTTCTAGGCCAGTTTTCAATTCATTTTGCCAGACTCTTTCTACAGCTAGTTAGCTTTTGGGAGGGTTTTGTGTGTGTGTGTGCTTTTGTTTTTGTTTTATTAGTAGCATAACTTCTCCCCAGGTATAAATAGCATGTCCTTTGGAAGAAATGTTAGCATTAGGCCTTTTATGTCATACTATTAATAGTGAAGAATACAGAAAGATTACTTTAGGATATTTTGCTCATAGTAGGAACTCAAGAATTGTTTATTTAAATTAAATTAAATTATAATTATTAATGCAGCTGCCAAAGCTTCCTAGTTTATAAGTGGAATAAATCAGAGTAAAGCTAAGAAAATCAGGCTCTCTGTAAATCCTAAGGGGAGAGGAAGGAACATCATTGTTTCTTCTTATTCTAGGTTATAAGGAACTTGCTCTGGAACCATGGGTAAGTTAATTAACTAGGCTTCTCCTTTGGCAAAATGGAGAGACCATGAATTTATAAAATGGGAGTCATCTCACATTATTTCAAAAGAAGCCGAGTGTGATCACATTTTAATGTGGTTTTACCACTAAAACAAACACATGAAAAAACCACCAGAGATTTTTAATGAGGCAGATTTGCTTGTTATACTTTAATGGGTTGGCCTGAATACTGATTGACAGTTCAGCCAGACAATGGCATTCAGTCAGTTAATAAATAATTATTAAGCTGCTATTATGAGCTAGCCATTGTATTAAGCTCTAAGGATACAAACAAAGGCAAAAGATAACTCTTGCTGTAAAGGGACTCATGGTATAATGGAGGAAACAATGTGCAAACAGGGATGTACAAGCAAGATCTATACAGGCTAATTTGGAAACGTTTAAGAGGAAAGATATTACAATTAAGGCTAATGGGGAAATAATCTCCAGGAGAAGGTGAGATTTTAGCTGGGACTTGACAAAAGGCAGGGAAGCCAAGAAGCAGAGATGAGGAGAAAGCCAATTCCAAGTATGGGAGACAGCTAATGAAAATTCCCAGAACCAAGAGATGGAGTAATAGGCTTTGAATGCCAAACAAAGGTTCCTATATTAGATCTTATAGGAATATAGATAATAGGGAGCCCCTGGAGTTTATTGAGTAGAGGTTGGGGCAGGGTGACATAGTCAAACCTGAATTTTAGAAAGATTTGATAGTTGAATAGAGAGGGGACTGGGGTGGAAAAAGACTTAAGGCAGGGAGACCAACTGGTAGGTTATTATGATAGTCTAGATATGAGGTGATGAAGACTTGCCCTAGGGCGGTGGAAGTGTCAGTAGAGAGGAAAGGGCATATTTAAGAGATGTTTTGAAGGTAGCAATGATTAGGCCTGATCGAATATAGTTGGGGGGGTGAGGGAGTGAAGCAGTGAAGATGACACTCAGGTTGCAAACTTGAGTGATAGAAGGTTGGTGTTGAAAGAAATAGAGAAGTTAGAAAGAAGAGAGGGTTGGGGGGGGGAGAGGTGGTGGCTGGAGATAATGAGTTCAATTTTGGACATGTTGAGTTGAAGATGTCTATAAGACACCTAGTTCAGGAAGTCCAATAAGCAGTTGGAAATGCAAGACCGAAGGTCTTGTTCTGAGAATCATCAGCATAAACACAATCGTTGAATCCATGGGAGCTGATGTTAAATAATATAGGAGGAAAAAGAAGGGGGCCAAGACAGGGCCTTCTCAGACACCCATGGTTAGCAGGAGTGACATGGCTGAAGATAGATCAAAGAAGACTGAGAAAGAGCAGTCAGATAGGTAGGAGAGAGAAGGAGTAGTTAAAAAAACAGAGAGAAGAGAGCGATCAGCAATATCAGAGGCAGGTTTCCCCTCCCTTCCCATTTTGACACACAAACACAAAGACCCCTGGTAAGCTGCCTGAAGATGAGACCTCTCCTCTCCTTTAGTAGAAATTCCAAAGTAACAGCAGGCAGTGCCAAATTCTCAGGCTGCTGCTTTGCATGTCTTTCTCACCATCCTGTAGGTAACTGGCAGGAGGTGGGGAGGGGGAGCCCCCAGATGGAGCCCAGAAATCTTCGAATGGGGCAATGCCTCCAAATGTGCCAGTGTACTTATGGCCCTGCTTCAAAGACAAGTCCATGGATAGCCTGTAGGGTAAAGAGATGTTGGAAAACTTCCTCGAGACATGGAATATGTCAGAAGATGAAAGGAAACACTATGGAGCAAAATTAAACTCTCCAAGCTTTGGTTTTTCAAACTGCTTGCAAAATCTAATATCCTTTTCCTTTATTTATCTTAAACATTTTAAAGGCATTCAAGGGATTCAACCCAAAAGATAAACAGACTAATGCTAAAAATAAGAATGACAACTCAAGGTATCATTTTTCAAAAAAAGCTGTAAGTTGATCGACAATGGTATTTTGGAAATGTTTTGGTTGAATATCATTCAGTGACATTTCAGCGTTATCCCACAGCAATCGAAAATGCTTTCTTTGCAGTCCTTTAATTTGACATGAACAACCAACCCATCATTCTTTCCACCCTCCAATTAATCTTCCATGCCACTTCCAGATTAATCTTCTTCATCCAGAGATCTGGCCATGTCATTTTGTTCAAGAATCTTTTCTTCAGAGGAGAAAAGCTCAAACATTTTAGCTTAATATCCAAGCCTGATACGATCTCCTGCCCCTTACTTTTCCAATGGTATTCCTATACTTTCCATTCTCAGTCTATGCTCTGGCCACAACAGATTGCTGTTTTCCTACCTCTGTGCTTTTGCTAACATTGTTCTTTATGCCTAAACTGTCCTCCCTATTCTCCATTTCACCTATGGAATTTTCACCTAGGTTTTAAAGCCCAGTTAAAATGCTATTTGTTTCATGAAGCCTTTCCAAAACCCGCTTCTACTAGTAAAAACCTTTTCCTGTCCCTATATGTCATGTGCCAATTTTCCTCTAGAAGTATAATTAAAAGAAAACACAAAGAAACTATGCTTTTGTATAGAACTCTCAGTGTGGAAACTCCTTCCATCAACACTAATCATAACTTGACTGAATTAGTGGATAAGTTCTAGGACATATCCTGAGACACACAGAGGTTAAGGGTCACACAGCTATCAAGAATCAGAAGTGGGATTTGAAGCCAGTTCTTCCTAACTCTATGCCTATTACTCTATCCACCATTTCCCACAGCTAATTCTTAGAAGCACATAGCCTTTGTTTGTGTGAATGTGTGTGTGTATGTGTGTGTGTATGTGTGTGTGTGTGTATGTATGTATTGCACCTATTTGTGAATGTGTCATATGCTTTTCTAGAATGCTGGCTCCCAGAGAACAGGGGCCAAGTCATATCTTAATTTTCTGTATTTTATAACCTTGAGTGCAATTTTACCTATAGAAGCTGTTTAAATAATGTTTTTTGACTTGCATTTAACAATAATTTGATGTTACTCATTTCTGTCTTATAGATTGATAATTTATTGTTCTTGTTCAGTTGTTTCAGTAACACTCAATTCTTTGTGGCCCCAGTTGAGGATTTTCTTGGTGAAGATAATGGAGTGGTTTGCTATTTCCTTCTCCAGTTCATTTACAGATGAGGAAACTGAGGCAAACAGGATTAAGTAACTTGCCCAGGATCACACAGCCACTAAGTATCAGATTTGAACTCAAGAAGATGAGTCTTCCTGACTCCAGGCCTGATATTCTATCCACTGTGCCACTTAGCTGCCTGTAGAAATGTCAGTCAGACAATAAATATTTATCTACTATATATCAGGCATGATGCCTAAGCACTGGGGACATAAGTACAGAAAAGAAAGAGAGTCTCTATCCTTAAGCAGCTAACAATCTAATGGAGGAAGACAACACAGAACAGGAAGCTAAAAATTGGAGAAGGAAGGGAAAAGGCAGTATTTGGTTGGTCAACCATGCAGATCAAAGGTAGCCACTGACCTCCCACTAGGCAGCAAGCAGATTTCTCTGGCACCGGTGTTTTTAACTCTGTTCTTCCAATGTGCTGGTTTTTTCCCCAGACCAATCAATCAATTAGCCAGTATTTTATTAACTATTTACTATGTATTAGATACTACTAGGGGCTTACTGAATGGATATACAACAATAAAAAAGAAATAGTCCTAATTTTCAAGATCTATCAAGGAAAAAATCATGATAAGTATATGTAAAATCAATATATACAGAACAAGTAAAAATAAATATAAGGTAGTTAAGGAGGGAAGGCATAAGAACTTATAGAAATCTAGAAAGTCCTTATGTAAAAGATAGTATTTGAGGGGAGCCTTATGAGGCAGAGATGAGGAGGGATTGCACTTTAGGCATGTGTTACAGCTACTGCAAAGGCATGGTGATGGGAGATGAGTGTAGAGAAACAGAAAGAAGGCTAGTTTGGCGGGATTATGTTATGTAGGAAGGGGAAAAATGTACAATGAGTTTGGAACAATAGATTACAGCCTGGTTTTGGAGGGCTTTAAAAGTCATATGCTATAGAACTATTTCTGTGTTATCTTAGAGGCAATAGGGAGATTATGTAGCTTACAGAGCACTAAGTCCTGGGGAATACAGTTAACAGTAAACATTCCCTGACTTTGAGGACCTTACAGTCTATTATGGGAGGCAACATGCATATATGTAGATATATGGATACATCTAGGATATATGTAGATATATTTCTTTAAAAGTAAACACAAAATAAATTGTTGAGTCATTTATGACTCTCTATGACCCCATTTGGGGTTTTCTTGGCAAAAATACTAGAACGGTTTGCTATTTCCTTCTCCAGTCCATTTTACCAAAGAGGAAACTGATGCAAACAGGGTTAAATGACTTGCCCAGGGTCACATAGCTAGTAAGTGTCTGAGGTGGGATCTGAACTCAGGTCCTCCTTACTCCATGGCCAGCACTCTGTCCATTGCACCACCTAGCTGCCCACTGTGCAACAGATGGCAATATTAGTAAATAGGGATGTCAGGAAAGACTTAATGATGCAGGGAACATTTGAACTGAGATTCTTAGGACACTAGGAATTCTAAGGACCGGAGGTCAGAAAGAAATACATTCCAGGCAGACAACAGCTTGTGCAAGGACACAAGAGATGAGAAATGGATGTCTATTAACTGAAGCTTTCATCAAAGCAGCTTCTCTCTGCAGCATTCCTGTGCCTGGTGAACCTCCTGATCACAGCTATTTGGTATCCCACTCTGTGTCTCCCTGGTATATGAATTTGTGTATTTCCCCAGGGTTGAGGACTTGAATTTAACTAGGACAAAGATACCTTATATGTGTCTCTTGGAAAATAGGCTTTCATTGTCTGTGCTGATAAAGGCATGAGTCAGTTCATTTCGTTCTCTCATTAGCTTAGCCAACTGGCACAGGTAAAGTTGTCCATGATGAATGCCTCCCTAGCTACTGCCTGAGATACAGCTATCCTGAGATTCTACCTACTTGAAGCCAGTGGAATAAAGAGAAGATGTTACCTGGAGTAATGGCAGGGCAAAATACAATACATAAGCACTTGTTGGTCTGTCTTAAATTGCATCAGTTTCACTAGCCTGTAAAATGGTGATAATGACTAATGCTCCTATATTGGCAAGCAAAGTGGGACTTTTTACTCTTTTTTCTTTTGGAATGCTTCTCAGCATCAAGGCAATCAAGTGCCTTTGGCTGAGTATTGCCTTTGTTGAAGCAAGAGTCTTTGATGACCTGCTTAAGTCACAAGGAAGCCTAAGTCACATGAGTTTGAGTCACATGGTTGTGATTCCCTCTGACCCTGAAGAAGTATATATATACTCTGAGGTTAGCATTTTTCTTTGGGGGCTCACTAATTGGAAGACTGTTCCTATGATCTGGGCAGATGAAACTCTAGGTTAAGGAGCCCTACCCCCACCCCTGGCTTTGAAAACCCAGATGTTGGAGTTTCTCTCTACAGTAACTATGTATGTATTGCTATGGACAGACAGAAGCCCTATCTGCTGATTTGTGTTATTTGCTCTGTTTATATAGTTTCTGCTTGTAATTCCTGTTTGTGTTTTCTCTGAAGTTCAGAGTGTTGACTTTTTCCCCTGAACTAAGTGAATTATATATGTGTGTTTAATTAAAGTGAGATTGCAAATCCCTTAAAGTTGCTTTCCTTAGAAAAGCAGATCAAGAAGCAGTACTAGCAGCCCTCCTGTATGTTCGTGTTATTGGCCTTGCACCTCCACAGCAGCTGCAAGCAGCATTGTTGTTGCAGTTCCCCTCCCCCTAACCTACCTTGTATTAACTACTTTATATTTCTCTAGATTTATTCTGCATATGCTTATATATTAAGAGTGGGGGTTATTTCACTTCTTTTTTTATATTTAGCATAGTTTCTGACACATGGTAGATATTTAATACTTATAGCATTAATTAATTAACAATGATCAATAATAATAATAATACAGCAAAATAAGTGTTATTAATTTATAATCAATACTTATAATATTGATTGAGAATTTTTATGTTGATTACCAAGAGGAAAGGACTTTGTAGACTATAAAATGTCACATAAATATGAGTTATTAATGGACTTTAGTTTTTATGTTAGCAAAATTTGTAATCATTGCAATACTATTTAATCTACTATTCATTGAAAAATGAACTTTGAGTATATTGGGCTTGCCATAGTAATAAATGCAAATTATCAACAATCTGGGGGCAGTTAAGGGGCACAGTAGATGGAAGATCTAAGTTCAAATTCATCCTTAGACACTTACCAGCTGTGTGACCCTGGACCTTAAAAGCCCTCTAGTCCAACCACTGCCCTAAAAAAAAAATTCCCTTTTGCAACAACTAGTCAACCATTCCTTCATATAAGGAGTTGGCTGGGATTCTATTTATCCACTTCTGATAACCATTAATAGATGTCATATACACAAATCAAAGATGCTGGATGTAGGTTCTTCAAAACTTTTTCTGGATATTAAATAAAATTTTAGACTCACAGGTTGAGTAGTCCTTTGGGAGCTAGACTTGGAGTCAGGAAGACATTCAAATGCTCATGTGTTTACAGCGTAATCCTGGTCTTATCTTCTATCAGCCTCAGTTTTCTAATGAAATGGGGACAATAATAGCACCTACCTCTCAGAGTCTCAAATGAGATAATGCATGTAAAGTAGTTGGCAAACCTTAAAACTGTACAGTTAATCCTTAGTGGTGTTCATATTGTTGGTCATTCTTATTATTATTCAGAAACTCCAAGCAATCTGTAGTTAGAGACAGGGAAAGGTCATATCCACAGGCAGAGTCAGCTACCTTTTCATATAATTCAAGGATCACCAAAAGACTTTCATATCTTCAAATATCTCTTTGCTTTGCTACAACAATATCTGAATTCCTAACACTTAGATCTTTCCTTTAGGTTTGTGGGATCATAAGATTTAAAATTAGAAAGGATATTAGAGATAATGTAGTCCAATTCTCTCATTCTATATATAAGGAAAATGAACCCCAAATGACTAGCCAACGTCACATAAGTAATAACAAATTCAAGATCTGATCCCAGGTTTTGTGTGTGTGTCTGTGTGTTTTAACATAAAATTCAATGCTCTTGCCACTGCACCCTGGCTGCCTCAAGAAAGGTACTGTGTCTCCAGAAGGTCCCTGTTAAAAATATAATTATATTTCCTATAATTTATGCCTTCACACTCGTTAATTCCCAAGACCTAGCAAGTCTCTTCCACTGGGGGATTAGTTGTTCTTAATAACTAGTTTTTCAGTTAGCTAAATTATAAATCCTTTGTACTCCAAAAGTTTTTTTTTTAATTTTTGGTTCCAAGGAGTGTAGAAATCTTCCCAAAATTAAATATACACTTCCCTGCCTTATTAAATAGAGTGTGATGAACATCGTGCAATCTATTCTTGATGGCTCAAAGTCTTTATTTAGAACCTCAGTTGTTGTGATTTCCAGTGAGCTCTACCTGTTAGCTTTGAATACAGAAGTAGATGTTACAGTGTCAGATACTGGGCTGAGGTCATTTCAGTATCAGAAAATCCCAGAAGAGGCTATTGATCATATTTTCCACAATGATGCCCTTAGGGGATACAAAATTATTGGTAGCTCTCTCCTATGCCTCCTGAATACCAAGTCACCCAACTATTCTCTCACCTGTCTTCTGCCTCAGTTTCTGGCTCTCTTCTCTGCTATCCAAATGTCTCCTGCTTTCTGTCTCAATTGTCACTTTCCAATCTTTGCCAGTGTTTTTCATCACTAGGACTGCCTCTACCGTGTGCTATTCTGCTAGCTAATCAACTAGAGAACTCTTTTTCTTATTGGTCAATCAAGCAATTACAATGCATGAGGAATGATCTTCTGATCTTGCTAAAGAGGTTTTATTTCTTTTTCTCTTTTCTTGTTCCTTCTCTTTTCTTCTCTCCTCTTTCTCCCTTACTTCCAAGCGCAATGTCAGTACCAGTCTGCATGCTTGAAGATGTTAGAAATCTGGTCTCCAGATATATAGGTGTTGTGTATACATGCATTTTTCAATGCCAGACACATAACAGATGCTCCATAGGTGCTTGTTAATTACCTACCAACGTAAGCGACAGTCGGGATGCTCAGTGGTGCAGTGGATAAAGCATTGAGCTTAGAATCAGAAAGACTCATCTTCATGCATTCAAATTTGACTTCAGACACTTACTAGCTATGTGACCCTGAGCAAATCACTTAACCCTGTTTACCTCAGTTTCTTCATCTGTAGAATGATCTGGAGAAGGAAATAGCAAACTACTCCAAAATCTTTGCCAAGAAAATTCCAAATGGGGTCACAAAGAGTCAGACACAGACAAAACAAGTCAACAACAAAAGGACAGCCATGAATGAAGGAATGTGACTAAGATTTGTGTCAGCAATCTATAAAGCTATATATAGAAGTTCTATATATATATGCACATATATTATATACATAATATATATAAAGATCTATATATATAAAGTTCTATATAGAACTATCTTGTAAACCTGTAATGTTAAGTATTAAAATACAGCAACTAATCAAGCAAGCACAAGTCTATTAAGTGTCAGCTCTGTCCCAGGTACTGGGGATACAAAATCAATAGTGAAACATAATGTTAACTATTAAAATACAGCAACTAATCAAGCAAGCACAAGTCTATTAAGCGTCAGCTCTGTCCCAGGTACTGGGGATACAAAATCAGACAAACAGTCCCTGCCCTCAAGGAGCTTACTTTCCAACCAAGTAGACAATATGGATGTGGAAACTTTATACATTCCATGAATGATTCATTTTAACTTCTTTTGTACTTGATTGGCCTAAATAGCTGCTGAAATGTATAAAGCCATCTTTTGTACTTATTGACTTTTCAACCAATCTCATTCTAAAATACATCTAGTTGGTGTATCACTTTGAAATTCCACTGGACTCATTTGTAAAGCTTTGTTGCACTTCCCATCCAAGAGGAGACCCAAAGTCTTTCCTTTGTTAAAATGTAAAGAAAAATCTGTTCCTTGTTCCCTCCTTCATTTCCTTCTCTCTCCTCACGAGGATTAATCCTCTGTTACATTGAGATAAGAAAAAGACCCTCTTTTCATAAAGCCCTTATGTAATTTAATTTACCTTCTTTGGGGTATGATCTGGGGTTTGTATTACAGAAGAGTCCCCTAACTGGGTTATATGTTCAAAGAGCAAAATGTCCAGCAGCCCTCCCCCCACCTCTCTCACTGGTAATGTGCTTTTCCTAGAATAGGCATTCCAAAAAGTCTGGTTTAAGATTACAGAAAGGTGTATGGAAGAGTGTACCAGGCTAGAAAATGAGAGGTTTCAGTTCTATTATGTAGTCTATCACTAACTTATTTTATGGCTTTTAATATAGTCACCTAACCAACTTGGGGTCTCAGTTTCATCATCATTAAAAGAATGATAATCACAGAGACTCTACAGCTCAATCTATCTGAGTTGCTGACTGGAAGGACAGCCAACCACGAGGAGCACCCATGGAGAGCCCACTCTTCTCCTTCCCAGCCCTCAACTCACACCTGGCATTTGGAGGAAGCAGGGAAGCTAAGGCCTGCCAAGATAAGTGACTGTGAAATTCCAGTTGATTCCTACTGCAATAAAATACAATCGTCTTTGTTCTTCAAGACAGTACCTCGGTGCATGTAAATTCTTGACAACCCTCCTCCCTTTACAGAGCCTTCTTAATGGTAGGGAGAGTGACTGCCAAGTATTCCAAATCATCACAAGACGGCAGGGTTTATTTTTGAGTGAGGAGCCACTCCAACTGTTTCAAATCACCCAATTTCACATATTTGAAATGTGAACAGGGGAAGAGAGGTGAAATGTAAGATTTTTGAGGAATCTTAACTGCTATCATCAGGGCAAAAAAATCAAAAAAGCACTGTCAGTATAAATATGGATATATTCACTAGGATGTAGAAAAAAATGCCAGATGGAGAAGATGATGAAACAGAAAACAAAAAGACAGACAATGTGAAATCCCTGTTTAATAAACACAGCTGGGATGCAGCTGAGGTTGCAGGACACATGGAAGCTACCTTTTGCTCACAAAGAAAATCCATTAATGGTGGAACTGAAATTGAATATTTGTTGAATGAATGGCCAGTCCTGTTCCAAGAAGTAGGCATGATTATTTATTTCCAACAGCTTGTAGGACTTAACTTTAAAGAGAAATCGCAAGAATCAATGGCTGCCAGAAGAGGATGTCTGGTGGCTCGCATGGGAAGCATATTGATGGTAAAAAAGAAATGTGCAAACTTTTGGCAGCCATAAATGGGGCCAAAAAAGAAGCCATTGGGAATCTTCCCAAAATGCCTGGGAATTGTAATGCCAGTGGGGAGTATTTAATGAAAGAAGGGACAGAGGGCTAATTAGTTCAAAGGTAAGTTTTTTCCATAAAAATTGTGTTCCCTGCATCCACTTTTGCCAGATTTGCATTTTATATATAGCATGATCTCAACTCGATGTACACATCTATTCTAACATAAGATATTAACAGTTTTCAGTGTTTTTTAGTGTTTTAAGTAAAATTAACAGTGTTTGTTGAACAACATTCTTTACAGACTACTACTCCTATTAATCTGCTAGACTATTAATCTATGCATTTTATGATTTATTTTCATTCTTAATATGCTACTAAAGAGACTCATTCAAAAAATCTCAAGGCATTTACTTTTCACGACAAGTAAGAAAGCATCTTTATTTCTAATATACCAAGTTTTATTTCCTGGAGAAAATGATGATGTTATAGTAATGCGAATATCATTTAGCTTTCAAAATGATAGATAAGTAAAATATTTTTTACAAGTCTCAGTATCTACATGGTTAGTTTTAACTGAAAAACATAAGGTGTTAAAATTTACTGCAAGTTATGGTCAAGTAATAACGTTCTCAGATGAATAATTACTTATAACATGATATTCACTTGACTTATGTCTTGTATAAGGATCTAAAGTCAGCAACCACATGAAAGGATGCTCCCAATCACTAATAACAAGAGAAATTCAAATCAAAACAACTGAGGTTTTACATCTTACTCTGCAAATTGGCAAAGATGATCCCCACCCCAAATGGCAATAGTCAATGTCAGAGGAGTTATGGGATAGTGGGCACACTAATGAATTGTTAGCAGAACAGTAAATTCATACAATCATTTTAGAAAAGAATTTGAAATAATGCAAATAAAGTCACTATAATGCCTTTAGCCTCCAGAGATTCCATTATAGGGCTTAAACCCCAAGGAAGCTATCCATAAGAAAAAAGTCCTCAATATACACCCACACATTTCTAGCAGCACTTTTTGTGATAGCAAGGAATTGGGAACATAGTAAGTGCCCACTGACTGGGGAATGGCTAAACAAATTGTAGTACATTAGTGTAATGAAATATTAATGTGTTATAAGAAATGATGTTATGTGATGAATACAAAAAAGCATGGGAAGAGCTACATGAACTGATGCAAAGTTGAATAGGCAGAGCCAAGAAAATAGTATACACCATTACTTCAACAGTGAAAATGGAAAGAATACACATTCACACACACAAAGTTAATGTAGCAAAATTATAAAAACCAAAAATGACTAAAAAAGAGATATGAGAGGACTCTCCCAACTCACCCTTGCATGGATGTGGAAAGTCCACAGATATTGTACATTGTACATGTGTTTGGACTTTTTCAATATATTGATCAATTGAGGTAATTATTTTTCCTTTGTTTTGGTCAAAAAACCTATTTCATGGAATAGCTCTCTGGGAGGGGGAGAAACAGGGATATTGGGGAAAATTATAGTGATGTAAAAAATGAAAGACATCGATAAAATTTTTTAAAGAATCTAACGTCTACTTACAGAGGCAACCAATGAGGGTCTGTCCCCTCAAATTTTGGGCAAAGAGTTTTAGAACTATTAACTCCTAACTTGATGATGAGCTCTTTGAGGGTAGAGACTATGTTTTCTGTTTAAACATTTTTAAAACCTCTCCCCTGGTCTCTCTTCCCAGGGTAGGCACTCAATAAACACTGGGTTAGAAGGCATAATGGTGTAGACTAGAGTGTACCAGGCTGAAAATCACGAGATTTCTACCCCTGTTCTACCACTAGCTTATTCTGTGAATTTGAGTAAGTCACCTAATCAACCTGGGGACTGAACTTTGCCAACATAAAAGAATGATAATAATAACTACCTCACAGAGTGTTATAAAAATAAAACAAGATTATAGGTGTGAATGCATCTGTAAATGTTAAAACCTCCCTACAAATGCAGGGAATTAAAGGCTACTTGCTTATGTTTGCATGGAAGAGAGAAAGTATTTCTTTTTTTCCCAGGGTTTGTTTCAATATACAAGTCCAGAATGTCAGTGTATTGGACAGCCTTGACAAAGAAGTTAGAGTTGGGGTTCTTAACCTTTTTTTCTATATCGTAGATTCTTTTGACAATCTGTTGAAACATGGACCTCCTCTCAGAATATTTGTTACCTATATTCATAATGGATGAAGAGGTTAAATTTCAGTTAGAGGTTAGTGAAAATAAAGATATAACTTTGTTTCCATCCAGGACCCCAGATTAAGACTCCTGGGTTAGAGAGTTTTTTGGAAAGAATATTTGATTTAGAGTTGTAAGAACTGCATTCAAATGATGAATTTCATACTTATTTACTGTGTGACCTTGGGCAAGTAAATTCTCTTTTCTAATTTTTAGTTTTTTCAACTCTAAAATGGGGGTTTAAACTAGATTATCCTTTATGGTAGCTTCCAGCTCTAAATCTTATTTTCTAGTGATTCTGCCCCAAAGCAATATGCTAACAATTCACTTGCTGTTTCATATCCCTTGGAAAGAGAAATGGGTCCTCCTTGTAGAGTAGACATATCTTTTTTCTCCTTTTTTTCCCATCAGCTCCACAGAGAAAGTAAGAACTGGTTCTGGGCTAGTCCCTAACTCTCAAACAATTATGCTAATATGTGAATACCTTCCACTAACAAGAAAAACAAAGGAACGTGGCTTAATCAGTGGCAAACTGGTAAATATTTAACTACAAGGGTAAAGAAGGGGAAGGATATATACATATATACATATATATGTATATATACACATACATGCATATACATGTATACATTTACCTATGTAGGTACTTTTGTTTGTGTGTCCATGAGATGATGAGAGAAAGCACAATGTAGTACATGGACAGCTGCCTTTAGAATCAGCAAGGCCTGAGTTCAAGCCTTCTCACACAAATTGCCATGTAACCACATTCCACTCATCTCACCATTCAACGTTCCAGGCAAATCTCTAAAACTGTAAATGACAGGTGAGTTCCTGGTGTGCATCAGAAGAGAGTTAGACACAGGAGGCATTTCCCACTTGAAATCAGGTCTGAACCAAATATGTATGTTTTGTAGAACATGCACATGAATATACACATATATATGTATATGTATATATATATATCAATGAATATTTATTAAGTGCCTACTATGTGCTAAGCACTGTACTAGACAATTGTAACAACAATGCTGCTTGCCACTACTGTGGCTGTATAAGGCCAATAATACCAGCACACAGGAGGGCTACTAGCACTAGCACTACCACAGGTTCTTTGATCTGCTTTTCTAAGGAAAGCAACTTTAAAGGGTTTACAATCTAACTTCAAGTAAACATACATATATTATTCATTTATTTCAGGGGACAAAGTCAGCACCCCGAATTTCAGAGCAAATACAAACAGAAATTACAGAAACCATATAAACAGATCAATCGAGAGGTTTCTTTCTGGCCATAGCATGCATAATTAATACAGAGAGAAGCACCAACATGTGGGTTTTCAAAGCCTGGGGGTGTCCTTGACAGCTACCCAGAGTCTCCACACCAACACTCTTCCAATGAGTGTGCCCCCAAAGCAAAATGCCAAAATCATTGGATATCCACCCTGTTTAGGGCCCTGAGGCTTAGTGCTTACTTAGCAAAAGGGTGGGAAAGGCTCAGCATCTACCTACCAAAAGGGTGCAAAAGATCTTTAATCACTAGCACCACATCATATATATTGTTTCCAATCATGATTCTTGATTGAAACAAAGGCAAGCCTCATCAAAGGCAATTAATTGCCTTAGTGCCAAGAAGCACTCCAAAACAAAAGACACCCATAAGTCCAACTTTACTTGCTTGATTCAAACAAAGGCAAGATTCAAAGGCGCTTGATTGCCTTAAATGCTAAGGGGCACTCCAAAACAAAATACAACAAAAAGTCCCACTCTGCTGGTCATTACATCTGTGGGGAAACAAGTATAAAGAATAAAAAAACAATTCTTACTCACAAGAAGCTTACATCCTAATGTTGGAAATAACAATAGATACAAAACACACACAACACAAGTGTGTATGTGTACATGTATACACACATACACACACACACATACAATGTGTCCCAAAAGTCTTAATGCAGTTTTAGGCTTTAATAGTTTTAGACTTTACTAGCTTAAAAATACACTAAGACTTTTGGGACACCCTGCATGTATACCATATCTGAAGTATATGAGTGTATGTATGAATATGTGTGTGTGTGTATGTGTGTGTGTGTGATAGAAATGAAGAAGATAAATGAAAGGTAGGGATGGTCTATTTCTGTCAAGGACACCATTATCCTTCTAGTTATCCAGGTTCACACATTCAGAGATATCCTTGACTCACCATGCTCCCTTTTTTGGTTGCCAAGCCTTGCTTATTCTACATCTGTAACATACTGTATCTTAGATCTGTCCTATTTTCTCCATTCCCACAGCCACCACTCTACTCAAAGCCTTCATCATCTCTGGTCTGAATCATTGTTACAGCCTCCTACACAGATGCCCTGCCTTCTGGACTTTCACCTCTCTAATCTATCATCGACTTGAATGAAGAAAATAAGATCTTCCTAAAGCACAAGTCAAGCCTTGCTATTGTCCTTCTGCGCAGCCTTTAAGTGTCTCTTAATTGCTTCCAGAAGTTTAAATTGCCAGGCTTATTTACATTATTCCAGTTTGCACTCTCTGCGTTCCAGCCAAAGGAGCCTATTGTTCATTCCCAAACTCGGCATTCCCTTTTCAGCCTTCACACCTTTGTACATTCCACCCCACCCCACCCCCATTCCCAGAATGCACTTCTTCCTCATTGCCACCTCTTTACAATCCCTGGCTGCCTTCAAAGCTCAATCCAGACATCACTTTCTGTAGGAAGACTTTCCTCATCCTCTTACTTGTTAATGCACTCTCCATCCTCTCCAAAAGCATGTATGGACTTAATGGTTTACACGCAGTATCACTTGTTTGTATCATTCCTTCACCTCTTCTCCCAGGAGGCTGTAAGTTCCTTGAGGCAGATACTGCTTCACTTTTATCATTGTTTCCCCAGTATAGCATGGTGCCTAACACAGCATACCCACTTATTAGATGCTTGTTGGCTGGACAGCCACTCTGCTTTTCATGTGAGGGCCATTTAGTGGCTACTTGATAGGTAATTGTATTTACAGTAGAGGTAAGTGCAATCGCTGTAGGGAGCTATGTGGTGGTACCAGCCTTCGTAGAACTGTTTTCAACAGAAATCTGAGAGTGAAATAATGACTCTTAGAGGAGCCTGGTGTCCAGGAATAAGGAAATGCTTTCTGTCGTCCTCTGGCCTGGTCAGATTTCATCTGCAAAATGGTTTGGGGCATCATAACTTACAAATGGCATTGATAAGCTGAAGCATTTCCAGGGGAGTGCGACCAGGATAGAGAAGAGCCTTGAGTTCATGTCACATAGGAACTGGGGATATTTAGAAGAAAAGACTGCTTTTCTCCTAAGACAACGTGATAGCAGACAGGTATTGAAAGACTCTAGTGTGGAGAAATTTCTTCTGCTTAGCCCCAAGGGAGATAGCGATTTCTAAGGCTTATAGATGACAGCTTTTATAATATATGTTAAGAAGGGATTCCTATTCATGTACGATTTATACTCGATGGCCACTGAGCTCCATATCTACTCTAGAGTGCTTCCATTCTGTGATCCAAAACTCTGACAAGATTATATTTTATACCACCCAGTTATTTACAAGTCAGACTGCATACTTTTATGAAATGTGTGTGATGTACAAATAATTCAGTGTAACCTACTTGTTACTTATAATCCTTAGCAGAGTATATCATACAAGCTTACCTCTTAACATATCAGTTGACTTGAGAAATTGGAGTGTTTGTTTTGGGAGTTTGTTATTGTTAAGTCGGTTCAGTTATATCTGACTCTGTGACCCCATTTGGGATTTTCTTGGCACAGATATTGGAGTGGTTTGCTATTTCCTTCTCTGGCCCATTTTACAGATAAGGAACTGAGGCAAACAGGGTTAAGTGACTTGCCCAGGATCACATAGCTAGTGAGTATCTGAGGTCAGATTTGAATTCATGTCCTCCTGACTCCAGGCCCTGCACTCTATCTACTGTACCACTTAGCTTATATGTGTACAAATAGTTCATTCTTTTTTTTAATAATGTATTTTCTCAAAATAAAAATTTACCAATGTGAAATGATGTATCCTAAGTTTTGCTATGCCCTAATTTTATTTTTTTTAATTTATTGTGATCCTTTAGCACTTCATTAAGCTGATTGGCATATTGATATGGACCTGAAATGTAATGACTTACTAATTAGCATTTACTTGGGTGGAACACATAGGGACAGGCCAGGGACTTCTCAGCTTCTCTCTTATCCTGTACTTTGATGGTAATCACTCTTTTCTGTCTATCCTATTTATTTGTATCTATCTTTCTATCTATCTTATCTATTCTATCTGTCTGTCCAGCTATCTATCTATATGTCTGTCTATCTATATGTCCATCTGTCTGTCTATCTATCTATCTATCTATCTATCTATCTATCTATCTATCTATCTATGGATAGATAGACTTTGGTCACATGTTCCCCAACTGGCAGGCTACTGATTTCACTGGCAAGGATAACCAGAGAATGACTGTATGCTTGAGAGCAAGTGTGGTGTAGTGGGAAAAACCCCAGACTTGGCCTTGGGAGACCTGGATTCGAGAAGTGCCTCTGAATGACCTCAGCAAATCCTTTAACATCCTTGAGCCTCAGCTTCTTCATCTGTAAAAAGGACATGATAACATTTACCCTTATGAGGCTGTTTGTATAAACCTTAAAATACTATATGTTATAGGACTATGTCAGTGTTCTTGTTAGGGAACCAAATAGATATAGTCCAGAAAATGATTAATTATGAGCAGGAATAAAAAGCAAAGAAAGCAGGAACATGGCAGAAACAATTGCATGCAAGAGAGACTGAGTAAAGAACAGGGGTGGTAGAGGGGAGGGGGAGGAAAAAGGGGTAAAGTCTGATCTGGCCCCTGGATGCCTGTTTTACCTAAACTGTGGGATATGAGAGGTAGCAGCCCTTTCACAGATGATGGATCCAGATTAGCAGATCTAAACAATTAGTTACAGAATGATCCCAGGTGACAATTAGAGCAGCGAAGGCATCCTGCTGACAGCTGTGGTGACAGCAGACAGTAAAACTACACCTTCCTGAAATCAGGAGCCGGGAGTCCTCTTGATTTACAGAACCTGTTTATATAGGCTTTTAGAGGACTGGAAACCTTCTGAAAATCGCCACTGCTTAGGAGGGGGAAAGGTTGAAACGGCAGCCCGGAACTGGAGGCCAATCACTTCAAGACTCCATCTCCTTCGAGGATTAGCCTGATGGGCAAGAGGAGAGAAAATTGATACCTTAGGATTTTCCTGGAACAAGCTGATTTTAAGATGGAGGCCAAGACATTTTCAGAGAGGGCAGGGATGCAGGGCAGTGTGACTTCCCCTGTGGGTTTGATTTTTTGTTTTTTGTTTTCTTTCTTGAAAGTATTACCTTCTAGTTTACAGATCTATTCACTATTAGCATTAAAACAAAGAGATGAGCTATGTTTTCTAGAGCCTTTGTTAATAAAGTTATGGTATATCATTGTGATGGAATACTACTGTGCTATAAGTAATGAAGAGCTCAATGATTTTAGAAAAACATGGAAAAACTTGCATGAAATAATGAAGAGTGAAATGAGCCAGAACCAAGAGAACATTGTATACAGTAATAGCCATATTGTTTTAAGGACTTCAAGCAAACAAATTATTTTGTCTATTATACCCAAATTTACTATAAAGGACATAAGAAGAAACTTGCTATCTGCATTCAGAGAAAGAACTGAAAAATACAAGTATGTATAGAATAATATATATACCTATTTGTGTCTAATGGTAGCCATCTCTAGAACGGAAAGGGGAGGAGGAAAAAAAATAAATTTACATGATAATTTTGTTGTGTATTTGAAAGGAATAGAAAGTTGTGCATAGCAAATTTGCAATTTTATGTACAATCATCTTTTCATTGCACTGTTATGGAAATGCTTGTTTTATTCTATTAACTTAATTTTTTTTAAAAAAGAAAGCAAAGGTACTTTAATACCTAACCCTTTTTGTGGAGGGGGGGACATCTTAAAATCCCAAAATGGAAGATAAGTTAAGAGTTAAAAGAGACTTTAGAGGTTATTTAGTACAACCCCTTCATTTTACAGATGAGGAAACTGAGGCCCAGGGAAGTAAGTGACTTGTCCAAGGTTGCACAGCTAGTAAGTGTTAGAGGTATTTGAACCTCAGTTTTTCTGAATCTTCCTGATTCAGGGTCACACAGATGGCAGTGATAAAGCCTAGCTCTGAGCGTAAGTACAGTGAATTCAAACTCAGTTGCCTTGCTCCTATACAACTTTGTTTACCTGTCATCTCCCCTGGGTGCACCAACATTGCTCTAAAAGGGACAATTCAGATCCTTATTTGCAATTGTTTAGAAGGGAAACTCAACCCAGCTTTTAAAAATAAAATTTTTTAAAAATCTTTACATCTTTGCAAAGGTTTTCTCTCTCCACCTCTTCTGATATCAGTAGAATCCACAGTAGGGTTGGCCCTCAATTCGACTTTCCTTTAATATTACCACAGACATATTTCTTCATAGAGGACTTCAAAATATTACATCAAATCTCAAGTCCATGTTTCTGCCTGAGAAAAATAGGGAAGGGAGGGGGAGCATGGATTTCTGTTACAGCCTCTTCTTACTTAGATCTCTGAATTACAAGACATTAAAAATAAACCTACAGGACATCATGGAGAATTTTCAGAGCAGCTGGAAAAGAAACCATAAAAACCAGTGATTATAATCAGTAAAGTGTGATAACAGCTGAAAGCATTAGACCCATCCTAAGAAACCTAGACCCTTCTTCACCCCTTGTGCTTGGCAGATAGAGAAGGGGATGTCACACAATAGAATCCAAACAAATTCTGAAATGTGCTAGTTCATCTTAGGTTAAGAAAATATAGTGCTGTTCATTTTGCCCAAATGACAGACACGCACAGATGGAGGGTGGGGAAGGAAGGGCATGACTTAGTCTATCCTCGTGTTCCACCAAATAGACCTCATGTATCAAATGCTCACCTGTCTATAGTCTTGTACTGGGGAGATTAAACACACACACACACACACACACACACACACACA
>CM053627.1:158933832-158957034 GCA_028646595.1 Phalanger gymnotis
AAAAGTTTTTGCATGCAGCTAGAAAATAAAATATACAGGCAATGTGGCATAGAAATTTATCTTGCCCTACAAGAAAGGAAGGGAAAAAGGGATGGGAGGGGAGTGGGGTGACAGAAGGGAGGGCTGACTGGGGAACAGGGCAACCAGAATATATGCCATCTTGGAGTGGGGAGGAGGGTAGAAATGGGGAGAAAATTCGTAATTCAAACTCTTTTGAAAATCAATGCTAAAAACTAAATATATTAAATAAGCTAAATTAAAAAAAAAGAACCTGCACTAGAAACCATCCTGGGTGTGCCAGTGTGGTTGCTGGTACAGTAGTGCAGTGGATATAGCACTGGGCCTGGAGTCAGGAAGATCTAAGTTCTAATCCAACCTCAGACACTTACTAGCTGTGTGAACCTGGGCAAGTCACTTAATCCCTATTTGCCTCAGTTTCTCTTCTGTAAAATGGAGACACACTGGAGAAGGAAATGGATAATCATTCCAGTATCTTTGCCAAGAAAACCCATGAACAAAGTTCATAGGTCACATAGAATTGGACACGACTGAACAACAACAATCTTAGAATCCCTAGTTATCTGCAAGGTCTAACTCCAGCATAACCTGCTAAATGAAACTTTTCCTGATCCCCATTGCTGCTACTTCTTTCCTTCACAATTATCTTATATCTATTGTATAATTATCTTTAACATAATTATATAATATAATTTCATGTTTATTAATTATTCTTAAATGTATTTTACATTTTCATATATTATATTTATATACATATTTATATATAATAAATATATCAAATATTTTATTATAATAATATATAAAACATGTAATTATATAAATTATAATTAACCTATTATTATATAATTATGACTAATATATTTTAGTAATATGATTATACTTATTAATTATCTTGTATCTATTTTATATCTACATGTTCTCTCTGTCTACTAGAAGGTAAGCTCCGTGATGGCAGTGACTGTTCTGCTTAGGTTGTATGCCCAGAACCTGACACATACTAAGTGCTTGATAGGTGTTTTTTTTTTTATTAACTGATTAATCCCATGTGACAGCCTCTCAAATATTTAAAGCTATATATCTCTATTAATCTTTCTTTTTCTCCAAGCTAAACATAGCAGTTTCTTCATTTATTTTTAATTAGCATAATTTCCACTCTCCTCACTATTCTGGATATATGTGGTAAAAAAATTTCAATGAATTTATCTCCAATAATCCTTGCCAGACGAGTGACTGAGGTCTTTGCTAGCCATCATCTGAGCACTTACAGAATCATTTGTAAGTATCCATGCTGGGGATCAAGATTTCTAATCTCAAACAAGTCACTAAGTACTTGCATGCCTCAGTTTTATCATCTGTAAAATGTGGTTAAGACATACCCTATCTATTGTACAACATTTTATAATAATTATAATAAGTCAATACTCAAGTGAACCTATGATCTCAAAGATGTGGATATTCTCTCCAATAAAGAAGATTACAATGCATCCATGCCTGCCTATACTAGGCAAATTTTCCATAAATTTGCTATAAGAGATCTGCCTAGGATACTAGGGTTTTCTTTGACCTTACAAGGGAATCACTGTAGCATGATACCCATCCATTGGTTTTTATTTTTTTCCTTGCTCTCACCACATGAGCAGCTCATCTTCTTTTGGGAACTTATGTTTCCTTGGTAATAAACTTTATATCACTTCTTTTTCATAATCCCTCATTTAAAGGTTTTGCTGCTTATTCACACTCAGTATGTACCTCTCCACTGTTCTTTGGGTGATATCCAACTTCAGTTGGCACAGCGGGTAGAAAGCCAGAGCTGGAGCTATGAAAACTTGAGTTCAAATCCAACATCACACACTTGCCAGTTACATGACCTTGAGAAAATCACTTAACCACTCACTGTCTGTCTCAGTTTCCTCAACTATAAAAAGTAGAGATAATAATATTTACCTCCCAGTATTATTGTGAGAATCAAATGAGATGTTTGTAAAGCATTTAGCACAATTTCTGCTGTTAATAAGTGTTATTTGATTAATACAAACTTTACAAATGCATCATATGCCTATGCATATGTGCCTATGACCGAATGTGCAGAATTTGTATTTTATTTTGTATTTTGTACATTTGTATTTTATTTTCTACATATGTTTTTCTGGCTATCATTTCTCAAATTTCTCCATATAGTACTGTCCTCAGAAGAAAGTGATTCTTTTATTTCCATTTAATGGTGATGCCCCTATTATTTTTTCTAGGCAAGGTTAGATTGTGCAAAAATAGCTACTTCCTAGCTGTGAATAATCTTTTTGCAATTCTTCTCTCTGTGATCACTTTATTTTGGCCATGTGCCACATCAGACCTGATTCACTGCCTAGTTGTACTAAGGCTTTGGGAACAGCTCAAACTATTTGACATTTTGAAATCCTTGGAGTGCTGTACTCTCAACCCTCCATTACATGTGGGGAATTTTTCAGAAAGCTACTGCATCACGGTGAGGAAATTTTTTAAAAAGATCTATTTAAGAAGACATTGATTAAAATGTCAGAGACTAAAGATGCTCTGATAGCTATTATGTAGTATTTGGCCAACAGAAACAGGAGAGCATAGGGATATAATAGATGGATCTGAACATTTTCTTTTCTAGGATAAAAACTTGGATTGCTAACTTGAAAGCTCTTGTCTCCCTAAGTATTGGAAATGATTTAAGTTTTATTTTTTACCAAGTCCTGTCCAAGACATTACAAAATTATATCTTCTTTTTATGGTATGTAGGACTTGAAAGTCTGAAAGATTAATGGTTTTTGATGATCTATTTTTAAGTTAACTGCGAAATTGCCTGTTTGTATTTTCAATGTCTGGTCTTGGTGTTTGATGAAGTGTGAGTTGGGAACAACAGCATGAAAAAATTTCATGCCTATTTCTCAGACTCCTTCATGTTCCACTAGTGTTAATTTATGAAACCACATTTAACATGTAATCAGTTTCCCCCTCCTCCAGAAAAAAAGATCTAATTTTAATGGGAAAATAAATTTTGTGTTTAAATGACACTCTGCCACATGCTCTTTGAATGCATGGCAGCTGAGCTTCAGCTCCTTGTGTTTTAACTGGTTTAAAATATCAAAGGTCTACAATCATCTTTAAGGAGCTAGCCTTCGGTTTCCCTGATCCAGACCCCCCACTCCTCCATACACACACCTCCACCACTATCACCACTACTACCGGCATCAGCACCATCGCTGCTGTTGAAGACTTCCACAGATGCCCAGAGGCATCTTTCAGCAATAGTATCAGATTTGCTAGGAGGATTGAAGTCCATTTTTTCATGGTCTGTCACCTTGATTTTATTAAAGGTGTTGGGACTAAAGCATTAACCAGAGTTGAGAAAGCCTCCTGGAGAGGTGCTGTTTTGTTTGGAATTTATAATGGCTGAGCCTTCTAAGGCTAACAAGAAATCTCTTTTTCAATGTATGCTGTGAAGTATGTTTACAATTAATCAGGGAGTGGAATAAAGTACATCAAACCTTGGGATTTTTATTGCCTGTGCCTTTGGGACTTGTGTTTGATTAGAGGGAACAGAAGCAGGACCACATTTTAGTCACCTTAGGTTAGATTCTCCTGTCCTGCTCCAACCAAGGTCAAGAAGGGATTCTTGTATTATGACTTCTCTCAGTAGATTGTTTCAAGACTTTCATTATCTTATAGAAATGTCCTGTTTCCACAATTCAACAAACCATAATATATATTATATTTAATATATATCATACAACATATTATAAACTGTATTTTAGTTTTTACTGCCTTCTCAAAATAAGAAATTACCTTGATCTCAGTCAATTCTTAATTCTTTTAAATGTTAAAGATGCAAATGAAATTAAAATTAAAACTGAGAGAAGAACCATTGAATGTATGTCTATGGACAGTGTATTTTACAGTGTGTGATTTCATGGTTCTAAATTGGACTTTTTCCTTTTTTTCCAGAGGGATTCTTTACTCAGAGACTAAACAGCATAGAAAGAACATCTCATTTTTACCAACACAAATTCCGAGTAGCTGAGCTAGGTGCAAAATTTAATTAAGTGGCGAGTGTTTGTATCTCTGGCTAAAGATTTCCTTTTCTGCTGGTTATGTAGCTAAAGCAAAGCAAGTCTGTGTATGTTGCAGGAGCCCACATGCAATGCAGAAGAATTGTGTGTGGTCTGAGTGGACTTTTTTTGTCATCCTGTTTGGGAACTAGTTCAGGATCTGTTTCTGTTGGCACTTTCCTCCTGTTGTGAATATATTAGTCCATTTCTCAAGGTCTCTGAAGGGCTGAAAAGGTGGTAACTTAAGCCTTGTGACTATGACAGACGGTCATCTTCCATTGCTTCAAACATGGGTGATGGGATTTTTCAAGTATGGCAAGGCTGTATCTCTCCCCCAGAAGAAATAACATTGATCCAGATATAGATATGGATTCTTATCTCTTGGTAAAGTTTCTGCCATAAAAGTACATTTCCACCTTATCTCTGATCTTGAAAAGTTATGTGAAAGCTATCTTTTGCTCTCGGGTGTTCCCACTAGTGCTAGGTCACAGGTCATAAAATGAGATGAGAAATATGACATCTTCTGTAGGCTGGACTTTAAAATCTCTGGTTCATCCCCTCAGTCATAATTACACCCACACTAGCACTGTGTCCCACAAAGTCCTCTCCCATAGGCTTCATGGCTGAGTCATCTGAATATTTGATCTCTTTCATGATGCATTATCTCTTTTTCTTTACAACTCCCTGATGGATTTCTATTTGAAATACTCATAGAATCATAGAATTTAAAGCTAGAATAGATCATTGAAGTCAGCTAGTCCATCCTTTTCATTTTATAGAGGATGAATGGAAGCTGCTCAACTTCTCATATAGGCAATTAGTGACAGAATCAGAATTCAAACCCAGATCCTCTCACTCCAAATCTATTATTCTTGCCACTATTCAATAGAATATGGTGGATAATGAATATTAAAGTAGCCTTGCCTGTTTGTCTAAGAAGAATGGAAAATGTCTCAAAGGGAAAAAATGGTATTTCACTTTTCACAACAGTTGAAATATTATATTTGAAATTAAATAATATTTTAAGTGTCCCAGGAAGACTTTATTATTTAATAGAGCCCACAATTAATCCTTTTTTATAAATCAAAGGGATTTTTTGCAAATTGAATAATTACTTCCTCATTTTCCTCTTTGCAATTTTTTTTCATGGATTGATTCAATTTAACAAACATGTACACAGTACTTACTACACATAGAAAACTGTTCTGGGAGAAAAAAGAGGGTCAAACAGATGTTTAGCCTGGAATAAGAAGGTATAAGGGAGACATGGTAGCTGCCTTCAAATATGGGAAGGGCTTGGATGTTGAAGAGGAATTAGATTTTCTTCGGTTTTGTTTTTGCTTGTCCACAGAGAACAGAACTAAAAGCAATGAGGGGAAGTTATAGAGAAGTTAATTTTGGTGCAGTTTAAGGGGAAAAAATCTAATAATGAGAGCTATTAAAAAATAGAATGGATTGCCTTAGAAGTAAGAGTTTTCCTTTCACTAGACATCTTCAGACAAAGTCTGGATGGTCACCTCTGAGCTTCTGTGAAGGTAGAAAGGCTACCTGCCCTCATAGAGTTTACAATAGTAGAGGAATCCTATCCCTACACAAATAACAAATCATATGGAAAAGGAATAGGAGTAGGACATAACGATAGCATATATATGTATATATATATATATACATTTATATAACACATACATATGTGTGCATAACGTTCACAGAGCACTTTACAAGTACTATCCCATTTATCCTGACAATAATCCTGGGAGTAAGTGGTATTGCTGTCCACATTTTGCACTTGAGGAAACTTAAGGCATACAAAGGTTAAGTGACTTGCCTAGGGTCACACAGTTAGTAAATGTCTGAAGACATATTTGAACTCAGGTCTTCCTGACTCCAGGCCCAAAGTTCTGTCTACTACATCACCTAAAGACCTCATAAAAGATGCCAACAAATTATTGTGCAAAGCCTAAGGGGAAAACCTTTTCCTCTTTACCACAGATTGGGAAATCATGAAAATGACATCAGCAAGGTAAGCCTAAATTTATTTCAATGAAGCTTTAACATAAGATTCTCATGATCCCTGAGGCAGGTAGGTGGTTCATTGGATAGAGTATCAGGCCTGGTGTCAGCAAGACTCATTGTCTTAAGTTCAAATCTGGCCTCAGACACTTACTTGCTGTGTGACCTTGGGCAAGTTACGTAACCCTGTTTGCCTCAGTTTCCTCATTTGTCAAATGAGCTGGAGAATAAAATACCACTCCAGTATCTTAGCCAAGAAAACTCCAAATGATGTCATAAAGAGTTGGGCACTACTGAAAATGACTGAATACCAACGACATGTTATCTTTGTGGACACAATGAAGGGATGTGGGCTAGATGAAGAGAAGTTAAGTGGATTCAGCATTGTTTATGTGACCCAGTCCACACTGGATTATGATCAACTTGGAGGGAAATCACTAATGGATATACCAGTAACCTGTCCTTAATCCTCTTCTGTTCAACATATCTATAGGTGTCTTGGCTTGAAGAAATAGAAATATTTTCAGATTTTTAGATGATTCAAAGTTAAGACAGAGAGCAAGCTGCTAGATGATTGAAAAGGAAACCCAAACAATTTTAACAGGTTTAAGAATGGCTTTAATCAAGATTAAATTGAATGCAAATTATTAACAATCCTATGAAAGATTGTTGAAAATCATTAAAATAAGAGGAATGCAAATCAAGGCAATTATGAGGTTTTACATAATGTACAGGAAATTAACAAAGCTGACCAAAGATAGAAATTATCAGTGTTGGAAGAACTGCAGAATGATAGGCTGATGGAGCTGTGAATTGGCTGGTTTGGAAACATTTTGGAAATATTCTAAGAATGTGACAAAAATTTTCATACTCTGACTCCAAGCATCCCACTGCAACCAATAAGTATATCCCAAGAAGGTCAAAGATAGAAATGTCCTATATTCATACCAGCATTTTTTTCATAGTAAAGAACAAGGGTAAAAAAATAGTGTCCATTGGTTCACTAACAAATTGTGGTAATGTATAGGAATATAGTGTAATATTATTGAGCCACAAAAATTGAAAAAAAAAAGTAGAAAAAGGATGAGAAGACATAGGGACTGATGTAGAAGGAAGTAGGTAGGGCCAGGAAAAAATATATAATCAATTAATGCAATGATGCAGGTGTAAATACTGTCAACAACAAAATAAAAACCAAATGCTTTGTAATTATACTGGCCAAACTTGATCCTAGAGAACAGCACTTAGTCGATGGACTAAAGGTGTGGAATGTTACATATACTGTTATACTTAGCTGACATGTTGATTAGTTTTGCTGCACTAATTTTTTTTCTTATTTTTTTTTTTGTTATAGGGATGGCTCATTGGAAATTAGAAGTAGGAGGATATAGTCAAAAATGAAGGTGATGGAAAAACAGATGATAGAAAAATTAATTTTAAAAGAAATTGAATAGGGATAAATGTTAAATCTTGCACTCAGGTTCAAAAAATCAATGGCAAATACAAGGTGAGAGTTGTGGATCAAGACAACAAGATGGGGAAATTTTAGTGCAGCACAAGCTCACTATGAATCAATACAATGGCATGATGGCTAAAAATACTAATGTGATTTAGGGGTGCATTGATACAAGAATAGAGGAGGCGATGATTACACTGTATTCTGACCTTGTCAGACTGCAAATAGAATATTATGTGTTATGTGTTATGGATGTTGATAAACTGAAGCTTTTCTAGAGGAGGACAGCCAGGATGGAAAAGGCAGTTGAGGCCAAGCCATTCATAGCAATAACTTGGAATGATTGTCTTTGAGAAGAAAAGACTTAGCAAAGTATGTAATTATTTGCTTCAATATTTGAAAGACTATTATGTGAATGCGAGATAAGGGGTTTGGGTTTTTTTGTAACTTTTTTTTGGAGGGGGGAGGGCAGGGCAATTGGGGTTAAGTGACTTGCCTATGGTCACACAGCTAGTAAGTTTGTCAAGTGTCTGAGGCAGGATTTTAAGTCAGGTCCTCCTGACTTCAGGGCTGGTGTGCTACTCACTGTGCCACCTAGCTGCCCCAGGTTTTTTTGTTTCTTTGGTTGGTTGGTTGGTTTTGTTTTTTCTTCTTGGCCCTTCAGGGCAGAGTTTGAAGCAATGGGTGGAAATTTCCCAGAAGCAGAATTTGTTGTTACTGTTCTTCAGTCACTTCAGTCCTGTCTAACTCTTTGTGACTCTATTTGGGGTTTTCTTGGCAAAGATACTGAAGTCTTTTGCCATTTCCTTCTCCAGCTCATTTTACAGATGAGGAAACTGAGGCAAACAGGTTTAAGTGACTTGCCCAGGGTCACAGAGCTAGTGGCTGCAACTCAGGTCTTCCTGACTCCAGACTTGGTGCTCTGTCCACTGCACCACCTAGCTGACCCAAGCAGAATTTAGCTCTTAACAATAAGAGCTAGCTCAAAATGTAATGAGCCAACTCCAGAGGTAGTTAGTTCCCCACAATCGGAGGACTTCCAACAAAAACTAGATGACCACTCCTAAGTCTATTGGAGATATTATTCTTGCTCGGGTATTACTTGAAACGGATGACCTTTGAGGTCGCTTCCAACTTTGTGATTCTGCTATTTCCAAAGGGAGGAGATACAATTGCAATCACATGCATTTATTCACCATAATGGTAAGCTTAGTCCCTTCAGACCACTGCTGTAGAGTCATTAGGGTTTATACACAGTTTAAGAGATTGAGAGATTTAAGAGAGATTGTTTCCTCCCTCCTCCCCAATCTAGGAGCATACAGTAAAGGAGAAGAGTGAGTTCCCAACCCAGATAACTATAATATACCACCTTACATAATATGTGCCTTACAAAAATACTATGTGAAGTCTGAGGGGGAGGGTTGTTATTAACAGGCAATATAAAGGAGGGAGAAAACCCAGGTGCCATTGGAGTTGGACTTTAATGACTGGGTGATGAGATAGAGTGAGTGCATTCTAGGCCTCAGAAAGAGCAAAAGCAAAAGCTTAGAGGTAGCAGACCATAGCATGTGTTTAGAGGGCAAAGATTAGGGAAATAATTTGAGAAAGGGTACAGTGTGCCAAATTGTGGAAGGCCTTGAAAGCCAGGCAGAATAGTTTGAGCTGTAGTCAGTAGGCAATGGGGAGATGCTTAGGATTCTTAAGCAGCAGACTGGCATGTCCAAATTTTGTGTAAGAATTATTTTAACGGTGGAAGGAAGGATAGATTGAAAGAGAAAGGAGAGGGAGTGTGCAGGTAGGAAGGCCTGTAAGAAGTGAAGGTACGGGTGAAGGAAGGCTTCATGGATTGACTTGTTCATGTTGTTTTTCACACGTCGCAATCTCTATCCAATATTCCTTTCCCTATGAGCAGCTAGTAGTAAAAAGACACCAAATGTACAAAACACTGAGTTTGCAAATGCCAAAGTAAAAGAAGCATACAACATTCAGATGCCCAACTGGCTTTCTTTGGGCTTGAGTGTACAAGGCTTTTTCTCTCTGGAAAAGCTTCGATTCCCTAATATTAATGGAAATATAATGTAAACATGACAGAAATAATTCACACCAACCACATCTGCAAGATTTATTTTCCTTTCCAAATTGTATTTCCATTAATGAGGAAGGAATGGTTCCTGTCTGTTCTTTTTCATCTGGGACTGAACATTATTCTTCCCAAGGAATACACTTTGACTCCTCAAAATCCTCCAGCAGCACATATGGACCCATTCAACCCGAGCATCTCTTATCTCCCAACCTACCTACCTGACCTTTATAGCAAGGCCTCCCACTCCCTCTTTTGGACTCCAGATTCAGGACTGAAAATGAAGCGTAAATCTTACTGCCTAATAAGCACGGCAGTTACTTCAATAAAACGTTACTTAAAAGTCAATAGGCTGCACATGTTAAAGACATTAGAGCTGTTAACAGACCATTGTAAAGTAAGCAGAATCTTTAATAACCTGCATGTAACATTTAACCATTTGATTTTCAACCCAGAGCAGGCTTAGCTCTGGCATTCAGGGGCTTGACTAGGGCTATGAGCCATTCTCACGTTCCTGGTATTAATGGTCCAATGAGGCTGGATTTTGTGCTAAAATCTCAGACCTCTGGGAAAGCTTAAAAACCAGAGCTAGACATAATGATTTTGTTTCTGCCTCCTTCCCTCATCCTGGAGCTACAGAACTCAAAAGGCTTAATACATAGGATGAGGCCATCTGGCTGCCTGTGGGGTATGGATCCCTGCATCTCTCAGCCCTGGGAAGGGGCAGGAGAAGATGCCGGTGATGAGGAGATCTCCTTTAATCAGATTATAGCCTGGCTTATATTACACGGCCGAAATGAGAACCAAATCATTTAATCTCCTCGGGCTTCATTTTCCTCATCTGTAAAATGAGAGAATTGGGCTAGATGATGTCTGAGGTTTCTTCCAGTTCTAGGTCAATGATCCTTGATCCCAAGTTGCTGAAATTACGGAGTTAGAGATGGCTCATTTGACATTTCTAAATCACTTAGCCTCTGCCTGCCTCAATTTCCTTATTTCCAAAATGGGAAACCTCCCAGAGTTGTTGGGAAGATGAAAGGAGATACTATTTGTTAAGCACCTTGCAAAACTTAAAGTGTTATTTAAATAGTTATTATTACTATTACCAAAAAGGAAAAGATCACATATCCATCTAAATATTGAGGTAAAGCATAATGACTCACAACATAATCAAGGACAGTTTTCATCAGTACGTCTTTGATCTCGAAATTCTCTTTATAAACGTCAAGAAAATATATCCTTCCGCTGATTGGCTCCTTGATAAAAACCATCTTTTAACTACAAACTTAAAAAGAACCCTTTACTTCAACCCAATTGACCAGCAGATTTCAAAGCTCACCTTGTGTTTTTTCCACATTTAGGACTTTTGCTCATTTTATTCTCTACCCTGGGGGGACCCATCCTGTCATTGCAACATTAAAAAATTTTATCCATTTTTTTAAAGTGCAGTTCAAATTCTGCAATCTCTAGGAAGCCTTCTCTGAAGAAAAGGAAGCTTTGTGCAGGGAGAACTGGTTCTAAAGTCAGAAAATTGCTGTCTTAATCCCACCTCTGATGCTTCCTACCTCCAGGAGCTTGGCCTAGTCACTTATTCTTCCTGTGTTTCAGCTTGCTTATCTGTAAAATGGCAATGTTGGACTAGAGGTCCCTTCTCGCTCTCTGTAACATGTGGATCTGAGGCCTCAGGAGAGCTCCAGCCTGAAGTGATCATTCCTTCTTACTGCTGGTCTATACCACTGATTTGGTACTTATCTTATGTCACCTTATAATGCAGTTATTTGTCTACATGTTAGAACTCAACTAACTAAATTTAAATGCCTAGAGCAGGAGTCTTTAACCTTGTTTTCTGTTATGAACTCCTTTGCAAAGTAATGTTTTTAAATGTATAAAGTAAAATTCATAGAAAAATCAATTATATTGAAATGTAGCCAAGAACATTTTTTTTTCAAAAAAAGCTGATAAAACTCAACTAAGAACTCCTGGCCTAGGGTGGGCAGACTTGTTAATCTGCTACGCATCATAGTTATTTGTATACGTGGCTTTTCTTCTCCTCCCAAGAACAGTTCCTAAAATGTGTCAATATTTGTACCTAATAAAGAATTTTACATATAGTTGGTACTCACTAAATGTTTGTAAAATAAATAAATGAATCTCCTACATTGCTTACCATGTTGCCTTAAACAGAGTAGGTACTCATTCATTAAATAAATATTTCAATTAATACCGAGCTATTGTCAGTCTTGGAATTTATTCCATCAACTCGGATCATAAACCCTTAACATTTTAGTGATGTCTTCAAGAGTTGCTGTGGCCAAATAAGCAAGATATGCTGTATAAAACAATTTGTACACATGCACACATGTATACACAAATATACATATACCCACTAAATAGCCATTTCCCAATAGGTAAGCAGTCAAATGATATGAGTAAACAGTTCGCAAAAGAATTTAAAACTATTCACGACTACATGAAAGAATGTTCAAATCACTAACAATAAGAAAAATGCAAATCATTTTTACAGTTGCAAAGTTATGAGCTATAAAATAAACCCTCAAAAATCAACAGCATTACTGTATAATAAAAGCACTCAAGAATCAATAATAGACAGGGAAATCCCATTTCAGATATATAAACTATCTAGAGATCAACTTACCAAGGCACACAAGCAAAAAAAAACTTGTGTAGATTCGAAGTGCTGCTTAAAGAGATAAAAAAAAACAACTTAAATAGCTGTATGAATAGTCAGTGATCATGACTAGGCTGTTCCAATATAACAAAAATGACAAGAACACCAAAGTTAATTTATACTGTTAATGCTATACTAAGAAAATTACCATAAAGCTACTTTATAGAACTTGATAAAATAATAACAAAATTTGTTTGGAAAAACAAAGGATCTAGAATATCATGAGAAATAATGAAATGAAATAGCAATGAAGAGAGAATAGCACTTCAGGATCTCAGATAACGTTATTAGCAGCAGTCATCAAAACTATCTGCTATTGTTTAAAAAATAGAGAGATAAGTCAATGGGATAGAACCAGTGCTTCTTAAACTGTGGGTTGCCATCCCATGGTCACAACCCACAATTTAGAAGTACTGAAGGGGTCATAAGTGGAAAAAACTAAAGAAGCCCTACAGAATCAGAAACAATGGAACTCAATAACCAAGTATTCGATAAAGTGGAAAACATAAATTACCTAGGAAAAACTCCACATTTGATTTTTTTCTTTAAATAGCAAGGAAAACTGGAAAGCAGTTTGTTAGAAATTAAGCTTAAAGCTATACCATGTACTACATTTCACAATAAATTCTAAATGGATACATAACCTTAATATCAAAGAATAACTAAAAAATTTTAGAAGAAAAGCAGATCATCTACCTCTCATAACTAGATATGTTCTTTTTCTTAGATTGACTTATTTAAGATTACTAACTGGTCTAATAGTTTGGGTTTTTTATATTTTTGAAGGCATACAACTCTCCATAATATGTTCTGACTATTCTTTTCATGTCTTCTGATATTGTTGTGATTTTACATTGCCCATTTGTTATTTTATTGATTTTATTTAACTCTTCGTTTAAATCAAATTAGCTAAAGGTTTTTCAATTTCATTTGTCTTTTCAAAGAACCAGTTTTTGTTTTATTTATTGTTTCTATGTTGTGTCCAACTCTTTGTTATCCCATTTAGGGGGTTTTCTTGGCAAAAATGCTCAAGTCGTTCACCATTTCCTTCTCCAGCTCATTTTGCAGATGAGGAAACTGAGTCAAACAGGGTTAATAAGTGACTTGCCCAAGGTCACATAGCTGGTAAGTGTCTGAGGGCCACATTTGAATTCAGGGAGATCAGTCAGGTCTGGTGCTCTATCCACTGCACCACAATGGAAGTGGGATTCAGGCAGGTGGAGAAAAGAGTCAGTGAGAATATAGCCACCTTAAAAAGAAAAAGTTAAAATAACTGAAGAAACATTGCTGTGCTTACAGCAGAATTTAAACCCTAATATTAAAGACAAATAGGAAGAAATATAAACCTGACTTTTAAAACTTTAAATGTGAATGGATTAAACAATCCAACAAAAGGAAAAACAGTGAGTTCAGATGAGGAAAATCCCTACTACCTATTGCTTACAAGAAACAGATTTAGAAAACAAAGAAATACACAAAATAAAACTTATGGAATAGGAAAAAAAAATTTGCATCTTGTAAATAAAAAAGCCAGAGATGCTATCATATTGTCTGACAAAGCATAAACAAACATTCAAAAATAAAAGGGGACAATAAAGGAAAAAATATTGTGCTGAAAGGAACCACTAACAACAAATCAACATCAGTAATGAAATTCTATTTTCCAAATGCCTTAGCATACAAATTCATAAAGGAAATATTTAACTGAACTACAAGAAGAAATAGACAGTAACAGAATAGTAACAGGAGACTTCAATATCCTCTCTATTTTGGATAAACTCAACACAATGGTAAAAAAGAAAAAATATGGAACTGACAAATTGATGGAGAAACTAGAGCTAAAACACATGTAGTGTCTTCTAAATGGAACTGCAAAAGTAGCACATGGAACATTTATAAAAATTGGTCATGTATTAGGACACAGAGATATTGCAAATATGTAATATGGCAGAAATAATAAATACATCCTTTAAATATCATAACACAATAAAAATAATCATTGGTTCAAAAACCACAAACAAAAGACACAGACTCAAATGGATACTTAATGATGAACTACACAATGATTAGGTCAAAGAACAAATCATAGAAAGAGTAATTGTATGGGGAAAAAAGACAATGATGAAATGACATGCCAAAATTTCTGGGATATAGCTAAAACAGTAGAAAAATCAGATCTTTGCAAACATACATTAACGAAATAGGGGGGAAAAGAGTTAACAAACCAAATACACATTTTTAGAAGTTAAAACACCAACAAATAAATAAATCTGCTTTTATCTGGTTAATTTTTCTCCTCTTTTTTCCTACTCTTTCAAGTAAGTTCCACCTTTCTTGCCTTCCCTTCAATTAGTCTTGTTCATTAGTTTTTAAATTTTATTTTTATTTTAATAATTTTAATTTAATTATTTGGTTTCTCAAATACTATTTTATTAATTAATTGTTGATTAATTGTCAATTAATAATTTAATTAAATACAATAAATTAATAATTTAGTAATGAAATTTAATAATTTTAATAATTTAAAATTATTTAATTTTATTTTACGCCCCTTTCCAGAAAGGATTTCTTTCACTCTTTTCTTTATGCATCCTTTTTAAATATCTACTCTATATCCTTGTTCTCTAGTTCATGACCACAACAATTATCTAGCCCCTCTCCATTTTCTGTATTCTTCATGGAATTAAAACTTCTCAGGTTCATTCTGCCTTCTCTAGACGGTTTCTGCCACTACTCATAGACCTTGCCCTTGCAGATTCTCCTTTTCCATTGTGCATCATTCCCATAACAATGCTAATTTATGCAGGTTACAGAGATGACATTCCCCCCCCACCCATGTCTCTGATTATGAAGCCTACCAAGGAGCAATATCCATAGCCTATTTCCCTTCTTTCCCTAATTACCTCAAAATCTCCTCCAGGTCCTTGCTCCCCTACTTCCCCAGATGCAACTTGCCCCAGGAGTTCTAACTCGCTCTCCCCTGAAGAAAGATGAATGGTCTTTTCAAGCACCAAATTCTCCAGGGGTGGGGAACCTGTGGCCTCAAGGCCACATGCGGCCCTCTAGGTCCTCAAGAGCAGGTTCCCCACCCTTGATCCAGACCATACCCAGCACAAGATGCCCATCTCTCTTAACAGAACATCTCTCTTCACCTGTAGGAGTATTCATTAGCAAAACACCTTCCCTCCATCAAAATAAGGTCTTCCTTCCTGCCCCTCCCCCAACCCATTTCAATCCTTTTCCTCTCTTCACTCTGAAGGTTTTTCTTTTCCTGAGGGACCACTGTGGTCACTCACCCTCATGGATAACCCTCAATTTGACCTTAGTAAATCGCACTCTCCTCTCAATCCCCTGCTTCCCACCCCTGCCTTCTCAGACCCTCTGTTTTGTTATGCAGTTCCACCAAAAAAAAGATGTTGATTCACCTGTAGCAATGGTGTCGCATAATTGTGTCCATAATGCCCCATGCCCGCCTCTCTACTGTTACTTCCATCTGACTCACTCCAGCTTCCTTTTGAACATTTTGAAAGAAGTCTCTTACTGGTCAATCTGCCATCATTCTGTTGATATTGCTGCCCTTGCTGGCTGAAGTCATTTATCCCTACTGTGTTTCTATTATCTGTGGCATTAGAGAAACAAATGATCTCTTCAGGTCTGCCTTTCTTTATAAGAATGTTTCAAATGCCTCTTTATTATTGACTGTCCATCTTTTTTCATTTATTGCTAAGCTCAGATTTGCAGGGAAAGTCATCCTGGGCTATATCCTGAGCTCTATCGCTCTTCTGTACACATTGTTAACATTCCCTCCTGTGTTTTTTTTGGTGTATACCAAACAGTCTTGTGTTAACCAAGTTTCCTTTCCTTTGTATTTGAACCTTTTTCTCTTCTTGTCTTACAGGATTTATTTCTAAAGTGAATTGTTAGATTTAACCACTATGTGTCTTGGAGATGTCAGGCTTGTTTTTATTCTAAAGTCAATCTATGAATTCTTTCAATTGCTATTTCATTTTCTATGTTGAGAAGTTCTGTTATTATTTCTGGCATGATGGTTTCCAGGTTTTTTGGCTTGTGTTCTTCTGTGAGACTTATAATCCTTAGATTGTCTCTATATGTACTGTCTTGAAGATTAATATTTTTTTCTTGAATAGAGAGCATCTTTTCTTCTAATGCTATTGTTTTTTGCTTCTCTTATACATTGTCCTTCACTTCTCTGTGTTTGCCTTCTTGATCCATTATAATCTTTTTATTTCTTTTGTGACTCTCACCATCACAGATTTGTTTTTCTGTTGTGCCCATTATTTTGCTGTTCAAGTCATAAATTTTGCTTTCATAAATCTCATTTTTCTTTTATACCATTCAGAAACAGTATGTTATAATTCCATGTTCTCCTCACATTCCAGAGTCCTCTATTTCATCAAATGCTTTCTCACTTTCCTTTGTTTTACAGTATTTATTCATAGACGCTTGAATTTGTTTACTAGATCTGGAGGCCTATTTCCTTATGTTATTAATGTTTCCCCCATTTAATTATCTGCTTATATTCAAGGTCTTTAAGTTGTCTTTTTCCTGAGATCTTTGGTAATGTGTTATTTTTTCCCCTATTGCTCATTTTTCTGGCTCCCTTCCACCTGATAGTGGTTTCCCTGGGGTCTGGATCTCAAAGCTTCTCAGCCTCCACCCACATTGGTTCACCAACCTAGGTCTCTGCCCCAGTGACTCTTGCCAGCACAAAACTGGTCACAGTTGCATGCTGGGCTCTTTCCCTCAGGTTTAATGGAGTGGCTCTCAACAATCCATTCCCTTTCCCGCAGTCCCTCAATTGTCTGGCCTAGTGTCTCAGAGCACTGAAGCTAGGGTGCTTTCTCTCCTTTGGTGTTTGGATGTCTAAAGTTTTGAAAGGGACAGCTGGGGTGTGGAGTTGGGCTCTATTTCAAGTCCATATACGTGTCCTTCCCCTTTGTCTCTGTTCTGCTTTCCTACAGAAATCTTTTTACAGCATGGGATGTTGCCCTAGCACTGCCCCCTGAGGCCCCAGACAACTTTCACATTATGGAACCCAAATCCAGCTCTAAAATCTATACAAACATCAGCTATTATGTACATAAGTGTGTTGTATATGAGATCATTTAGATAAAAACAGTAGCTTGTAATAAGGTGACAGAAGATAACCTGAAATCCAAGGAATTTCCTATAGGAGACAAGATTTAAGGCATGTTTTGAAGGACAGAAGGCATAATGGGATAAAAAAGTGAAGCTATTCCAAGCATAAAGAAAGTTTATTTATTTATTTATTTTTAATTAACAAAAATCTGCTTTCTCTCTCTTAAAGAAAGTTTTGAAAGAAAAGAGGCTTATATTGTATGTTGAGATGTCTGGGTTTTTTTTGAATGGATATTACTGAATTGATCATGCAGAACTTTATTTTAAAGAGAGAAAAAGGCAGGAGTGGAGCTGGAAACTCACGAGGAGGTTGGCCTGAAGGAGTGGCTGGTCAGTTTTCAATGAAGTCTGTAGGTAAGGCTGGCCAGTGCTGCTCTGGAACCAGACTTGATGTGGACCAAGATGTAAAATTATTCATGAGTCCTGAGGAGTAAAGTGATACGGGGGTTGTTCTGGACATCAGCATGCAAAGTTTGGGGAATAGATGAGAGAAAGCAATTGCGGGTAAACAAAGATTCTTGGAGAACTACCATCAGGAATTGAGTAGGAATAGTAGGTGAGAGAGACGTGAAGCTGTCACAGCCGCTGCCCACCTGAACTCTGCTGAGGAAAAGATGTTCTAGTTCAAGACCACCCACACCCTGCAGCTGTAGCCACATCAGCCAGGGAGCCACCCTTCCCACCCCTGAGAGGTTCATTACCGCTCTGGCTTCTTCCCAGCTTCACTGCGGAATCGTTGAGGGAGCAGGACCTCTGAAGAAGATAGCATTAGCGAGCTAGTGTTGGCTACAGCCTGCCAAAGGAATCCACCCCTCCAGGGGCTGACCCAAATTTGCTTCTGTATTCAGGGAGCGCGTTTCTTTTTGGTTCAGCGCCCAGGCACTCGTTCAGGGGACATGTGCTATTTCTTGTGTTTCTAGGAGAGCTTGGATCCCATCGGTCTTCATGTGCCAACACAAATCATGTGATCACAGATTCAGAGCAAGAAAGGATGTCAGAAGTCATGACATTCAACTTTCTCATTTCATGGATGAGAATAATGAGGCTTTGAGAGGCAGTGATTTACCCAAGATCATACAGCCAGTAAATATTACAGCCAGGATTTGAATCCAAGTCTTCCTGTCTCTAGGTCCAGTACTCCATTCATGCTACCTCTCTGCTATGTGTGGGAGAAAGGATTCAGGAATGGGCTTGGAGCTGGTCAAGTAAATACAGATGTCACGTGCTCATCAGAATTGGCCACAGACTGGTATGGGTAGGACCCCACCCCACCTTCCACACATTGTAGGCCAGCTAACATTTATATAGCACCTTAAAGTGTGGAGAATATTTACATATATTACTCTATTTGATCTCCTTGGGACCTGAAGCCGAAAGAGACAAAGTTAAATGACTTCCCCTAGGTAACGCAACAAGCATATGAGGCAGGATTTGAATACAGGTCTTCCTGATTCCAAGTCTAACTTTGTCCGCTCCAACGTCTCACGTCTGAGCATGGGACTCTGAGGCGTCACCTGTGTAAAAGGAACTTTTGTGGAAGAGAAGATGCCCTTCAGAGGGAAAAGGGGAGAATACAGCAGCAAAGGAAGCCAAGAGACAGCAATGGCTCAGAAGCCAAGCAGAGCAATGACAGCAAGTACAACAGTGAAGTTTTAAGAGAAGAGGAATTAGTCAAGAGGAAGTCTGGAAACTGCAGCTGGGACATTTCCTTGGATTGGTTAGACACCTTGGGCTGAAGCTTGCCATGAAAGAGTTCAATGAGAAACATTAGAGGCTATAGACACAGATAGCCATTTCAAAATATTGCTTACTGAAATACTGTGCTCAGGTGTTACATACAAATTATACAAATTTGGATTAGAAGCTGTCTGTCAGAGAGAGCATTTTGATACTGGGAATTCCCAACACCAGTCAATCAGTAAGCACTTATTAAGCACCCATCATATGCCAGGCATTGTGCCAGATGTTGCAGATACAAAGAAGTAAAAGATTTTCAAGGAGTCTCCCAAGGAGCTTGCAGTCTAATGGGGGAGACAACCTACAAACATCTATGAACAAATAAGATATATACAGGATAAATTATATGTACATTTATTATACTATATACACATATGTTATAAACAATATATGTAATTATAGATATACATATGCATATATATATACATATACACATATATACATATTCATACATACATATATTATATATGTATATACATATACACACACATAAATACACACACATACACACACGACAATCAATAGAAAAAAGGCAAGGGAATTAAGAGTTCTGCATCATCTGCACACACAAATACACACACACACACACACACCAGCCCCAAAATAATGCAGATATTTAATCCTGCTTCTGCCATCATGAGGCACCTAAGTATGTTAGTTTCCCTCCAACACCAAATGAGGGTAACTGTTCGGCACTCTCACTGGTACATTGTGTTGGGTTAATGAGAGGTTGTAAAGAATGATATATATGCAATGTGGTAGAAGTATTCAACACCTTTCATGAGGAAGAAAAACCCTAATTATCCAGCCAAAACTGTCTCTCTGGCCAATTAATCCCAGCTTAGGAGTTTGACACTTTGAGTTCCATGAAATCAAGCACAGGGTCCCCAATGACTATGAACAGCTTAGGCAGGTGAGGGGCGGTAAAGCTGCTGACCACTAACAAACCCACAAGGCTCTTTAAAAGCCAGGCTGCCTGGAACATCCAGAGCAGCCAACCGGCCTCTGTGTTTCACAGGTAATGGGCTTAAGAGGCTTTCTTTTCCTTTAGCTTGCCTGGTAAGAACATTTAGAGAGTAATGAGTAGTTGCTGAAGCAAACCAGGGACTTTTTCCACCTAGGTCATTTTCATCATGTTCACCATTTGGAAACTTCCTTGGCAATATTGTGGGTAAGCATCCACTTATGGTTAGGCGTTTTTCCACTGCTTTTCCTTATGCTGGTGACATAGCCTCATATAGCAAGAATCTCTTTCCTGTCCTCTTGGGCTCTCAAGAGCACAATTAAATAAAAATCTTCAACAGCCAAGTTTGTTTTGTATCACTTGACTGGGCACAGACCCCGGGAAAGCTACTTTCCATGGCACTAAAAGATGCAAATCTTTTTCCTTAAATGTTTAATGGCCACATTCATCACAGTCTCATAACAAGGCTTCACATTGTCCACAGTTAGGTTGTTTTCACCCTGCTGCTAAGAATTTACCAGAAATAACAACATATTGGGATGGCAGTGAACTATCTCAACTAACTCTACACTAATGATAATGTACTTAACATTCAAGATGTTGGCCCTGTCCAGTACAATTTAATTGACTTTTCAAACAATATACAGGGTGTCCCAAAGGCATTAGTGCAGTCTTAAATTATTTGAATGCAAATATAGCTTTTTAAATTTTCTATTCATTTCATTAAATGTATCCTAATTACACGTAAAAATTTTTAGCAATCATTTTTTAAATTTTTGAGTTCCAAATTTTCTTCTTCTCTCCTCCAGAATGCCTCCAAGAGAAGGCAAGCAATTTGATGTTGATTATACATGTGAAGTCATGCAAAATGTATTTCACTAGCCGTGTTGCAAAAGAAAACACAAATGACATAAAATTAAAAATAAAGTTTTATAAAGGAGTCTATCCTTCATTCAGAGTTCACAGTTCTCTCTCTGGAGGGGGATAGCATTTTTTGCCATGAGTCCTTCGTAATCGTCTTGGACCATTACATTGATGAGCAGCTAAATCTTTCACAATTGATCATCATAAAAATAGTGCTGTTTCAGTGTATCATAATCTCCTGTTTCTGTTCGCTTCACTTTGTGCTAGTTTATATAGGTCTTCTCGGGTTTTTCTGAAATCACCCCCCTCATCATTTCTTGTAGAACAATAGTATTCCACCACAATCATGTACCACAATGTGTTCAGCCATTCCCCAATTGAAGGGCATCCTCTTGGTTTCCAATTCTTTACCACTACAAAAAAGAGCTGTTATAAATATTTTTGTACAAAGAGGTCCTTTTCTGTTTTATTTGGTCTTTTTAGGATACAGAACTAGTAGTGGTATTACTGGATCAAAGAGCATACACAGTTTTATAGCCCTTTGAGCATAGTTCCAAAATGTTCTTCAAAATGGTCCAATTAGTTCACAACTCCACCAACAGTGTAATGGTATCCCAATTTTTTCACATCCTTTCCATCATCTGTTATTTTCTTTTTCTGTCATGTTAACCAGTCTCACAGGTACAAGGTAGTATCTCACAGCTGTTAAAATTTGCATTTCTCTAGCTGGTAGTGATTTAGAGCATTTTTATGTAAGTATGGATAGCTTTTATTTCTTCTTCTGTCCATCTAGAAGCTGGGGAATGGCTCTTATTTTTATAAATTTGACTCAGTTCCTTATGTATTTGAGAAATGCAACTTTTATCAGAGAAACTTGCTGTAAAACTTTTCCCCAGTTTCCTGCTTTCTTTTAATTCTGGCGTCACTGGGGTTTGTTTGTTTCTGTGTGTGTGTGTGTGTGTGTGTGTGTGTGTGTGTCTGTACAAAAGCTTTTTAACTTTATGTAATCAAAATGATCTATCCTACTTACCATAATTCCCTCTGCCTCTTCTTTGGTCATAAACTTTTCCCTTGTCCATAAATCTGACAGGTATATCTTTCCATACTCCCCTAATTTATGATATTACCCTTTATGTCTAAGTCATTTATCCATTTTGACCTTATTTTGGTATACATATAGGTCTATGCCTAGTTTCTGCCAAACTGTCTTCTAGTTTTACCAGCAATTTTTGTCAGATTTTGAGCTTTTACCTCAAAAGCTTGGATCTCTACATTTACCAGACATTAGGTCATCACAATCATTTCCTATGGTATATTTACGTATGTAATCTAATCCACTGATCCACTACTCCATCTCTTAGCCAATACCAGGGTTTTTTTTTCATTTTTTTAATAGATTACTCCCTTTTATTAAACTCCACCCCTTATCCCCTTCCCTCCTACTTTCCCATGGGGTAGGATAAATTTTTGTTACCAACTAATTATGTATATATCTCTTCTGTCTTTGAACTAATTTAAATGTGAGTGAGGTTCAAGCATTGCTGCCCTCCTCCCATTTTCCTCTTTACTGTAAAAGCTCTTGCTCGTTCACATCATTTACATGAGATAATTTTTCCTCACCCCTTTCCTTTCTCCCATGGCATCCCTCTTTCTCACCTATCCATTTTTTAAATGTCATCCCAATATAATCATTTCACTCTTCTTCCCTCTTTCTTTTTTTTTAAATTTATTTTTGACATGTTTGGTTGTCAGCATTGATTTTCACAGGCGTTTGAATTACAAATTTTCTGCCCATTTCCTCCCCCCCCCAACTCCAAGATGGCGTACACTCTGGTTGCCCTGTTCCCCATTCTGCCCTCCCCTCCGTTGCCCCATTCCCCTCCCATCTCCCTTTCCCTTCCTTTCTTGTAGGGCAAGATAAATCTCTGTGCCCCATTGCCTATGCATCTTATTTTCTAGGTCCGTGAAAAAAAAAACTTTTTTACTTTTGAACATCTATTTCTTGAAAACCTTGAGTTCCAAATTCTCTCCCCTCTTCCCTTCCCATCCACCCTCCCTAAGAAGTCAAGCAATTCAACATGGGCCACATGCATAACATTATGTATAACCCTTCCACAATACTCATGTTGTGAAAGACTTAACTATATTTTG
>CM053627.1:158957534-158974927 GCA_028646595.1 Phalanger gymnotis
GGGTCATATAACTAGTAAGTGTCTGAGAGCACATTTGAACTGAAGTCTTCTGACTCCAGGCCCAATTCATTGTACCACCAGCTACCTGTATAAATATTTGTTGTTCAGCTGTGTCTGACTTCACGATCCCATTTAGGTGTGTCTTGGCAGAGATACTGGAGGGGTTTGCCATTTCCTTTTCAAGCTCATTTTATAGATAAGGAAACCGAGGCAAACAGGGTTAAGTGACTTGCCCAGAGTCACACGACTAGAAAGTGTCTGAAGCCATGAAGATGAATCTTCCTGACTCCAGGCCTGGAATTCTATCCACTATACCACGTAACTGTCCCTTATATAAATATAATAGACATAAAATTTTGACATAGCAAAACACAATAATAGATTACAATTTTGAGGTTCTGTATATATATATATATGTATTCATATATATGATACTATCACTATCATCAACTATTTAGATGGTTAAAAATATATTTTGTTATTTGCATTTGATTGGGTTTTTTAAAAAATTCTCCTGTCATGACTATCAGACACCTAGCAATGTAAGTATACTTTGCTTCAATTAAAATAACCCCAAACTTACATCTATACAAAAGACAAATCATTAGGTAAATATTTATTTTAGAAAAAGAATCAAATAGGATAAATACTTATACTTCTTTTATCTGCAATTTTATTTCATAGATACTCCCTTTATTGCTTCAGTCAAAATGTTTGATGAATTTTAAGTACGTATTAAGTGCAAGGCACTGTGATAAGCTGAGGATATATAGAATTGTTTAAAATGTCTTGCCTTTAAGGAGTTTACTATGGGGTTGGAAGAGGGAGAGGGACACTGCAAGCAATATATAAACTCTACCAATGCAAATGGCAACACCTTCACACCTTAGTAGATCTTCATTAGTTGTGGCTCAAGGAAGCCACAACTACCCACCAACCTTCAGAATATGTTTCTCTGAAAACGTAACTAGGTAACTCCTTAGATGACATCATCCTTCACATCACCGCACCTGTGTTTGAAGGCTTCCCAGCCCGATAAACTCCGACAGATTGGCAAAACCTTCAAGAACCAGGAATACTCCACACCACAGGCAGGCAGTGGAACAGGTTAACCAATAAACTTCCAATAGCAAACTCTCTTAGTGCGTTTAAAATTATGCAATTCACAAAAATCAAATCACTAGTACTCCACAGGAGCCCGTGCATTACAGAAAGTGAAGCAGACCAGAAAATCCCTACTTCTCCTTTACGTACTGAGTATAGATTGCATCTGGTTCTTGATAGTTCCACTGTGTTTTAGTAACGATTCTCTATTGGTAGTTAATGTCAACATAAAACATTGATATATACCTAAAGCCAATTTGGAGCCAACATTAAGGAAGACGACTGTGAATTCCCACAGCACATCCCACTGCCAGACGAGGCTGGGTTTAGGATCATAGGATTTAGAGCAGTTTGTTGACCCCCCAGGCCTAGAGTCAGGAAGATTCATCTTCGTGGCCTCAGATAAGTCCTAGCTATGTGACCCTGGGCAAGTCCCTTAACCGTGTTTGCCTCAGTTTCCTCATCTGTAAAATGACCTGGAAAAGGAAATGACAAACCGCTCCAGTGTACATTTACTAACTGTGTGACCTTGGATAAATAATCTGTCTGCTTCGATTTTCTCAACTGTAAAAATGGGGTTGATAATTACAACTAACCCTCAAGGTTGTTGTGAAGATAAAATGAGATATTCGTAAAGCCCTTAGCTGAGTGTCTGGCACATAGTAGGTGAGGAAACTTAGACTCCCCCAAGGGGGCGGGAAATGACTTGACCGAGGTGATACAGGGCAGCTAGGTGGCAGCAGGCCTGGAGTTAGGAAGATGCCTGAGTTCAAATCCAGCCTCAGACACTTAATAGCTGTGTGACCCTGGACAAGTCACTTTGCCTCTGTTTGCCTTAATCTACCAGAGAAAGAAATGGCAAAACACTCCAGTATCTTTGCCAAGAAAAGCTCACATAGAATCACAAAGAGTCGGACATAACTGAACGATTGAATAGTAACAATGCCAGGCACTGTATTAAGTGCTGGGGATACAAAAAGAGGACACAAAGAACCCCCAACCAATCCCTCCCCCCAAGTCACTTAAGTTCTCTGTGCCTTCATTGCCTTATGTATAAAGTGAAGGGGTTGCCTTCAGTGACTTCTAAAGTCACCCCCAGCTCTAAATCTATGATCCTAATAGCCTCTGACCTCGGCAGCCAGATGGCTCCAACTCTTATCTTAAAAAGAATTCAATCAGACCTTCTGATTCCAATTTCAGGGCCCTTTACACCATGTCTTGAAAACTAGCCCACTACGGTCACTGTTGGGTTTTAAAGGGCATCTCTCTAAAATGTCTGAGACTTGAATGGAGTATCTTTGTGAAACATCATGTCCTCCCTATCTTGGCCCTTTATATAGAAGCAAGCATGCTACAGGCACTGGGACCAATCTTGTCTATGCAAAGGAAATATAACGAGCCTTATCTTAATGAGAGTCCTACTCTTCTCTCACTACCATAGGTCCCAAGGAGTGGGGTTACAGTTCTATAATCCATTTCCTTTCCAGTAACTGGTTTTTCTACTTTGATGCCAACTTCTCCCATGATTATGTTTCTGACTCGTCCCGAGTTCCTTAGTATCTCAGTTCTCTGTTCTGTGGCTTAGACCCTTAGTGCCTGGTTGTCATTGTTCAGTCTTTGAGTCATGTGGGCCTCTTTGTGACCCCATTGACCACAGCACACCAGGCCCTTCCAACCTGAGGGCCTCATCTTCCAATGTCAAGTCTTTTAGCATTATTTTTAGTAATGTCCATGATGTTTACTTGGCAAAGATACTGTAGCTGTTTGCTTTTTCCTTCTCCAGGTTTTATGAGGGCAGAGATTAAGTGACTTTTGCTCAGAGTCACACAGCTATTAAGTGTCTGAGGTCAGCTTTGAACTCTGGTCTTTCTGATTCCAGGCCCAGTGCTCTCTCCACTGTGCCATCTACCTGTCCCCAGTGCCTGGATTCCTGCCCAATTCCCCAAGCTCACTAGTGAATGGATTTCCTTCACAGTACCTGAATCCTTCTAGAGCTGAATTTCTCTTTCTGGATCTATTCGGTCCCTTCTAGCTTTAAACCTATAATCTCATGGTCCTAGGGAACCCAAGACTTCTTTTAACAGTGTCTCTAGTACCTATTGTCAGACCTCACCATTGGCAACATGGCCATTCCCTCTACCTCTCACTAGATCTTCACAAATTTTTCCCGGCCAACCCCTTCATCTCTAGACATAATAAATCTTAGGGTCATTTTGAATCTTTCATTACTAATTCTCACATTTTGTTTTTTTTCTTTCCCCAATCTGGACCAATGCCTTAACATTTGTAAATCACTTAGTACAGTGCCTGGCACATAGGAACTTAATAAAAGTTTGTTCCTTTTCAACTTATATCCATATACCTTTCTCTGCAAAAAAAATGGCACTGTATCTGTGGTTCTACCTGGACCTTGTTTCTAGCTTCCCTTGTCTTTTTGAGCCCTGATTATAATATCACACACATCAATATAAATTCATTCGGTGTTATCATGGCACACCATCCTTCATCCCCAGGGAGGTATCAGGCTATGGAAAGAATTTTCAGAGATGTGACATGTATAGGGTTCCAGCTCTCAAAGAAATCTACACTTCATTCTCAGCTACAGAGGATAATGAGACACCTGTTCTTAATGGCAAACCTACTGAGAGATCTAAGCATGGAGCTTATGAAATGTGACAAAGACATGCATACCAGCACGAATTCTTCCTTAATACAAGGAATTCTAAGAGAGGAGGTGGGGATGGATGGAGGAGGGAACTTCAGTATAACACAATCATATCTGTGAACAATGGGGAAAAGCTATCGGTGATTCTCATCCAGTCACCCAAGAGCCTTGAATTCATAACCATGAATTTTTTGGTCTGACTACTGGGTAGTATTGTTCAGGATATTCTGGGAACTGTTATGGCTGTTTAGAATGGATAGAATTGTGTTCGTAGCAATATTAAGTTAAAACAAATAACTCACATTTCTATAGCACAATTCACTACTGCAGTGGACCTCCCTACAATGATTACCCCCAATGCCTTCTTTCATGAATTATCTTCCATTTATATTTCATATATCTTGTATTTATATAGTTATTTACAAATTGTCTCTTCCATTTAAATATGAACATCTTGAGAACAGGGACTGTGTTTTTGCCTTTAAAAAAATCTTCAGCACTTAGTATATACCTGGCTCATAGTAAATGCTTAAATAAATACTTGTTGACTAATTTCCTGGCCAAATAGTTTATATAGATTTTCATATTCCAGTTGTTGTTCATTGTTGTTAAGTTCTTTCAGCCATGCCCAGCTCTTCATCTCCATTTAGGGTTTTTTTTAGCCAAGATACTGGAGTGGTTTGCCATTTCCTTCTCCAGTTCATTTTACAGATGAGGAAACTGAGGCAGAGTTAAATGACTTGTCCAGGGTCACACACCTAGGAAGTATCCGAAGCCAGATTCAAACTGAGTCTTCCTGGCTACAAGCCCACAATTCTATCTACTGTGCCACCTAGCTGCCCATTCATATTCCAGTTACAGCACTCTAATATTCAGTATAGCTGACGTTTGTTGGGTTAAATTGATATATGGCCTTTAACAGCACATAAGTTAATGAAATGGACTTCCTTGGAAACTTTATAAAGTCTTCAAGCAAAGACTAGATGACCACCTGTCTGGAGTATTATGGGAGTGATTTTTGATAATGTACAGGTTGGACTGGATCAGGGTCCTTCACCTTTTTTTATGCCATAGACCCTCTGGCAGTCTAGTGAAGCCTACAGATCTTTTTCAGAATCATGTTTTTAGGTGCACAAAGTAAAATGCATAGAATTACAAAGGAAAAGAATTACATCAAAATACCTTTTTTTAAAAGTTCGTTGACCTCCCCTTAAGAACTTTTGAGTGCTTGCTAGATGGTCTTAAAATCCCTTCTGATGCTGAAATTCTAGGATAAAACGAATACCAACAATTTTATATGGTCTGCATTAACCTGAAGTCTGATATCATCAGTTGACCAGACCCTTCCAATAATTCCTCTTGGTTACCCTGAGTAGTTTACCAAGATTAATTCACGATGGTGTGGTTAGTTGTATTAGGGCAATGGACAGTATTGATTCAGCTTTATCACAGTAATGAATCAGAGATATGCACGAGCTCTACTAGTTTTTCAAGTTCTTCATGAAATCATGCTTAAAGAAACATTTGGAGATGCTTTTTCTCCTTGGATGTGCTGGAGATCATTTTCTAGGAACACCTTGTTAGAAACCATGGAGTGCTAAGTTTGATCAAGTCATAAATACACTAAGACTCCTATAAATTGAACCAGGAAATCACTCCTCCTACTAAGCAAGGATGATAAGGTAGCACTGACAGCAGCTACCAAATACTGACAGCATGCTGCTAATGAGTCAATTCAACTTCACAGAAATTTGTTAAATGCCTACTGTGCGCTGAACACCCTATTAGGTGCTAAGGATACAAAGACAAACATGAAGAAGTCCCATCCTCAAGGAGCTTGTAATCTAATGATGCACTTGGAATGGTATACCTCAGGGCTGTCCAAGCTTAGGTTTTTATTGAAACAATACACAATATGTTTTGATTTACCATTTTAGCAAGAGTTCTACAGTAGCTTGGCTTCACTTGCTAAAGCATTTATGTAAATTTCTATGCTTGTAGGCAAGCCACATAAATCACATTGCCAGCCCCATCTTGGACAGCCCTGGCATACCTAATGTGATCTCAACTTCTCCAAATTTAATTTTCAAATTGTTTTATATGTTAAAAATACCCCTGTCTAGAGGGTCAAAACCTTAAAGACCCCATAGATAGGTACTGTAAGTTGTGGCAGCATGATTGATGCTTCCTTCTAGCCCACTTCCTTCTCCACACTATGCTGTCTAGTACAGTACTTAAATGTTTGCTGGTTGATTGATGTGAGTACTAGAATATATCTATAGGTTGAACAATGGATCCTTCCAAAATCTTGACTCCAAAGTTATGTGTCTTATTCATATTGTAGTTATTACACCTGTGGGTCTTTGAAATCAAGAGTCAAACCCAAGTCTTCTGACTCTAAATCTAGTGTTGTTGGGTTTTCTCCAATTTTCCATAGGCCTAAACTTGCCAAGTGTGCCTAGGTGATGTGCCAATAGCCCCCTTCCCATAGTGGAACTGCCTGTACCCAGCCCAGTAGGAATGATGCAGCCTCTCCCAATTCCTAGTTACTGTAGCCACTGCTGCCACTATCCCTCCGTTTATCCCACCATTTATCCCTCTCTGTTTCTCTGCTACTTCTCAAGAGCCTGATGCAAGAGGAAGATTCAAATTGTCTCATAGTTCAATGGAACCCTTCTGTCTGGGTCCCCTTCTGACCATCTTCCAGACCACCCTTGCATTGCTGCTTCATCTGATCCTCCCCAGGATAGCCAATCCTCACCTCAGGAAGCCTCCACTCCCACCTAGGAACTTTGGCTGGAGCCATAGTTTGGGCAGGGGAAAAATCAACTAGACATTTTTAGCCCTTTGAGCCCTCTGGCCATTTTGTTTTCCATGTGTTAGCCCATAGTTTGTGACTTTGAGGATTTGGGTGGTATGGACAAAAAAGGCAAATAAGTGAAAACTTTAAATTTTAAAAAGATTTGCTTCTGGTCACCTGTTCTTAAACTCTGTTGTGTGTTCTTCTTGACAAAGAGTGGGGCAAGGAAGGCAAGAGTTAGTTGGAAAGAGGCTTCTTTAACCAAGAAGATAAAGCTGAAAAGGTTGCTCTGTATTTCAAAGAAAACAGAAAACTTTCATTCAAAAAGTACAAAGTTCATATTTTTTAATTAAGTTTAGTTAATTTTTAAAGATCATAATTTTAGTTTAGTTTTGGTTTCTTTAGTTGGATTAATAGATAAAAACATTGAGTATTCAATAAATGTTTCCTCTTAAAAATATAAATATATAAACTTAATTAGGTATACACCCTAATGAAATATGCTGAGCTCCCTTATGACTATAGATGACATGGATCATGCTGATTTGGTGTAGTATACAAAACTGGTACTAAATCCAAAGATTGGCAAATATTTTTTAAAGTTGTATTTATTCTTTAAAGTATTCATGGTGGAAAATTTACCTGTAATCAAGTTACATCAGTACTGGTGCTATTATTGATTTAGGAATGACATAAAATAAGTGGTTTACTCAGCTCTGTGCAAAAAGAGTCTGCTAACATTCCAGTTGACACTAGCTAGAAATATGCACTGACTCACAGAAGCTGCAACTGGGAGCCATGTTGGGGGTAATTTGAACATCACAGAGTGAGAAGAGGGCTATGTTTGGTGTCAGAGAACTGGAGTTGGAATTCCGGCTCTAACACTTTCAAGCTACCTGACATGAGATGAGTCACTTCAGCTGCTCTTAGAGCTTCATCTGCTTCTTTTTTAACCTGAGAGGAGTGCACAACATGGTAGCTAAGCTCCCTTCAACTTCTGATATTCTCTAAACAGATAATTTGAAATTTAGTGTTGAAAAGTGAAAGGTGATTTCCTAAGAGAACTAGAGAGAGAAAAATATATGTGTGTGTATATGTATGAATAGATGTTTATGTAAGAGTATGTCTGTGTATGTACATAGTTATATTTATATACATAACCCTATGCATCCACATATAAATTTCCATGTGTATATATAAGTATATATGTATTTGCATATGTAGATATACATATCACAATACACACACAGAAATGTATTCATGGAAATACAAATATATGTGTATACATACATATGCATATATGTATGCTTGTGCGTGTATATGTATGTATAAAGGAAAATCTTTAAATCGAGAAAATTATTTCCATATCTTAAATATATTAAAGACAGTAATCGATGTCTATCATTCTACTGTTAAGATTTTCCAAAATAATGGTACTTGTCTGTTCAGAAAATATAAATGTAGTGATTATTGGACATTCTTCATATCATTTTTAGTGGCCTTCCTGGGAAAAATGATGAGGAAGTCAAATGAAGAATACAAGATTGTATCAGAACCTCATTCTTCAGGATTATTATCAATCTTAAGACCCTACAGGAATATGCATATACATACATATATATATATACATATACACAGTACTTATATATGTATGTATGTATGTATGCATGTATATATGTATGTGTAGATATATAAATAAATATATATTCAGATGTGAAATTAAAAGTTTAAATATGTGTATATATAATGTTATGTAGATGGTATATTTATCTATATATACATATATATGTGTGTGTGTGTGTGTGTGTCTGTGCGTATGTGCATGTGTATGTATATATATCATGAAGCCCAGGAGGAAGAAGACAAAGATTTTCCCTGTTAGCTTAAGTTCTGTGTTTCTTTAACTGTACTCACATGAAAAGCTACAAAGGAACTCTCGGACCTGACTCAGGTCCCCTATAGATGGTTCTGAGACAAACTTGTCTAAGCTCAGGTTTCCTAAGGATGTAAAACAGGGCTGTCCAAAATGCGATCCACGGGCCTCGTGTGGCCTGCAGTGCGATTTATGCGGCCTACCTACAAGCATAAAAATTTACAAAAATGCTTTAGTAAATGAAGCCGAGCTACCACAGAGCTCTCACTAAAATGGCAAATCAAAATATATTGTCTATTGTTTCCATAAAAACCTAAGGTCAGACGGCCCTGCTGTAAAACGTCTTTGTAAGGCCCCCAAAAGAGTTGCGTATGAGCTGTTCAGATGGGGAGTATCGTCGTTCAGTCATTTTTCAGTCACGTCCAATTCTTCGTGATCCCATTTGGGATTCTCTTGGCAAATGTCCTGGAATGGTTTGTCATTCCCATCTCCAGGTCATTTTATAGATGAGGAAACTGGGGTGAACAGGGTTAAGTGACTTGCCCAGGGTCACATCGCTAGTAAATGTCTAAGGCTGGATCTGAACTCAGGAAGATGAGTCTTCCTGCCTCAAGGCCTGGTGCTGTATCCGTTGTATGACCTAGCTGTAGGGTCTATACAGTCATAATACAGAAAGTCATCAAAGTCTAAAATGACCAGTTAACACACCACAGTAACTCAGAGCGTAGACAAAAAATACTTTCTTGAGAAAAATCACAATGCCTTAGGCACACATGGGTCTGTAGGGTCTCTTTGTCAAAGTTCTCTGAAACGGTTTTAGGGGCAAAAGAAATTAAATGAAAGTTACAAGAATTTTCTTATCCTAAGTCATATAGAGACTCAGAATATGCACATGAATCCTCTCAGCAGAAAAATAAAATAAGTCCGAAAATCAGATTTCATCTTAGTTTGGGACACTCTGCCTGACTTTTGACCCTTAGCCCCTAATTGGTCTCCCTGACTTGAATCTCATCCTGCTCTAATCCACCCTCCACACAACTACCAAAGCTGTTTTCCTAAACCACAGGCTTGGCCATCTAATTACACTGCTCAGTAAACCCCAAGGTCTTCTAATTACCTCTAGGAACAAATATAAACTCCTTTGTTTGCCGCTTAAAACCCTTCACAAATTATCGAACTTTGTGAAACATTATGCCCCACTCATATACTTCATGATCTTTTCAGAATAGACTTACTATTCTCATATATTATACTCCATTTCCCATCTCAATGCCTTTGCACAAGCTGTCCTCCATGTTTTAATGTATTCCCTCCTTGCCTTTGCTTTTTATACTGCCTAGTTACCTTGAAGGTTCAGCTCAAGCTTCACCTTCTGCATGAAGTCATTCCATTGCTCCCAGCTGCCAAAGCCCTTCCACCTCCCCAAATCACTCTGTATGTATTTTGTATATGTTGATAGGTGATAGATAGACAGACAGACAGATAGATGGACAGACACATGTACATATATGTGTGTGTGAGTATGTATATATGTTCCTCTGATAAAATTTTTCACTTTTTTGTTTTTAATTTATGGAATAAAACAAGGATTTCCATAATATAGTATAATAAAAAGATGATTGCACATGAAACTGCAAGTCATTTACGTACAACTTGCTATTCCTTTTAAATATATAATAAAGTTATCATATAAACTTCATTTTTTTCTTCCCTCTCCTACTCCCAGCCTAAAGATGGCTACAATTAGGCACAAATAAGTGTGTGTATATTTGTGTATTTATGTATATGTGCATATACACATATATTTATATACACACACTTATATGTATATGTGTATATATATACCATATATACACACACACACATATATACTATATATACATACACACATACGTACACATATGTGTGTGTAAAATTATTCTATATATATTTCTTTTTATCAGCTCTTTCTCTAGATGCAGATAGCATCTTATTTCATATGTCCCTTATATTTGAGTATTTATAATAGTCAAAATGACTTAGTTGCTCAAAGTCCTTCTTAACACAATATTGCTGTTACTGTATACAATGTTCTCTTGGTTCTGCTCATTTTGCTCTTCATTATTTCATGCAAGTCTTCGAAGTTTTTCTAAGGTCATTGAGCTCATCATTTCATATAGCACAGTAGCATTCACTTTTGTGTTTGTATATTAGGTGCCTAGAACACTGTCTGGTACATAGTAGGTACTTAATAAATGCTTATTGATTCATTGATAGGTAGCTCATAGACTCAGCTAAACAAATTAAACTATCAGCTGCTCTTATTAGGTATTTCTAGTTACTATACCCTGAAAACAGGAGTCAAGATGGTCAGTAGGCACTCTGATGAAATAAAACTCAGTAGCTGGTAATAGTGAGAACCATAGCTAATAAGACTAGCCTAAACTCTCCACCATAAGTGAATAACCATCCAAAAGGGACCACATGAGAACAGTAGGGAGAAACATCAAGTATTACATGCTTTTCCTACCTATTTTACTGAATACCTGGAAGAAATTGTATACCACATGTCATGAATAGGGGGCAGGTCTAGTGAGAGCTGATGGATGATGTCACCAAGAGACAATGGTGTCCCTGAAATGCTAGAGGCATGATTTTCCCCTTATGCATATGTCCTGGCCACATTTCTCTACGTGTGTACCCTCGTAAATATATATCCTGACCATATATGTTCCCAGCATGGATGCCCTTCCCTGAAAGTCCCAATCTTTCTATGGGTGGTGTGTTTATTTGTAAGATGATATGTACCAGGTTTATGGGGAAGCGTTCAGTTGCTACTTTACATATTATGCTATTTCATGCAATGCTTTCACTTTGAATTGTGTTCTTGCTGATTCATGAATAAAGGAATAAAAAATATGTAACAAGGGCCTTCTATATGCCAACAACTGTATTAATTACTGGAGCTATAAATAGGGAAGTGAGAGTCCCTAGTCTCAAAGATCTGGCATTCTTGTTGGGGGAGACAATACCTATAAAAGTGTTCGGTTTCAGGGCAGACAGTCCTAAGGGTTCCACTGTAGGGTAGATGACAAGACTCAGCAGTCTTTAGATTGTATTGGCAGTTCAGACAGCAACACCGACAGATCAAGACAGTGTAGTGGCAGGCCAGATATCAAGGTCAACGGGCTGGAGGATATCATGGCAAGACACAACCTTAGTGGACCTTGGCAGGATCAGTAACAAGACAGATGGTAAGACCCAACAATCCTCTATCACACAGAAGGATCATAGTTGGTGTGTCCTTGCTCATCCAAGTGGAATGAGTAGCCATATCCCACTAGCAAGGTTTGGGAGTGACAGGTAACTCACTTGGGAAGACTTAAAATAAGTGTAAAAGTAAACACAGCAATGGGGGCTCGTGATTTATAGTTTTGAGTGAAAGTAGATTCACAACATAGCGAACACAAATTTGTATTAGAACCTCATTCTTCAGGATTATTATCAATCTGAAGCCCTTACAAGAAGCTCAATATCTCTAGCATGTCTTCTTCACTGTGTTTGAAGAAATAAGCCACAAGCGCCCCAAAAGCTAAACAGGTGTCTCAAGGATTTTTGATGATATATTGATTTGAAAACGTTTCCTGAAGCACTAGAAGCATCACCTGTTAGAAGGTTCCAGGTCCCCTGCAAATCCTTTTGCATTGCTACACAAAGTTGTTGCCTTCACACTAACCTTATTCTGCAACTCTGCTTCCCTCCCCTGGTGATGGAAGTTGGGGAGAACTCTAAATTAACAATCCAAGCCACTAAGAAGTGGACTTAGGACCTCTGTGGATGGCACTGTTAGACAAACTTATCTATCTCTTGCTCTCCTTTTTCTCTTGGACCACTCTAATATCTTTGCCAAGAAAACCCCATGGACGTAGTCCCATGGAGCCAAGAAGAATCAAATATCACTGAATGACCCAACAACAACAAAAAGCTCTTGCTCAAAATCAAGTTTGCCAATGATGTAAAATACTTATGTAGGTCCCAAAAGGAGAATGGCACCAGATGCATTTGACCATTTCAGGTGTGGGATCTGCAAAGCCATAGTGTGAAAGCAGCAAAATCTAAAATGCTTAATTAACACTTCGTAGTAACTCAGGGTTCAGAGAAAAGCACTTTTTTTTTTACAGAAACCAGTGTAGTGATCTAGAGGCCAATTAAAAAGGCATTAAAAATCCAGCAGGTGGGACTCAGAGGCCAAGACATCCATAGCTATGTTAACTGCTCCCAAACACAAAGCAGACCAGGTACCCAAGGCCTAATGGCACACTTATCAAGATGTACAGAGACTGCAAACTTAATATCCAAGTATATGTCTTAGTTGTATATGTGTTATATCTCCCTATTAGACTATAACTCTGTAAGACAGGGACTCACTTTTCATTTTTTGTATCTTAAACACCTCCCATAATGCTTTGCACATAGTAGGCATTACAAAAATGTTTGATGAATTGATCTGAAATTTATTGGAATGAATTGGTGGATCTCCTTAAATGCTGACTGAGGAAATGCCACAATACATTATCATTCTCTAAGACAAAGAAGAGAAAGGTAACTATGGCAACAATCAAAGTCTATTACTGTCTTCTATTGTCTAGCCAATCATAGTCTGACCATGGCTGGGCCCCAATTCTAGGCCAAATATTTGCAAAGAGTGGCTACCATGATGGTGATACAATTAAAACTCAACCCAAGATATGATGACTCAAAGGCCACCATTGGACTGACTTAGGGAAATGATATTGAGTAAAACCTCATGACCAGGGTCAGTAGACACATCCCATACAGAATTTCATTAAGGCAAGAAGGAATAGATAGAGTTAATACAAGGACATCTGTTTTAATTTTTTCAAACCTACTTAGCCAGACACTACAAAACATTCCCATGTGTTCTTGAGCATGGCTGAACTAGACATCTGGAAACAAGAATCTTTGTTTAAAAATCATGATAACAATAGAAGAATTAGAAAAATTAAGTAAAATGCTTCATAATTTTGTGGGGTGAATGCTCTATCCAAAGAGACCCCTTCTAAATCTACATCTATGAGCCAAAAAAAGTTGTTTTCTGAAATGATCCATTTCACCTTATGAGGTGAAATATATAGTAAGAGTCTAGTTGCAATGCCTGAGCATAGGCAACAGGGCTATTAAGGTGTAGGACCAATGGAGTGCTAGATGAAGTAGATAGTTATTGTTGAGTCATTTCAGGCATGTACCACACTTCATGATCACATTTGGGGTTTTCTTGGCAAAGACACTGGAGTGGTTTGCCATTTCCTTCTCCAGCTCATTTTACTGATGAGGAAACTGAGGCAAACAAGGCTCAGTGACTTGCCCAGGTCACACAGCTAGTAAATGTCTGAGGTCAGATTTGAACTCAAGATGAGGTTTCCTGATTCTCAGCCCAGTGCTCTATCCACTGTGCCACCTAGCTACTCACAGTAGATACAGGCTAGGGGTTAAAGACCTCATGGTCGCCAAAAGCAAGTCAAAACAAAAGACCAGAACCCAAGACAGTTAGATATTGGGGCCAATAAGTTTACAATTGCCAGTGGTCAGGGGTAAACCCAGCAAATGGAATCCAGAGAATCATGTCAGAGGATAAAAGAACAAATAATTAAGACAAGACCTGTTCAAAACCATGGGATCAAGCAGGCAGAAATACTCTGAAGAAGGAGCTTTATCCCAGGATGCAGACTCTTTGCCCTCTGGCTTCCTTCATCTCATCTGGGGGAGCATATCTAGATTCATAGGCATGAACAGGAGAAAAATGTAGTAAAAAAAAAGTATCAAAGGCATATATAGGTGTGTTATAGTCCAGACTAGACCAGAAATATGGAGCTAGATAACAAAGGAGTCCTTAAAACAGTGAATTTTAAAGAAAATTATTATCCTTTTTCTTTTTTAAAAAAATCTTCTTTACAAACGTATTAACGTGTTAAAATCAGCAAACACCAATATTGCCAGATACCTTTCCTTTAGTTCTTAAGATGATTCTAGAAAGAACTGTGATCTCCTCATCATGAATGAGAAACATTTTCCAGGCAACCAAAAGTATTGTGTTCTAGTCATGTCATCTGTGTTTGGGGCTACTTTCTACCAGTCAGTTACTATGTTTCTCCTGTCACACTCAACCTACAGAAACACACTGCACTTGGAATTGGGAGGAATCTGGGTTCAAATTCACCTCTGGCCCTTATTAGCTGCATGACCATGCATAAATCTCTAAGTGATTTTCAGCTTTAAGTCTATGGTCCTATGAGGATATTTTTGAACAAATAAAATTAATGCATCTGGGATAAGAATGGAAAAGATCTAATGGGGAAAATAATTGTGTGAAATTTCTCCTATAAGTATTTGGTAAATAGACCAACAGATAAATAGATGGATAGATACATACATACATACATACATATATACATACATACATACATACCCAAAAGTCATTTCCAAAAAGATAAGTGATCAAAGATATGAGCAAACAGATCTCAGAAGAATTTCAAACCGTTAACACCCCTATAGCAAATGCTTGATATCACTAACAGAAATGCAACTCAAAACCAGTGTGAGGTTTTATAACAGACTCAGCAAATTGTCAAAAATGACAAAAGATTGGAATAGTCAAGATTGGAGGAGTTGTGGGAAGATAAACACCATGGCGATTGTTGGTGGAAATATGAGTCATCGCAATCATTTTGTAAAGCAATTTGAAATTACACAAATAAAGTGATTAAAATGTCCATATCCTTTGCCCCAAAGAATCTACTACTAGACTTACCCCCACCAAAAGGACATTGATAGGAAAAAAAATTCCACATTGAGGAATCAAAGGACTAGAAACAAAGCATAAAATTGGGTAATGGCTAAATAAATTGTGGTACATGGATATAACAGATATTACTGTAGTATAAGAAATGACAAATATGATAAACACAGAAAATATAATAATTCACATTATCTAATACATAATGAAATAAACAGAATCAAAAAAAGAACACACACACATTTAAAACAAGTAGAAAGAACAATCACGAAATAATCAAAACTAAATCTTGCAATATTGCAAAGATGACATACAAAAAGATTTCAGAAGAAATCCTCCACTTCTTCTCTTTGAATACATGAGAAGTCCAGTAGTGGGTACATTACAAATGTTTTCAGACTTTTTAAATGTATCAATCAGTTTCACTGATTACTTTTTCTCTTTTTTTCTTTAAAAAATGCCAGAGGGTGGATTTCTGAGAAGAGTAGGGGGAATGTTACTGGGAGAAATTCAACAGCTACTAGAATATAAATAACAAAATGTATAAATAAAAATTAATTTTGAAAAAGTGAAGAATCCCTGAGATATGCGATAGAACTCAGTATTTGGGGACACATTTTAACTTCCCTATTTTTTATTATTGTTTTGAATTTTGAAATCATTCTGGGTCTTTTTTAAACATAATTTTTATTGATATGATTTATTTTTAGATCACTTAATTTTTCCACCATACCCTACTCCCCACTTTCTTCCAGAGACTTCTCATGATAATGAATAAGAAAAAGAGAAAGAAAGAAAGAAAAAAGTTCCACAAAACTAATAACCGTATCAAAGATTGACATTGCAAACAATATTCCATGTCCATGATTTCCTAACTATATGGAAAAAAGATGAGGAAATACCTTCTTATATCTCTTTTTTCAAAGCAAACTTGGTCATTGTAGTGTTAAAATATGTGATTCTTTTTAATTGTTTTCCTTTCCATTTATTTTGTTATAATTCTTGTGCATGTTGTTTTCCTTCAGTTTCTTACTTCATTTTCCAGAGTTCATTCAATGATTTTCTATATTCATCATGTTCATCATTTCTTAAAGCACAGTTCCAATACATTTATAAATCAAAATTTATTTAGACATTCCCCAATCAATGAGTTGGTACTTTAATTTTAGTTCTTGCTTACCACAAAAAGATCTGCTTTAAATATTTTTATATGTATGGGACCCTCCTTTTTAGCATTGAGTGGGTTCAATGGTTTGGGCATTATAGTTACTTTCTTTATATAATTCTAAATTATTTTCCAGAAAGGAATTTTTTAAACGTATCTTTCACAACCCCTCAAAAATTCCCATTTTTTGTTGTCTTACTAATTTTCTAGGTATAAAGTAAAAATTCACAGTTTTTTTATTTGCTCTTTTATTTTTTTCCTCCCCTCTCCCTCCCCCATCCTTATTTTCTCCCCTTCTCCACCATTTTCCTCCTTCCCCCTGTCCTTCCTTTCTCTTGCTCCTTACCATCCCTCTTCCAACTCTGTACTCCTTCTCTGTCCCCATCCTCTTCTCCTGTTCCCCCATCCTCCCCTTTCTCTCTCTTTTACTTACCTTCCCTTTCTGTTACCTCCTCACCCCTTCCTTCTTTTTCTAAACTTCAGCCGCCACCTCCCCTTACTCTTCTTCCTCCTTCTCTTCCTGTCTCTTCCTCCCACCCTCCTCCTCCTCCCCTGACTCCTCTTAGCTCCTCCCTCCTCCTTCTTTCTTTTATCTCCTCCCCCTCCTCCCTCCTGCTTTCCCTCCCCCTCTTTCTCACTTCTTTTCTCTCCTCTCTTCTTCTCTCCTCCCTCCTCCCCTCTCTACCTCTCCTCCTCTTTTGTTTTTTTTGTCTTTTTATTTTTTTATTTAATATATTTAGTTTTCAGCATTGATTTTCACAAGAGTTTGAATTACAAATTTTCTCCCCATTTCTACCCTCTCCCCCCACTCCAAGATGCGTATATTCTGGTTGCCCTGTTCCCCAGTCAGCCCTCCCTTCTGTCACCCCACTCCCCTCCAATCCCCTTTTCCCTTCCTTTCTTGTAGGGTAACATAAATTTCTATGCCCCATTGCCTGTGTATCTTATTTTCTAGTTGCATGCAATTTTTTTTTTGTTTTTGAACATCTGTTT
>CM053627.1:158975427-159019236 GCA_028646595.1 Phalanger gymnotis
AAAGAAAGAAAGAAAGAAAGAAAGAAAGAAAGAAAGAAAGAAAGAAAGAAAGAAAGAAAAGAAAGAAAGAAAGAAAGAAAGAAAGAAAGAAAGAGAGAAACGACGCAGGCTGACACACATCATGCATATGGCTCTTTGTTCTAAACTGTCTTTTTTAATAGCTGTCAGATGGTTTTGCTTTCTATGAGAGAAATAGTGTTTACTTTGAACATCAGCATTTGCTTGTGTTACAACGCATGTCCTAGGGTGGAAGCCAGCACATCACAGGGAGCACCTGACTCTAAGTAAATGAACTGAGGATGCTGGGGACACTTGTCCAGAGGAGATCATATGCTCTGCTAGCTTCCTCCAATACATTCCTCCTGCTCATCACCTCCAGGAGAAATGAACACTCTCAAGATTAAATCGAGACCCAACCACCAACTGTGGAATAAGAGCAGATTTCACAAGATTTCCATTTAAGATCTCTTTTTATTGCTTGAGACAGAGCTGACTGAACAGTGTATTAACTATTCTATTTGAAGACCAGTGACTACAGGATCAAATCAGTATCCCAAATTGTTTCCAGATAATTTTCCCCGCTAGCAGTCGCTGTAAGTATTTTAATTGGTCATAATCAAAAATGACTGGAATGAGATTTCCCATTCGCTCCTAAATGTGTGAGATATTGTTATTCTCTAGATCAGAGGGAGTTCAGTGCACAGTAAGTACTTCAGCTGAAAACGTCATAGGAGTTATACTCCAAAAAAGAGACAACAGCTCCTCAATTAACACCCTTTTCCAGCAGAAACATTCCTGCCTATGGCAAAACAGAGGGTTTTGCAAAACTCCAGGGCAGAAGCCTCATCAAAAGATAACTTGCCTATTGACAGCCTACCCACTCCTTCCCTGATGCCAAATTCTGGTCTCTAATTATGTCCTGTCACAGGGTATGGTGTGAGGCCTTTTCATCATCACTGTCAATAGGATTTATTTAAGTAAGTTGGATTGACTCTGGCCCCCTGTAACAATGGTTCTCAGAGAGCACAAAGTTTTGCTAGGTATTCTGGTAAATTCTCCTCTTGTACCTCTGAGACTCCCACATTCGATAGCCCCTCCTTCCCCTGCCACTCGCTGCCTACTCTTTGAGGTTTGGCATCAAGACTGCCAGAGTACCAGCTCTAGCCTCTAAAGCCCCAAGTCACCATTGTCACTGTCAGGCAGAAGGAAAAGAAGGAAATTTTGTGGTTTGCGTCAAGATAAGGAGAGGCAGAGGAATCCCAAGACCTGGTTAGTAGGTCTGGAAGTTCAACTGCCCGGTAGCTTCTTTGCTGCCAACTTAAATGCTCAATGCACCACATTTCTGCTAGACTACGTTGTTCCAAAAGCAAGAAAAGTTTGAGAATCTCTGCTATAGGCACTTATCATCTAATATGAAATTGTTCTTGTTGCATGATCAGCTGAGAATTGTAAAGAATCAATGAGCAGTAACTGTAGTAAAAACTCATACTACCAAATGGCTGGAGAATTGCTTATCATTTGAAATTTTATTTCTAATGTAAGTTTATCTAACTGGATCATCAAAGTGATATGTTAGTTACCAAGGGTGCACCAAGGCCAACTGGGAAAAGAGGTAAAGCTGTGCACCCTGGAGGTGAAGAGTGGAATGTAAGTACCCAGCGTTCTCTAGTCTAGGCCTACCTAAGGCCATTAGAAAGTACTTTCAAGGCTGATGTTGGGTCACTGAAGTTGAGAGGCTAGCCTGGGAGTGGTGAAAATCATAGGGCCCTAAATTGAGAGCTAGAAGTGGGCCTTAGAGATCAACCAGTCTAAAACTTTCCTTTTTTTAATTTATTTTATTTTTAATTTGTGGAATAAAACAAGCATTTCCATAACATAGTATAATAAAAAATATGATTGTACATGAAACCGCAAATCTACTATGCACAATTTCCTATTCTTTTTGAAAAATACAATGAAATTATCATGTTAATTTCCTTTATTTTCTCTCCCTCAGCCCTCCTGGCCTAGATCATATACATATATATATATATACATATATATATATGTAAAATTATTCTATATATCCTTCTATTTATCAGTTCTTTCTCTGAATGCAGATAAGAGTCTTTCTTCATATGTCCTTTATAGTTATTTTGGGTATTTATTTAAAACAATATTGCTGTTATACAATATTCTCTTGGTTCTGTTCATTTCATTCTTCATTATTTCCAATGCAGAAATCAAAATTGGTAGTCATGAAAAAATGCTCTAAATCATTCTTGATTAGAGAAATGCAGATTAAAACAACCTTGAGATATCATTTTACACCTACTAGATTGGCTAAATGATAAAAGGGGAAAGTGAAGTTATGTTAGAGAGGATGTAGAAAAATTGGAACAAACCTTTTCTTTTACAGATGAGGAAACTGAGAATCAGCAACTTGAAATAACTTGCCCACAGTCACATAGGTGGTTGGGCTGGGATTTGAACTTATACCAAATCCAGCAACCATGTGGATGGAGGACTAGCAGTTGTGGTAAGAGGGCCTCCTGGTTTTATCCCAAGAGCCTGGACAACATGTATCCAAAGGAAAGGATGTTGGAAAGATGTAGGATAAATAGAGCTTAGAAAGAAGAAGAGAAGAGAGAATGAGTTTGAAGTAAGAGGATTCTGTGAGCCCATACAAGAGTGATTGAATGAACTGGTGAGTGCCAAGGCAGCTAGTAAACCCTGGCTATGCATTATTAAGCCTATGTTTTAGATAGATTTTATGGCTATGATTAAGTTATCTTCCTTGCTCCCTTCCTGTCTTCCTTCTTTTCTTCCTTCCTTCTTTCCTTCCTTCTTTCCTTCCTTCCTTCCTTCCTTCCTTCCTTCCTTCCTTCCTTTTTTCTTTCTTTTTCCTTCTTTCTTTCTTTCCTTCTTTCTTTCTTTCCTTCTTTCTTTCTTTCTTTCTTTCTTTCTTTCTTTCTTTCTTTCTTTCTTTCTTTCTTTCTTTCTTTCTTTCTTTCTTTCTTTCTTTCTTTTTCTTTTTCCTTCTTCTTTCACAAAACCTTAAGCCCAGTTCTCTGTGAAGCTCATAGCCTGGGCCACAATAAGTCCCTACCTATATAATGGCTGTATTATGGGCCCTCCTAGTTTAGAGTGAATATCAAAGGTAACTGTTTCTCTTTGAAACAGCTACCCTAAGGGTCTTTCTCTCCCAGCTTGTTTTTTTTCTTTTTTTTTCAATTAAAGTGGCCATTCCTCTACTCACTTCTTAAAAAGGCCTATTCACTGAATGGACTTTACCTCGCTCAAAGTGAGAACCTGAAAAAAAAGGCTAGGGTCTCCCATTGCATCCTGGGTAATCTCCAGTCATTCCGGGGAATATCAGGTCACTGGACTCAGATGACTCTGGAGAAGAAAGTGAGGCTGGTGACCTTGTGCAGCCCTCCCTCACTCAAATCAAAGTTAACTGCAAATCATGTCATCATTTTCCTCTTCGGAAACAAAGGGCAGCTAGGTGGTGCAGTGGATAGAGCACCAGAACTGGAGTCTGGAAGACTCATCTTCATAAGTTCACATCCAGCTTCAGACACTTTCTAGCTGTGTGACCCTGGACAAGGTAGAACAAGTGGACAAGTCACTTCACCCTGTTTGCCTCAGTTTCCTCATCTGTAAAATGAGCTGGAGAAGGAAATGGCAAACCACTCCAGTATCTCTGCCAAGAAATCTCAAATGGGGTTATGAAGTTGGACACGACTGAAAAATCACTAAAGAGCAATAAACAAATGGCTATGAATGGGAGTAGGGGGAGGTAGCCTGGGGCCTGATGCACTCACACACAACAAATACAGCATAGTGAGTTGTGATGAAAAAACTGTAAGGTCAGATGTGTATAATATATTCATATTTTTTTCTAGTACAATATAGCTACTTTCTACATTTTTCTTGAATATAAGGCATTGTACCTCCAAGACTATTTGCTCATCTGTAACATGAAGGGGTTAAACTTCATATTTCTCAGGTCCCTCCTTCCAACCCCAGTTTTATATTCCTATGAGCCTACTTCTGTTTTAGAAAATAAAAGTGCCCAGGTAAACACAGGTGACCTAGGGCATGAGACATATAGCAGTGGGTGACAGGTTTCTAACATAGCAGTTCATTGATTTTTTTTTCGCTCCTGTTAATTTATCCTACAACCTCGCCCCCCCCCACCCAGCAGCAATATTTTTTTTGCTATTTTATTCAGGAAAACACTTTGGAAATATTAAAGTAGGTCTAGGTCAGGCATTCATAACCTTTTTTATGCCATGGACCTTTTTGCTGAAGCTTAGTAATCTCTTCTCAGAATAGTGCTTTTTAAATGCAATAAATAGGAATAAAAGGAAATCCATTATATTGAAATAGATATGAATATATGTGTATATGCACACATATTGTACATATATATTTAAAAACCAAATTCATGGATACCCTTCCTGTCCCCCCGTCCCCCGATTAAGAATCCATCATTGGGAATTAAGTTATCATTTATATGATTATTCATTCATTCAGCAAAACTCTACTAGACATTTACTATGTGAAATGCACTAGACAACGAGGTAATCATTGTGTTAGACCCTGAGATGATAATGGCAAAGCGCACATTTATTTTTATAGGATAGAGTTTATTTTAGAAATTGGGATAGACCTCAGAGAACATTTAGTCTTCTAGAGGTAGAGAACCTGAGGCCTCAAGGCCACATGTGACCTTCTAGGTCCTTGGGTGTGGCTTTTTGACTGAGTCCAAGTTTTACAAAACAAATTCTTTTATTAAGGGGATTTCTATGAAGTTTGGTTTCATCAAAGGGCTGTACTTGAGGACCTAGAGGGCCACATGTGGCCTTGAGGGCCAAGGTCCTCACTCTTGGACTTACATTCGGAAAAATCTAAGTGAACCAAGGTCATATAACTAATTCATGGTTTCTTTAGATAACTATATATATTATATATACACATATACATATATACATTATATATATACACACACATATTTGAAAAAGGTTTCAATAAACTTTTTCTAATCAACTTATGTTTATGGACATATGGTAAGCAAGAATTCAATAACTATCTTGCATTGATTTTTTTTATTCTTCAGGGTTTTTTTTATTATTTTAACGTCTCCCAATCTAAGGACTTATTTCTTTAAAAAACAAAACCATATATGCATATAGAAAGTATGTTTATTAGAAATCAGGTATATATTAATTTAGAAATAAATATGCCTAATATAAATAAATACTAATAAAGACTATATTCTGAATCAGAAGGATGTATAAGGTTTTAATTCTACTTTGAGCATTCACTTAGAAAATGTAGCTTTTCATAACATAGATCATGGGACTGCTCCATTCCTGAAATGGTAATACAAGCATCCATGTATAAGTATTTAAGCTGTGAATAAAGAGCCCTTAATTGTGATTGAGGGTCATTTTTTTTAATAGCAGGTCCTGGAAATTTTTTACGACTCCCAAATGAATTTCAGACTGCAAAAGGCTTGGGAATTGAAGCAATAAACAATAGGTCTAATTGCTACATTCATATTTTATGCACACTTAACTTTGGGGTTTCACATAATTAAAATTTTATTTTTAAATAAGTAAATAAATAAATAAATAAATTGTCCTTCGGCATCTGTTGGGACCATTCTAGATTCTCCATTAAGGAAGAAATGTCTAGTACCCAGGAAACTGTAAGTATATTTGCAGATATTTCTCCAATGTTTCTTTGCAGCCTATGCTATTTCAGATGGATGTACACAGAATGTACCATTGGCATTAAAGCTTTAGCTGCCCTTCTTTCTATGAGTATTATGTGTATTTTAGGTCTCAAAATAGCCTCCTTCCTGGAATTTTTTTTAAATGTCCATTTTTTAAAAAATTTATGATTCTCTATAATGGATTTGATTGTCAAGCTAAAGGTTCATTAATATCCTGACTTCAATAAAACCTGATTAACGGTGAAAGTTATAATAGTTCCCAAATCACAAGAAATGGAAAATGACATAGGATTTTTAACCTAAATTTCAGTGACTATCAGGAAAGCAGTCTTCTAGTCAGAATGGAGTTGTCGTTATTCTTTATGAAATATACTTAAACTTTTTAATGATTCTCCCCCTCCCCAAAAACAGGAAGCTTATGTACACTAAAACAGGGGTGAATGGATAGACCAAATATGCATTAAGAGATATGTGAAAACTCTAGGGACCTTTGCTTAGTGAAAACATTTCCTAAGTAACTCACTGGAAATGCATTCGAAATGTCTGCCTATTAGTAAAAGTAGCCTTAGTTTGAAAGCAGGACTTCCTAAATTTGACTGAGAGCTAAATGAAGAGCTCTGGGCTTTTTTTTCTTGAAACAAACCAACTGAAAGTTTCAAAAATTCATCAAATTAAAAACAAGCTCTCTCTTTTGCCGCCAACACAAAACACCCACAGACCACAGGAAATCACCAGGCTCATTCACCTTGACCTCTGACCTCTCACACATTCTAACATTCTGCTTTCTTCCTTCTGTCCATCTGCTTTAACCATTAGCAAAGGCCTTTTGCTACAGCTCTAGCAAGTGAGCCAGCTGTCATCAGAGCATATTTAAACTCTGACTGTTGGTTTCCACTGAATCATTTGTATGCCCACCGGTCTCATTAAACACAGGGAAGGGCAGGAGTGCAGTTTCCAAAAATGGTCCAAAGGTGTTCTAGCTAGCTTTCTTTCATTTTTGAATTTACAGGTGAGTGTCCTACTGAGAAATGATGTAAAGGGAGCGTTTAAGACAGACTTCTACTCCGAAAAGATGGTAGAGTTTACCTTGTACTAAATCCACCTCCTTGCCTCACCTCACAGAATACCCCAGCATTCCTTTCTTATGGAGAGAAGGATTTAGGGCAATGATTACCTCAGTATGAGGAACTCCCAGTATGTAAACTTCCTCCACCAATGCAGAACATCATATTGTTGTATACTGCAACAGGTGCTGGATTCAGACTGATTACTGACCCTAGTCTTGTCATTTATTACCTGTGTGATCTTAGGCCGGCCTGATTTTCTTCGTCTATAAAAGAGGCGTGTTGGACCAGATGTCCATTCAGTCCCTTCCAGCTTGAAGTCTGGAATCCTTTGAAGTTGTTTGGGTAAAAACATATTTTACTTTAAAAAAAAAAGGAAGGGAAGGGAAGGAAAAAAGGGAAGGGGAAAGGGAAGGAAAAAAGGGGAAGGGAAAAGGAAAGGGGAAGGGGGAGGAGGAGAAGCAGAAGAAGAAGGGGAAGGGGGAGGAGAAGGAGAAACAGAAGAAGAAGGGGAAGAAGAAGGGAAAGGGGAAGGGGAAGAGGAAAGGGAAGGGGAAGGGGAAGGGGAAGGGAATGAGGAAAAAACCTTCCTGACAGATATATTGATCAAGAAAGCCTAGATGAAAAAATCACACCTAAATCCCAGTTCAGAATGGATTTTTTGTTTAGAAGATTAATGAATCATTCATGGTTTCCAGGTCTTATGCTAAAGAGCTTTGGATAGGAAGAAATCCAAGAAGGGGACTGAATGGGAAGTCAGAGCTGTCATACTCACTGCTTAGAGGTTAATTGAACTGCCTATTTGAGTAAAGTCCCCAAGCAAAGTGGAAATGTACCCATCCCTGCATTAAAGGGTTAACATTGGGCCTTCAATGCATGAACAGGATGTGAAATTTAGAAGTAGGATGGATGGGGCTAGGCCAGGAAGCAATTAACACCAGGTAAGCCATGCAAATTAAAGTACTCAATCAGGGCATCAGGGTTCCATTTGTCTTAGGAGGAGGATACATATTTTGGCCTGGCTCCTAAACACCTTTCATTGGGATTGCCATCCGGCTATACATACTGTACACTGGACTGTAAAATCAATCATAGTGAATATTAACCAGAGCACACTGCCCTAAAGCTCTGCACATCAACAGAATGAACAGTGATACAAATCAACTAATAGTATTCTATGGAGTTTTACTCTTTACATCAATTGGAAAAACTATTATGTTTCTATATAATATCATACAACTTGTCCCTAAAGCCAAAGTGGCTATCACTGCCTGAAACAGTATAAACCAGGTATTCTGGATATATCTCTCAACATTGTTCTTTATGTCTCTCCATATTGCCTTCTTTCTCTATATTTAATACATCCATTTCAACTTAGAGTCATTTTAGAACAAGACAAACCTTGTAATACAACTAATTATACCCCCATAATATTACAGGAAGCTGTCTTTGGTCTCAAAAGTTCCGAGTTCAAATCTCACTTCTGTCACTTATTACCTATGTGTCCTCAGGGGGGTCACTTTACTTTTCTCATCTATAAAATGAGAGGATTGGACTAAAAGTCCTCTAAGGTCTTTTCCAGCTCTAAATCTATGAGCCCATATTCTTCCTTTTCCTGAAGAGAAACCAGACACCCAGAGAGGTCATAGAATTTAGAACTGAAAAGGGCATTATATATTATCTGGCCCAGTCTTCTCATTTCATAGCTGATACTGAGACCCAAGAGATGTTAAGGTCATGTATGGCAAATAGGAGAACTATGATTCAAACCCAGATCTTATAACAAGTAAAGTGCTTATATCTCATAACTAATTAGTGGTAGAATCACAATGTATACTCACTACTTCACAGAAGTTAGCACAAAACTTCATTTTCTGCTACGTGACTGTTTTTAATCAGTGGCTAGAGTACTGGACTTGGAGTCAGGTAGACCTGAGCTCAAATTGAGTCTCTGATGCTTGCTAGTTCTGTGCAAGTTAGTCTCAGTTTTCTCATCTGTAAAATGGGAGATAATACCACCTACCCCCATGGGTGTTGTGAAGATAAAATGAGATAATATAATAATAAATAAAATACAAATAAATGAATATATAATATACAATATATATAAAATAAAATAATAAAGTGCTTTGCAAACTTTAAGGTGCTATAAAATGCTGCCTATTCTTAATCAAGGGAATTATTGGACCTAATTTTTTTCATGCTGGTGTAATTTTTTTCTTTTGCATTTTTCAATTATACATATTTTCATTGGGTCTCTGTTTGGGACTCTATTTAATAGAGAGGAAAAAACATGTCTCTTCAAACAAGGTATCTCCAATACATATAACAAAATCTTACATAAGTAAATGATAGAAACCCAAAAGTGAACTAGAGCATCAGGGACTATGTCTTGTACAAAGTCCTAATAGAAGATGTATATGCAGTGGTACAGTCTGTCTACTGACTCAGGCCATCAATACATGTCAGTCACTGTGTGTGGGCTTAGAATTGAAGAAGAATAGGACGTCAGACTCAATCTCACTTAAATTTTTGCAATGCTTTTAATGATCTTAAACTATTTGCTCCCTGCCACAAAATCTCATCATTGTGATGGAAGGTACTTACACCTTTAACATAAACAGGTTCTATTCGTGGCAGAAAATTAAACTTTGCATAAAGAAAATGAAGCATGCAGAATAATGCCCCTTTCCCAGGTGAATAGTGTGGTAGTTGAAAGGATCATGAAAATAACTTTGACTTGATAAAAACTGCTCAAGTCCATGAGAAAGGAAACATAATTCTCAGATAATCTGCATTTTGGTTTCCCAAAGGGAAAGAAAATGATCCAAGTAATGATTTTTTTAAGACTTAAATCACCTTTTAGAAGGATAAGTTCTGCCCTTGTCATATGTTAATATTTTGGTGGTTAAAAGTGGCAGGAAAAGATTTTTTGTTTACTAAAAATTTATATATTATGTAATGGTGAAGAAACACAGTTTTCCAAGACACAGACTACAGGAAAGGAAAGGAAAGGAAAGGAAAGGAAAGGAAAGGAAAGGAAAGGAAAGGAAAGGAAAGGAAAGGAAAGGAAAGGAAAGGAAAGGAAAGGAAAGGAAAGGGAAGGGAAGGGAAGGGAAGGGAAGGGAAGGGAAGGGAAGGGAAGGAAAGGACTACAGGATATCTGAAGTTGCAAGGTATTGTGTTCTTTCAGCTCATTTTCCATGTTTTCAAAACTAAAGAAGTTAAAACTCACAAAAAAGACAAATCAAATAACTGTTTGGAAACTACAAGATGATGAAAGGACCATTAATTTCATAAAGAAGATTTAGTATATTGTTATCTCATAAGAAAAAAATGAGCCATTGAAAGTCAAGAATCTGAGTGAAGAAAGATGACTAGAAGAGTGAGAGGCTGTGAAGAATCTGACTGGAATTAACCAGGAGAGTGAAGAACTGGCAACTCTGTTCAGAGCTAAGTGAGGAAACTGACACCAGGGCCAGTCACTTGACAAAGAAGGCTTCAGATCCTCATTGGCTGAACAAAGACTCAAGTTCATGGAAGAGAGCTTTTGTTCCAACTATTGTCCATCAGCCCTGTTTACAAGTTAAAAGAACTGAAACTGCTCATAAGGCTCTGCTGTTCTCTGCTGTCTTCATTATTTTGAGAGGGAAAAGTAGACAAAGAAAGACAGCCTTTGCAAATTATTTGCCTTATCGGAAGAGATGGTGAGCATCTAATTGAACAGCTCAAAATCCTGGTGAGTGAAAAGTTGTCTTGGGTACGTCTGCTATGTCAAGAGACTCAGCCTAAATAGTTGCTGGGAGCTGGGTTATTTAAGCGCTGATTGAATGATGCAGAATCCTGGTGAGTCAAGAGCTGGCTGGGCTTGTCTGTACTGCCCAAAGAGAGTGAGCCTCTGTGGCTTAAAGGGAGCTGCTGGTCAATCCAGTAGCGTAATAATTTTGTAGAACCCCTTTAAAGGTGATTATGGGTCGAAAGAGCTTGTAATGGCTTCATCAGATTGAAAGCAGAGATTTGTCTAGCAGGAGAATGGCTAGCAGAAAGTTAACTTTCTGTGGAACAGGTATTTCACTTTATTTCTGCTACTTTGCCCAGTTTCAACTGCATGGAACAAGATACCCTTTCCAGGATAAGTTCATCACTTCTTTTTTTAAAAAACCAATACTTTGTTTTCCCCCCAATTACATATAAAAATAACATTTAACTTTTTTTAAATTTTGAAGTCCAAATTTTCTCCCTTCATCCCCTCCCCCCCTCCCTGAGATGGTAAGCAATATTATATAGGTTATACATGTGCAATCATGTAAAACATATTTCCATATTAACCATTTGGTAAAAGAAAACTCAAATGAAAAGAAAGAAAAAGAAAGAAAGAAAGGAAGAAAGAAAAAAGCAAGAAAGAAAGCGAGAGAGAAAGAGAGAGAGAAAGCAAGAAAGCAAGAAAGCAAGGAAGGAAAGAAGGAAGGAAGGAAGGAAGGAAGGAAGGAAGGAAGGAAGGAAGGAAGGAAGGAAGGAAGGAAGAAAGCAAGCAAGAAAGAAAGCAAGGAAGAAAGCAAGAAAGAAAGGAAGAAAGAAAGAAAGAAAGCAAGAAAGAAAGGAAGAAAGGAAGAAAGCAAGGAAGGAAGGAAGGAAGGAAGGAAGGAAGGAAGGAAGAAAGAAAGAAAGAAAGAAAGAAAGAAAGAAAGAAAGAAAGAAAGAAAAAAGAAAGAAAGGAAGGAAGGAAGAAAGAGTGTTTTAGTCTGTAGTCAGCTGGAAGTAGATAGCATTTTTCATCATGAGTCCTTTGGGATTGTCTTGATCATTGTATTACTGAGAATAGCTAAATCATTCACAGCTATCATAAAATATTGCTTTAACTGTGCACAGTGTACTCTGGGTTCTGCTCATTTCACTCTGCATCAGTTCATGTAAGTCTTTCCAGGTTTTTCTGAAATCATCTTGTTCATTATTTCTTATAGCACAATTGTATTCTGTTGCAATCATATGCCACAACTTATTTAGCCATTACTCAGCTGATGGACTTCCCCTCAATAAGCAATTCTTACTCATCACAAAAACAAGCTCACCACTTTTAATCTCATCACGATGCTACTAACTCAAGCCTTGGTTAATGCCATCTGCCTCAACCTCCTCTCTCCTCTGATTGGAGAGCTGAGTATTCCCCAAGGCCTTCCTTTAAAGAGGGCAGAAGCTGGACACACAGCTCCCTACACTTTGCATCTGCTGTTCTGCCTAGTTTCAAATCCACAGAACAAGGTGCCTCACACTAGGCATTCCTAATATTCTCCTGCCCCCATTTTCCTGTTGCCTTTTGCTTTTTTTTTTTTGCTTCATTAGTCTGCAAGCTCCTTGAGAACAGGAACTGTTTTATTAGTTGTACCTTTAGTTCTTAGCATAGTGCCTGGTACATAGCAGGCACTTAATAAATGTTTATTGGATTGGATTGGCCAAGACATAAAGGTTTGCTGTCCAGAATTGTGAGTTATGCCCCAAAACAGGAGTTTCTTCATAAGTTTGTGCCCACTGTTTTCCGTAGATATTGAGGGTTTTTGGTAGGAATATGTGACCAGGTATATATGTGGATTATGCTTTATTGATTTGCCTCATTTGAGTGTATACATATATATACACATATGCGTGTATGTGTGTACATATATAATATATATTATATATCTATGCTGATATAATAATATTAATTATTATGATTATTGCTTTCACCTCACCATTATATAAATAGTTATGTTTAAGATCTGATTGCTATCATTCTGAATGGCTGGGCTTGTGTAAATGGCAGTGCACTCCGGGGAATCATAGATATCTATAGTCGTCATTAGGGGGAGTGTATTCTCCTAAAACAAGGTTGTCCATAGGACCCTGAAAAAGTCTGAGTGTAACTGCGTAGTGATGGTCCTTCTTTGGGTACCCAGACCTGCCAGTGTGAGGACAAGTTGGAATGAATGAACTGGCCCAGAAAACAGATCGCTCACAACCCAAATGAGGTGGTACAGTGTGAAGGTCCATGTTAAGCATACCACATACTTGTACTATATTAATAATAGTCTCCTCCTGGCAAAAACCATAATCTCAGAAGAATCAAAATTGTAGGTGATCTAACTGCTAAAGGGTACATGCCAGGTGTAAATAAGATATTGCAAATTGCCAAAGATGTCCTTTATACTACTTGTCTCAAGAAAGCCAATCAAGGACATGCATGACCAGAAGAAGAACTGGACTCTGGTTATGTAATAAGAGCAAGACAGCAGGTGGATGTGTAAGCTCTTTGAAGCCAAGGAACATTTCTTTTCAATTTTATAATAGGGTTTGAACAAGATCTGTACCAAGTTGCTTAACCTATCTATGCCAACCCCATGTCTAACTCAGAACTTGGGAACGTTGGTGACAATGAACTCCCTGGCATCTTTCTGCCGCCTGGCAGCTTAGTGATGAAAAGACTTGATGCTTTGGTGTGGCACAACAAACTGGTAACTTAATTATCTCTCTGCTCCCTGACAGCTGCTGGAGGGCAGAATGATGTGTCACTTAAAAAGGAGAGATAGCTTCCAACTCTCCCTTCTTCTTTTGACTCTTCTATGCGATAAGTAGCTCTCTGTCACTCAATTTCCCATGAGGGGGATGGGCAGTGATTTTCCTCCCATACCACACAAGTTTGTACCCAGGCCCCTGGGTGCCTTTTCCTTTCCTGTTTCCTTCCCTTAATGGTGCCAAATAATCATTTTCAAGATTGATATGTACAGGCCTGCAGAGGTGACCTGTTGAGTTCCAAAATATAGAGCAGGCATCAGCAAATTGTGGCCTACAAGCCAAATCTGGCCAATTGCCTATTTTTGGTACAGTCTTCAAGATAAGAATGGTTTTTTTTAACATTTTTTAAGTTTTTTTATATTTTTAAAATGTGAAAAACCAATCTCAGCTCACAGAACATAGTCTGCTAACCTGTGGTCTAGTCGTCCAAGGTCCATTATGGAAGAGCTGATTGGTAGCAGAGGGAGATCCTACACCAGAGAAGATGCCAATGGCAGGCGAAGTTCCTGAAATGAAAAGGAAATCACCAGTGAGAGAAAGAGTACAAACCCCTGACCTGACTTGCTGGAAGATATAGATATGAGAGAGGTAGAGGAGAAATAACAACAAACAATACCAATAATAATTAATAGAAAGCTTTAGGTTTGTGAAATATAGATTATGTATATATAAAACATAATATATGTTATATATATATATCATACATGATAGTTCATCTTCACAACAATACTGCAAGTTAGATGTTATTATTATTCTTATTTTTACAATTGAGGAAACGGATGCAAAATTATTTGCCCAGGATCACATAGCCATATGAAAGTCTGAGGCAGGATTCAAACTCAGGTCTTCTTGATTTGAAGTTCACCACTCTCTCTACTACGCTATCTAACTGCCTCTAGAGCCAATGAGAAATGCAAAATGCCTAATCTGCAATCCTGAAAACTACTTCACATTTAGACGGTTTTAAGTAGCCACCTACCAGGAAAATCTAATAGTAGTTATGCTACAGGTTATAAATTGCTTAAATCTTGCCAATACTCACTGAATCTTTTGTGTCTTTTAGCATTTCTTGTGTGCATAAGAAATAAATAACTGTCCCATACTTGATTCATATTATATGTTGAGTACCTCACTCCTCCTCCATCCCTCGAGAGATCCATTAGAAATGAGCCAAAGCCTAAGCCATAAATAAATTTTCCCCAGGGTATTAGGACAGCGGTTTAATGAGCTGAATTGTACCTATAAGAAAAGAAGGCTAATAAAACCTTCTAGATGGTCAAAATTCCCCCTGGATTAAACCCAGTCTGGATAATGTGCTTAAATCCAAGGCAGGGAGTACATTCAGTGCTATAGTTTCTGGGGCTGAAGAATGTTTCTTACTGAGACATTTGTAACTCCTGCATATGGCACAATGTCTGGCATGTAAACGTGTCCAAGCTAAATAATACGTGTTTACTAAATACAACTCAAGGTCTCTGTCTGTGAAACAAGGCCACATGTGGCCCTTTAGGTCTTCAAGTGCAGCCCTTTGACTGAATCCAAACTTCACAGGACAAATCTCCTTAATAATACGATTTGTTCTGTAAAACTTGGACATAGTCAAAAGGCCAAACCTAAGGACCTAGAAGGCCACATGTGGCCTTGAGACCACGGGTTCCCCACCCCTGCTAGTGTTAGAAGCATCTTCTGTGGAGGACATATGGAAATACATAGCTAAGAATTCCACAAGATGAGAGAAGGTAGATAGGATTGCAATGCTCAGTGGTAGAGAGAATACCTACACCAGTTAGATCCCATATCTATCAAAGTACTGAAATACTGAGAGGTTGTGTTCTTAAGGTTTCTTTGCTTTATTTTGTATGACTTTTTCTCAAAATCTTTCTCAAAGTCTGTTGAAAATATCTGCTTGGATGTCTTGTTATATGTTATATAGCTTTGGGTCATTTTAATGGATCTCTGAGGGATGAAGGGGTATAAGGTACTCAATGTCCAATATGAATTGTGTATGGGACAGTTATTTATTTCTTATACATACAAGAAATGCTTAAAAACACGCACACACAAGAGACTCACTGAGTATTGGCGATACTTAAATTCAATATACCCAAAATGGAACTCATGATCTTCCCTATAAACTTGCCCCTTCTACATACTTCCCTATTTCTGATTAAAGTGCTTCCCTTTTGCCAGTCACCCAAGTTCATAGCCTCAGAGCCCTCTTGGCCTCCTCTCCCTCCCTTACCCTACAAGTGCTGTCAATTCTACTTCCACTGTATGTCTTGCTTCTGTTCCTTCTTCTCCACTGTCAAGTTTACTAATCCAGTCTAGGCCCTTACAACCTTTGGCCTGAACTATTGCAATAGCCTCTTAATTCATCTCCTGGTATCTACTCTTTCTGCTGTTCAATCCATCCTCCACACGACTGCCAAAATGATTTCACTAAGGCACAAATTTTACTATATCACTCCCTGTTCACCAACCTTCAGCAGCTTTCTATTACCACTAGGATAAAATACAAACTCTTGAACTTAATGGAAGGTGTCCCAAAAGTCTCGAGACAGTTTTAAGTTTAAAATTACTCTAAGACTTTTGGGACATCCTGTAAAAATCACTCCATGATCTGGTTCCAAGTGACTTTTCTAACTTTATTTCACATTACCGCCTTTCACAGTCTCTACATTCTAACTAAATTACTATCTGTTTCCTGAACTTGACATGCAGTTCTCCGCCTATGTGCATTCACACATCTTCCTCTGTATCTAGAATGTCGTTCTACCTCACCTTCACTTCTTAGAAAGCTTGTCTTCTTTCAAGACATGGCTCAGGTATCACTGGTTGCGAATGTTCTCTCTCTCCTCAAATTAAGTTGTATTTATCTATGTGAGGGGATATTGTGTCTCTCCATGATAATGTAAGCTTCATAAGAGCAGGGATAGAATCATTTTGTCTGTGTGTCCCTACGGTGTTTTGCACACAGTAGACACATAAAAAATGTATGCTGAATTTAATCGAATTGAAAAGACTACATAAAAAATGCTAAGATATTGAAAGGTTCAATGATTCCTGCCCAAAATAAATAGGCTGATAGGTAAATGCAACTACTATGCGAATAAGAAGAAATCCAACCAGGTAAAAGTAGATAGTTCTATTTACTTAGAAAAGTAAATAATAATAATAATAATAGAGTCTTGTCTTTTTCTCCAAAATATCTTTGACTTGTACACTAGGCCTGGAACTGAAAAATCTTGGGTGGTCAGAGAGCTTCTTCAAGGCCAGGTGTGGTTAAAAAGAAAGTTTATATTGGTGAAAGATAAGGCTTTGGCTGGGTTGGGGGGCAAGAGAGGAGTGAAAATTCTGCCTGTAATTTTCACAGTTTGTATGTAATCTTTGTAGAGTACAACATACCCCCAATAAGCTATTTAGAAGTTACTTAGCTATTTAGAAGACTGCCCTACAATGAGAGCAGTGCTCCAGAGAGAATAGCAAAAGGTAGGCAGAGACATCCTCTGCTGACAGTTTTGTGACTGCAGATTTGGAGAAGCATGATGACATTGAAATAGCCCATCCATAGGATCATGGACTAAGAACAGAAGAGGACCTTAAAGGTTGAGTCTTACTCCCTCATCTTCTCGTTTGGTCCTTCCAGTGAATAAACGAAACTAGGGATTCTAAAAATGGAGGTGAGATGGGGATTACATTCCAGTCACGGGAGATGGAGCATCATATATGAGGAATGGCAAAGCTAATTTGGCTTGACTGTATAATGTGTGAAGGAGAGTAATGTATGTAATAAGACTGAAAAGGTAGTTTGGAGACAAACTGTGAAAGGCTTTAAGATGAGGAATTGAGACCCAGCAAGTTGAAGTGACTTTACCATTGCCAACAGGTAGTAGCCGAGCCAAAATTTGAACCCAGAACTCCAAATTCAGAAAGTTGAAATAGACTTGCCAAAGTTCACATAGGTAATAAGTAGCAGAGATAGACTGGAAACCCCTATGCTGTCAGGATTACTTACCCCTAGAACCTTGTGGAAGAATGGTCGTCCAGCCTCTGAGGGCTTGATCTACCAGTGTGAGTTAAGCCCAGAGGAGTTATCACACTAGGATGAGACTAATGGTTCCAATGACCAAGTTTTCACTGAGTGGTCTCTTGATACTTCCCCCGAAATCCGTGCCTCATTTGAACTCTATTTCCTATCCTTCCAGTAATCCTTGTAGTAATATTCACTTACCCTCCCTTCCCCAACATATCTTATCATTCAACAAGTCTTGTGGATTCTAACTACATAAGATCTTTTTTGTCCAATTCTATCTCACACAGTCACCACCCTACACTGTTATAACAGCCTCCTAATTACTCTCCTTGACCCAAGTTTTTCCCCACCACCCTCCACACTGCCAAATGGTTTTCCTAAAACACAGATCTGATCATGTCACATCCCTGATCAATAAATTTCAGTGACTCTCTATTGACCTTGGCAGTCCAAGTCTTTTACAGTTTGGCTCCAAACTACCTTTCCAGTCTTATTATATACATTACACTCCTTCACACACTATACGGTCAAGACAAATTGGCCTTGTTATTCCTCATACATGACAGTCTATCTCCCATGCCCGGAATGTAATCCCTTCCTCACCACCACTTCTTAGAATCCCTAGTTTCCTTTATTCATTGGAAGGACAAACACTGACGTTAAGGCTTAAATACTTTGGCCACATAATAAGAAAATGGGACTCATTGGAAAAGAAGATGGGACTCCTTATGTTCATGTACCATAATTTGTTCATCCAGTCTCAAAATGATGGGTACCCACTTTGTTTATGATGTTGGGAAAGATTGAAGGAAAAAGGAAAAGGGGACAGCAGAGTATGACACAGACAAATTGTGTCATGGAAATGACAAACACGAACTTGGACAGACATGGAGAAATAGTGGAGGTTGGGAGGGCCTGGTGTGCCTTGGTCCATGGGGTCACAAAGAGTCAGACAGGACTGAACGACTCAACAACAACAAAGGAAATTCAGCTCACATGAAGCCTTTCCTTGTGCCTCCAGATGCTAGTGCCTTCCCTTCATCCCCCCCCAAAAAATTTTGTATTTATTTTTCTATACTTCACATATGAGAAACAGTATCATTTATAGATAGAAAGCTGGCTTTCGATCCAGAAAGACCTAGGTTCAAGTCATATCTTTAACACATGTCAGCCATCTGACCCTGGGCACGTCATTTAAGCTCTCAACACTCTAGGCAACACTGGAAGAGTGTAAGTTTTAGAAGAAAATGCTGATCTATATTGAGAAGAGAAGCTTCCTCATCTGGGAGTTCCCTAACCCTCTTTTAAGACTTCTTCTGCAAATCTGGTTTGCGAGTGGTCTTTAATCTTGATGAGATCTAGCCATGTCCTTGATCTGGCTCAAGCATCAGAGGGAAAAAAGATGTAGTAAGAATGCATATCGTCCGGACTGTAACATGTCTTGGATGAGGAGTTAGTCTACTGGTATATCTATCTGGGAGAGGCATTCCAGAGGGACAATGAGCAGCACTCAGGTGCAAGGAGGAGAACAAGACTGAGCTGAGTTTTATTCAGGCAATAGTGCACCACTTTCAATGACATCAACATCCATCTTTTGTTTTCTTTGGGGGGTGGGCGGGTTCAGTGGATAGAGCACCCAGCCTGGAGTCAGGAAGACCTGAGTTCAGTTCCAGCCTCAGACATTTATTATCTGTGTGACCCTAGACCAATCACTTATGTTTGCCTCAGTTGGCGAGAATAATAGCACCTGCCTCACAGGGTTCTTGTGAGGATCAAATGAAATAACATTTGTAAAGCAATTGGCACAGTGCCTGGCATCCAGCAGGTGCTTAATAAATGTTGATTCCCTTCCTTTTTGCATATTAAACTTATTTTATTAGGTACAGCTTGTTGGATTTTTTTTAATTAAAACATTACTTTCAAAGCTTTCCTCTCTCTCTGAACTGCCTTCTGTTCCCTTCTGTGAATTTTCAAAATGCTTTCTCACATTCCTTTCTTTCTTTAATTTTTTGGCATCACTATAACTACCTCCATCACTATTCCCCCCAATTTGTAAACCCTGCTTTACCCAAATAAGCATATTCAAGGATATTCATTAAATTTAACTATGTTTGAAGATGTATGTTTCATTCTGCACTTCTTGTCCATCAGTAGGAAGCATCCCTCTTCATCGGTCCTCCAGTTATGGTTGGTCATCATATTCGTCAGAGTGTTTAGGTCTTTCATAGTTGTTTGTCTTTATAATGTTGTAGTCATCATGTATATTGTTCCTCTGGTCCTGTTCACTCCACTGAGTATTAGCTCATAGAAACATTTCCAAGTTTCTCTGAAACTATTCTCTTAATTCTTCCTGACGATGCAATAATCTTCCATTACATTCATATATCATAATTAGTTCATCCATTCCCAAATTGATGGATACCCACTCTGTTTCCAGTTCTTTGCTATAACAAAAAGGATACAATAAATATTTTTTGTACATGTTGTCTTTTCCCTTTGTCTCTGATATCTTCGTTGGTATAGTGGTAGATCTGGGTAAAAGTGTATGCACTATTTAATGAATTTGGGGACACGGTTGCAAATTTCTTTCCAGAATGTCTGGGTCAATTTACAACTCTACTAATAGGGCATACTTGTACCTTTTCTCCAACATCTCCTACAAAAATTGTCATTTTCATTTTTTGCCATCTTTTCAAAAATGATGGGTAGGAAATTATTATTAGTTTTCTCGAGCATTTTTTCATATGGTCATTAATAGCTTTTTTCTTCTTTTGATAGCTTCATGTTCTTTGACAGTTTATCTATTGAGGAATGACTTTTATTCTTACATATTTGAAACCACTCTATTATATCTTGGCAAAGAAACTTGATACAAACATTTTCCCCTGCTAATTGTCTCCCTTCAAATTTTAATTGCATTGATTTTGTTGTGAAACAGGTTTTCAATTTCATGTAATCAAAAATTGTCCATTTAATCTCTTGTACTCCTCTTCATCCCTTCTTTAGGGGAGAATTCTTCCTCTATCTATTACTCTGAAAGGTATTTGATATGCCCTCATATTTAGGTGGTGTATCCATTTGGAGTTTCTTGTGGTGTATTTTGTGAGATGTTAGTCTAAACCTAATTTATACAGATTAATTTTCAGTTTTTATAGCACTTTTTTGCCAAGTAATGAGTTCTTACTCCAGCAATTAGAACCCCTGGGTTTTTTAAGTATTATGTTTTTAGACAGCCAGGTGGTAAAGCGGATAGAATACTAGGCCTAGATTCAGGAAGAACTGAGTTGAAATCTGATTTTAAACACTTACTAGCTAGGTAACCCTAGGCAAATCACCCAACCTCTATCAGCCTCAGTTTCTTCATCTGTAAGATAGGGCTAAAAATAGCACTAACCACCCAGTATTGTTGCTAATTTTGGGATGGTTCACAAATGGCCATTAGTAAGACCATGATTAATTATTTGTGACCTCTAAGACAATGAATCCATGCCACATATGAGTGATACATTTATCAGCAGGCTCTTTAGGATTTAAAAACAAAGACACTGCAATATTTCACAGACTGCTACATGAGTTTGTTGAAATAGGAGTTTCAGGGAAAGCTGAAGTAAATTTAAAAAGGCATTTAGAATTGACATTTAAAAAAGCCTTCACAAAGTAAATCAACTTTGTGCTTTTGTGTAACAAGTAGGTTTGAAATGTCTAGCCTGCTTCAGATTTCTCTGAGAGAAGCCAAAAATTATCCTCAGCAACTGCTAACCATGTAGAAAATATAGAAAACAGGTGTTCACACACCAGGAAAAAAAAAACTTGGTCAGTTGGGCTAATTTTGTGTAGAATCAAGTCAAAAATCAATCTAAATGGTGTTCATTATCATCAGAAAACAGAAGTTTTAACATGGTTTTTTTGTTTTATTTTGATAGTCAGCAAAGGATAAAATTCATGTGAAAATATCAATTGCTGATGGGATTCATCTCCTAGAAATCACTAACCATAGCTATACCAAAAGCCCAAAGCACACTAGTGCCTCCATGGAACTCATCAGGCCAAGGACCCTTGAGCATCTACAGCCGAGCCCTCAAAGGCCAGTCCCATTCTTTCTAAGCTGCATTTATGCTTTTTTCCCCCTCACCTTTCCTCCCACTCCACTGCCCGTAGCTCCTTACTCTTAATCCATCACACTACAGAATTCATCCAGAAGATGATGAGCATATGGAGTGTTCTTACAGGCTTCTTTTCTTTTTCTTTCTTTCTTTTTTTTGGCAAAGTGAAAGTGGAAAAAAACACTCTTTAGCCATAACTGTCATCTGGGAATCCAGAATTGAGTATGACTTCAGTAGGAACCCAACTTTTCCATACCATCCCAATAATTTGGGGGTGAACTCCCTCAATCAATAGTAAAGCTGTATTTCTTGCCAGTTTCTGGAATTCTTTCCCTCTTCCAATTAACATCACTTTTGATTGAATACAACCCATGTGGATTTCATCAAGCCTTACTTGAGCTGGACTAAGGAGACTGTCCTGCCCAGGTTCAGGATCTGTCTGCCATATCTTGTAATAAATAACTCAATCACAGTAAAGTAGTCAAGAGGGAAGAGTTGCTCTATGAAATCTAATTGCTGTTAACACTGAAATTCTAGAAATGTTATCATAGCAATATGGCTTTTGACATTTAAAGGCAAAGTGGCTGCGGATTCCAATTTTCTGACATATTGAAACATCCAAAAAGTCATTTCAGGAGAAAGGTAGATATATTCATAGGAACCTCAATCCAAAACCTAAAGGAAATTTAGAGACCATTCAATCCAATCCTGTCATTTTTTAGTTGATAAAATTGAGGCACAGAGATATTAGATGGTACTCACAGTCACCCAACTAGGAACTAAAATGGGATTTGAATCTAGATCCTCTGAACTCTAAATTGTGTGCCCTGTCTATTGAACTACAGTGCCTCTCCAAAACCTTTTCACAAGTCTCAATGAGCTTAGTTTCTAAATATGGTTTCTGAGATCTTCCAAATGTGCACTTATATTTCTTTTGATTTATGGAACATCAAAATTTCTTTAATCTGTTAAGTTTAACAATCTTCCTCCTGGCTTTCCTGGATTCCATGGTTTCTTTCAAGTCACAGACAAAATCCCACTTCTTGCAGGAAGCCTTTTCCCACCTGCCTTAATGCCATGGGTTTCCCTCTAAGATTACCTCCAATTTCTCTGCCGCATCTTGTTTGTACACAGGTGCTTGCATGTTGTCTTCTGCATTAGAGTATGAGCTCCTTGAGAGCAAGGAGTAAGCTTGGAAGCTTATGCTAGGGATACTCCCTTAATAAATGTTTGTGTTTTTTTTTTTGTTTAAGAGACTAGCAGCAACCAAAATTTCATGACCATTTATTCACTTAGGATACAATAAAGATCTAATATTTCTAAATATTCCATCCTTCTAAACATTTCTAGAATCAGAGGAGCCATTGTTCCTTTCTGGTTCCTTACAATGAAGTAGGCAAAACAAGAAAGAATAATTACCAAAGATATTATTATACATGCACACATACATACACACACACACATATATATACATATATATATCACATATATCTCTGTACACATACAGATATATACATGCACATGTTGCATCTATATATACGATCTATGTATATGTATACACACATGACACATGAATGAATGTGTAACTCCAATCCAAAAGCTCTCTTCTTTGGATATTGGTGGAGGTTAATGGTCCTAACCCTAGCCATCTATCACTTTATCTCTTCCTGTATCTTGTTAAGTTGTTTTCAGTCACGTCTGATTCTTCATAACCCCTTTTGGGAGGAAGGGTGAGGTTCTTGGCAAAGATACTGGAGTGACTTGCCATTTCCTTCTCTGGCTCATTTGATGGATGAGGAAACTGAGGTAAACAAAGGTAAGTGACTTTCCCAGGGTCACATAGCTAGTAAGTGTCTCAGGCTGGATTTGAACTCGAGAAGATGAGACTTCCTGACTCCAGGCCCAGTGCCACCTAGCTATCCCTTCCTATAGCTTTACCGCCTCCAGAGACTCCACCCTTCAATAATATTTCAGGCCATCATTCTACTTCTGACTTCACTTTCCTCCCTTCACAATCTAGACCTTGTAATTAACCAATTCAAATCCACAGTGTCCCCTGCTACCAAATCCTTTCCCCGCCTCGTTCTAATGCCACTCATTCCTTGCCAAACCTCCATCTTTTATCATCTGCCTTCTACACTCCTATTCAGACACCGCTGAATAGATCTGGAGGAAATCATTCAAATGAGCTAAGTGGGTACACTACAAATTTATATTATCTAAACTCAACCAAATCCTCATTACACCAAGGCAGTCCTTTTGTTCCCTCTCTAATGAATTCTTATCCCATTCCCTATAGAAGCTATTCTCAGATTTCCTCAAGCCTTCCATATGTCCTCCTTCTTGCAGCCTCTCAACTGAGGACCTTGTTTCTTACTTCACCTAGGAAATAAAGGCCCGGGCTCCCTTTTCTCCACTTCTCTTCATCTCAAAATCCATTGACCTAAGGCCCCGTCCTCTGGTCTCTGATATTCACAATTGTTTACATTTTTGTTGTTAAGTCATTTCCTTCATGACCCTGTTTGGGTTTTCCTTGGCAAAGATACTGGAGTGGTTTGCCATTTCCTTCTCAGGCTCATTTTACAGATAAGGAAACTGAGGCAAACAGGGTTAAATGACTTGCCCAGTATTACACAGCTAGTGCCTGAGGCTGGATTTGAACTCAGGTCTGGATTTGAATACAGGTCCCAACTCCTGTATATATCAAATGACTCAATAGACATTTATATACGTGTGCTGTAGATACATATATAATCATATACACATATGTCCACACATATGCACGCAAGTATATGCACACGTATGTGTGTGTATCATATATATTTGTCCACATATTGTATATTCAGTAAATACCTGTGCGTAGTAGTATGTATAGGTATGTCTTAATTGTGAATACCTGTATGTTGTATATATGTATATGTATATATACACATGCGCACACACACACATATTATTGTTGTTGTTGTCCTTTGTTCTCGAAAAGGACCAAAATGACATCACTATGTTAGAGTCAAGTTTCAATGTGTCTGATCAGACCAATAGTAGCTTGGAATGCTCTACCACTGGTCGGGCACAAATAGTCCATGTGAACATTTGGGGTGTGTACTCTAAATTTGTACATCCTGCATTTCCTTTGAACTGTTTCACTTCTGCTTTGCCCACAGGGCACAGCACCTTCTCTGATGTGGGCATGCCATGCTGAGTGGTCCTGTGCCAGTGTCTCTCATGTCACACAATCAATTCCAAAGTTCTTGAGAGAGACCTTGACAGTGTCCTTGTATCACTTCTTTCGACCACCATGTGAATGCTTGCCCTGTGTGAATTCTCCATAAAATATTCTTTTTGGCAAATGTACATTTTGCATTCAAACAACTGTTGCAACAATTCAGCTAGCAGCTTCTGTGGGAGTGAAAGACCAACACAAGCCCTACAACAAGAACGCTGCCAGCACGGGCTCTTTTGATCTGCGTCACTAAGGAAAGTAGCATTAAGGGGGTTAACAATCTTATTTCAATCCAACATACAAATATCATTCACTTAGCTCAGGGGGAAAAGCCAGCACCCTGAACTTCAGAGCAAATACAAACAAATTAAAATGTGCATTATTAACAGACCAAATACAATTCATAGTTACCAAAAGACCATCAACATCTGGGTTGAACTGGGAGGCTTTTAGAGCAACTGCCCAGGGTCCTGTACCAGCACTACTCCAAGAGTAAGAGCCCCTAGGGAGAATGCCAGCCTCTGGATTTATGTATCTTGTTCATGGTCGAAGGTGAGTCACAAATGCGACTCACCCACGTGACCTAAAAGCATCACAAAAATGCAACAAACACACGTGGTCTAAAAGCCTCTGATGTCACAAACATGTCACTCAAACCTATGTAAACTAGGCTTTCCCTTGAGGCAAGGAGGTCATCAAGGACTCCTAATTTAATCAAGGAAACAGAGGCCAAACTCTTCAAGGGCACTTGGTTGAATAAGTGCTAAAAGCCCTCCTTAATTAGCAATACAACGACATGGCCAGCCCATCAGAGTTGCACTTTCTGAAGCAGAGTCTGAATGCTTGGCAGTTGAGTTCAAGTAAGGACCTCAATGTCTGGTACCTTATCCTGCCAGGTGATCTTCAGAATCTTCCTAAGACAATTCAAGTGGAAGCAATTCAGTTTCCTGGCATGGCACTGGTAGACTGTCCATGTTTCACAGACATACAACAATGTAGACCACCACAACTCTGTAGACCTTCAGTTTGGTAGTCAGTCTAATGCCTCTTCTCTCCCATACTTTCCTTCAGAGCCTCCCAAACACTGAGCTAGCTCTGGCGATGCCTACATCAACCTCATTATCGCTGTGTACATTCCTGGAAAGGACACTATCAAAGTAAGAGAACTTATCCACAATATTCAAAACTTCTCCATTTGTTGTAACCAATGGTTCCATGTATGGATGGTGTGGTGGTGGTGGATGGAGCACCTGTGTTTTCTTGATGTTAACTGCTAAGCCAAAATTAGTGGAGAATTGATACATATTTTACTGCATCTCAGCTTCAGAGGCTGCACTGAGTGCACAATCATCTGCAAGCAGAAAATCATGCACCAACACTCCCTCCACTTTGGTCTTGGCTTGTAGTCTTTTCAAGTAGAAGAATTTACCACCAGTGCAGTAGATGACCTTGATGCCGCGTTCATCCTCATTGAAAGCATTTGAGAACATTGGAGCTGAAAATAGCATGCTAAAAAACATGGGAGCAAGCAGCCTTGTTTCATTCCACTGGTAACTGGGAAGGCACAAGAGCTTTTTCCATTATCCAGAACCCATTATCCAGGCATGCCATCATGAAATTGACATACAATGCTAATGAACTTCTCCAGGCAACCAAATTTTGACATAATTTTCCATAAGCCCTCACAACTAACAGAATCAAAGACCTTGATCATATCTACAAACATCGTGTACAGACTTGTGTTCTGCTCCTGGCATTTCTCCTGTAGTTGTCTGGCAGCAAACACCATATTGACTGTTCCTTGGCCCTTTCCAAAGCCACATTGGCTTTCAGGTAGATGACCATCTTCCAGGTGAAGGATCAGCCCATTAAGGAGGACTCTGGCATGAATCTTGCCAGCAAACACCACATTGACTATTCCTCAGCCCTTTCTGAACCCACACTGGCTCTCAAGTGGATGACCATCTTCCAGGTGAAAGATCAGCCTATTAAGGAGGACTCTGGCAAGAATCTTGCCAGCAATGACTAAGAGAGAGACATCCCTATGATTGTCACAGGACAATCTATTTCCTTTACTTTTATAGAGATGGACAATGGAGGCATCCTTGAACTCCTGGGGGATTACCTCCTCTTGCCATATAGCATTTTATATATTGCACACAAGCATATACACACATATGCGTGTATCATATATATTTATCCACATATGTATATATTCAGCATGTACATATGAATATATGAGTATGTAGAGATATATTTTAATTGTGAACACCCTTGCACATCTGTTGGCAGAAAGAAGGGAGTCAGTGGAGGAGGAGAGATTAAAAATGTAGAAAATAAAGGGTATAGCTGATGTAGAGAAATAAGAGGAAGAGGGAAGGGGCTGGATCAAAGACACAAAGACACTCCCACAAAGACAGAAGCTAATCAGAGGGGAAGGAGAGGAAGGATGGGTAAGGATACAGAGAAGTATTGTTAGACAGAAGAGGAAGTTGTGGGAACTCACATCAGATTACCTTGATTTCAGTAAACTTCAGAGAAAAGGTCTTATGTTGGGGATGAGCAAAGCAAGCCTAGACTTGAGAACTTGGCTGAGTGCAGCTGAGCCAAGGGCAGAAAAAAAGCTTTAAATCAGCTGCTGGTAGGGAATTCAAGAAGGAATTCTCAGCAAATGAGAATCATAAATTTAGTGTTGAAAGGATCCATCAATCCCACTTCTTTCATTTTACAAATGAAGAAACTGAAGTTAAGTGAGTAACCCATGGTCACACAACTGGTAAATATCTAGGGCAGAATTTGAAGACATGTTCTTCTGACTCCAAGTCCAGTACGCTATCCACCACCTCACACTGCCTCCATAGGCAATGTCATATAACACGAACTTATTGTTAACCTAATTAGTCCTTCACAAACCTCAAGGGTTTGGATGAATCTTGGAAATCACTTAGTGTCCAACTTTCTCATTTTATGGATGAAGAAACTCAGGCCAAGTGAAGTGAATTACTCAAAGTCACATAGCTAGAAAGTATCAGAGCTGGGGTTCAAAACCAGTTTTTTATACTCCAAAAACCAGCACTCTTTCTATGATACTGCTCACAAATTCCAGAATCATTACAGAGATGACAACCAAAGCCACATAGAGAGTCTTTTGAGAGTGAGAAATAGGGGTATTGTTGGGGCTAGCTTAAATGAACATTAATTATTTTCAGCGTGAGCATTTATGGCCAAAAAAAATACTACAAATCAGGGCTTGACATATTGTTTTGTTAATTGTCTAGTCTTAAGAAAATGATGGGGAAATGTGGATAACGTCAATTAAGCATTAAAGTGTTTCTTTCAAGAAGACTGTTGTTAGCCATGTACCAGCATACTCCTGCCTATAAAGAGTACAGAGGGATGAAGACAGACCTTTAGATAATGGACAAATTTCTAACAAAAGTTAGATTGCAGCAAGATTAAGAAGAGAATAGGGGAGCAACATGGGGCAAATGGAAAGGTTTCTGATTCAAAGATGGAGGGCTTGGCTTTTAGCCCTGGTTTTAGTTACTTCACTACTGGCAAAGTCTAAGGGAAGTCACTTTAACCCTATTGGTCTGTTTTGTCTGCTGTGAAATGAGGGGATGGAATTAGATTATTACAAGTCTTAAGATCTCAGAGTTTAGGCTTTCAGTTTACATTTTTGGACCACAGTCCTCATTTCCCATTCATTACCATGGTACCAATCATACAGCATGGTATATTTTCTTGGAATTAATTTTGCTCTCAGCATCCTTCTGAAGCCATTTCAACAACCGTGCAAAACTGAACCTAGATTAATCAGTTGTTGGTATATTTATATTAACTACGCAGTGTGTTATTCTTTCAGAGTAGATTCACAGCCTAATAAATAAATGGCATTCTAGAACGCGTTAGCTCTGCATTTTGTTATTTGTATCCTTAAAGAGAGGAAAAAAAAAACTCTAGATGTTGGGAAAATCCAGTCACCAGCTTTTGAGTTTGTCATAATGGCACATAGACAGGTTCTTGTTTCCTTGCCTGAGGCTGGATTTGAACTCAGGAAGAAGATTCTTCCTGATTTCAAGCCCACTGTTCCACCTAGCTGTTCCACCTTATACACAGTAGTCGTTTTACAAATAATTATTTCCTTCCTTCCTCGTATAAGGTCACACTTCTGGGTGCTTTCCTCAAATTCTCTCGAAATCCAAAGAATGCCAAAGGAATACCCAGGCTCTCCACTGATTGTTCCTCATTTTTGTTTTGTGGCTGGCTGACTGTCTTTCTCAATAATTTATATATCATTTACAGTCTTCCTCCTTCAGACTACTCACATCTGCAGTCCTTACCATGTTCTACTCCATTGCCCTCTTCAAAGAAATCCATTAGCACACAATTTTAGAAGACGATATAGATTGAATATGTAATACACAAAAACTCCTTTTACCCAATCTTTAGGCCCTCCACACCATATATGAGTAAATGTGCTTCCCTATTCCTTTATTTACTGCCTCATTTTAAAAGTCTTTACTACTGCAATATTTTCTATTTCTTCTCTTCGTGTCATGTCAAACTGTTCACAAGGAATCTGCTTTGTAAAGCCTTAGAGTGCTATAGAAATGTGAATAGTTTTAGTTATTATTTATAAAAGCCAGCAACTTCCCCATAGTGCTAGGTTACATAGACTGAGAAACCAAAGAGAGTTTGCATTTGAATCCTGCTGTAGAATGCAGGGAAAGGAGTTTTATAGATGCTAAATGGTTTTTCCGTGCAGCTTGCTTTGTTCAGTAAATGGTCATTGATACTTTTTTCCGACCTTTGTGGAAAGATTGTACCAGACGTAAAAATAACCCTGACCATTTTGTATTCATATTTTGTGATTTATTTTGAGGGGATTAATACATAATCCTAAATTTATGATTTTTAAGTGTGGTTTTATATCATGCCTTAGTGCCAAAACATTTTTCCAGAGAAACATATCTCCAAATCAGTAATTAAAAGCAATGGGGTAATAGGACTTGAAATGCAGAAATTTGCTTTACGGGGCAATTTTTAAGGAATGCAGGCATTCTCTAAAGCAAAGTACACTTGTGTATTAGCTTTCTATTCCAAGGGGTAATATTCCAAAAGCTCAGTCTTCTGTCTACTTTAAAATTATAAATCTTCTCAGGAAATAGAAGTATGGAATATTCATTATTTTCCTCTTTCATAAGACATGCATTTTCTCCTGTGTATGTTGTAGTAGGCCAATTATAAATGCACTAAAGGACAGGCAGGCTCCCAAGCAACCAAATTAATCAGACCCAAAGATACACAATGACCTGAAATGGAAAGAGAAATGTTTCCCAAAGTGGAAAGCAGGCCATGTTTCTAGGAAGAAACACAAACAGCTCAAACTTTTAGGATTAAAAATCTGGAAAATAAAAAAATCAGGTGCTATTTTAAATTATAAACTCCTGAAGGATAGGGGTAATACATTTCTAAATCCTTAAAGATGCCTGTTTCATGCTGAGCTCAGTATCATGGGTATATGTCTACTCAAAAAAAAATTTTACTCAATGAGGTGAACTTGGAAAGTATATACAAAGACAGCCAAAAACTGTTATCATTGCTATTTTAAAATAGGTATGAGGTAAGGTTCTCCTTGCAAAGAGAGAACAAGACAAAAATACCAGAAATCTTGATGGTTTGTAGAATTCAATGAAATGTTAGCGAGCATCTAGTCCAGCCTTCTCCTTTTACACATGGGGAAATTGAGTTTCAAAGAATTGAAGCAAATGACTTGTTCTAAGTCAGACAGCAAGTCAGCATCAGAACTGAAAATAGTATATCATTTTTTCTGATTCAATCCAAGCTCTAGTGAAGGCTGGCTTTACAAATAAGGTAGAGGAAATTGCCACTGACACCATGTGATGTGAAAGATATTGACAACTAGGATACCTCTGAGCCAAAAGTATCCCCTCTGTCACCTTACTGATCCAAGCCTAAAATTCCACTGATAAAGATTAATTTCTTTAGGTCTTGAAGGTTTGGAGCCCTTTGAAAATCCTTTATCTAAATTATCCTTTTTTAAAAATGAAAATATAGCAACAGATTACCAATATCAACTCATACTCTGAGTATAGTTCCTGGGTTTGTTTTAGTAGGTGTACTCCCAGGTATTTTATACTAACTAGAGTTATTTTAAATGAGGCATCTCTTACTATCTCTTCTTGAAGGGTTTTGTTTGTTATATACAGGAATGCTGATGATTTAAGTGGATTTATATCCAGATATTTTGCTAAAATTATTGTTTCAACTAACTTTTTAATTGTCTTTGGGATTTTCTAAGTATATCATAATATCATCTGCAAAAAGAGATAATTTTATTACCTCATTCTCTATTCTGATTCCTTCTATTTCTATTTCTTTTATTGCTATTGCTAGAATTTCCAACACAATACTGAATTATATTGATGACAGTAGACATCCTTATTGTGCACCTGACCTTACTAGGAAGGCTTCTAGCTTATCAAGAGACTAGTTTCAATGCTTTCTCTCCCATTTGGAAATCTCAAATTAGTTCAACAAATATTTAGCGAACAAGTCAAGTCAAGAAGTGTCATGTACCAGGCACAATGCTAAGTTGGGAATTCAATAGTCATATGAGAAGCAGTCCAAGGTGTCAAAGTTTTTATGGCATGATAAAGTCCTATGGAGATGTATCAGCTGTGTAGCCTGGAAAGAAATATGCTAGATATTGAGAATATAAAGTAAAAACAAAACAACAGCAACAATAAAATGGTTCTTGCTCTCAAGGACCTTACAGTCTGTTGGGAGGTATAGAGGATGGAGAATGGGAGCTAAGGGTAAGAGATGGGGGGATAGAAATACTGATGCTTTGTAGAACTCAATGGAAACTTAAGAGATCATCTAGTCCAACATTCTTGTTTTTACAAATGAGGAAATTGAGGTTAAGAGAATTAAAGTAAAATTTTTAAAAGTCAAAATCACACAGCAAGTTAGCAGCAGAATTGAAAATAAGCAGGTTCATGGTTTGCCTGCCATGAGCAGTTAGAAGGATACCAAAAGTGTCTGCCTTTGGGAGGTCTCCAAAGAGAGTCTCTGTCTGTTTCACAGATTTGCCAGAGTGGCCATAGTTGTCATTTATTCACAAGTTGGCCTTAACAAAGTCAATTTGCTTCTCTGGGATTCAGTTTCCACATCTATAAAATGAGCAGGTATATGGTAACTGAAGTTACATTAATAAATCATTACTTCGTATAAGTCTTTAGGGGGTTTCCATTAAGAGGGAGTAACAATTATAGCAATTATTTGGACATAGATACATTGTACAAGATTGCATCAGCGTTGATATTTATAGCTCATCAGTAGCCCCAAGTACTCTCTCTGCTCCTTGGATTGGAGATCCGGAGGGCAGAACAAAGAACTCTTCCCAAAGCTTCCATTTAAAGAGGGCTCCCGGGCCAGACTTTTCTTCATTTCCCACAAGTTTGCGCTCAATTTTATGGTCCTTGAGGATAGGGTCTGTCTTTCTTTTTCATATATGTACCCTTAGCACTTAGCACAGTGCCTGACACATAGTAGGCATTTAATAAATGTTTATCGACCAAGTACTTAAACTAATTTATTTTCTTAAATGGTAACCTGATATTGCTATCTCCTATACAAGCCTCCATCCCTCTTTACTCCAAGGCTCCTAAAGGAGTCTGGGCAAGAATTTGTTGGAACCCCTGACATGAAGTAGTTATGTAAGTCATTTAGAATACTGCTAACAACAATTTATGTTTATGAAGCACTTTCTTTCACAACAATTGATAAGTACAAGTTTGATTGCCATTTTTCACTGTTAAGGGAACTGAATCTTAGAGACATTAAGTCACTTGTCAAAGGTCACTTGTCTAGTAAACAGTTGAGCTAACACTTGAACCCAGAACTTCTGGATTCCAAGTCCAGTAGTTTTTCTACTCCCTTCCTCCTCATCTTGGTAAGTGTCATGCATTAATCCAACAACCAACTGCTTGCAATTGGCTCCTTAGGAAAGGAATTTTTCCCAGCTTGGGAGTGACCTATTTCTCCAGGGCCAGGCCTAAAATTTCATGTTGCTTCATATCTGAGATGATTGCAGGGCTTAGAAAGTTACACTCAATAAATAGGGAATCCATTCCTTCATCTCTCCCTTGTCCCTTTCCTTGAAGTTTTAAAACTTAGGTGTAACACCTGGAGTTAGTGGCTCAGCTTGGGGCTGACCAGATATTTCTAGAGTGCAGGGGATTGAGAGGCAGGGGCTAATGCTAAACTTTTCCCCTGGTACTCAGAGGAAAATAATGATAACTTGGAGATAATGACTTGAGTAATGATGGATGGCTATCCCTTCTCTCATCAGAACTCTGTCTCCATTTCTTTACTCCCAAAGAATAAGAACCTTAAAGAAGACAGAGGAGACATTGCGAGAGAGACCAAGAGTCATGAGGACTCTGGCCATATCAGATTGGATAGGTGCTCCTTTCTATTAGCTCATGAAGTTCAGACTGGAATTCCTTCCTCAGAATGGAGAATGGAAAAACTTTGGGGTATTAAGACCATGAGATCTTGTGTGAAGTAACAGCCCTAGCAACTATTCAGCTCCAGGGCTGAAAGATAAGTTGAGCTATAGGAAATAGAACAAGTCTTCCTGCCCACCACACAGTCAGCAACCTTTGGTAATTAGACTTCCTGTGTTTCTGGCACCATGGTGCTATCTTCTATCTATAATAATTGGGATTTTTAGACCTGGGGTGGAAATGCCAGATAGTGAAGGGGGTTTTGTCATTGAGGCAAGTTCCAGATTGCAGGGACAACTGTTTGATCATGAGGAAGCCTGGTGAACAGGACAAAAATGGAAATTTATCTCCATGCTACCCTTCATTTGAAGGTCCCAGATTCATTCCCTAATACATCCTCAACCCTGGGAAAGGAGAAGGAGAGCTTAGCAGAAGGAGGTTTCAGTTTGGGAGACAATTGGACCTCCACAAGATAAGAGTGGTAGACAGTTTTTATGCAACTTGCCATGTCTAATAAACCATGTAGTTACAATGAAATCCGTGTCTGAGTCTTATGATGTGGTGGCTAGTCAGTGGAAAGCAGGAAATTTCCTAGATACAGGGTGAGTTCCTGATAAGTCATAGATATTTCCATATTTTAATAATCCTGGTCTATATTTCATATCATATTACCCCTAGATCATATTACTGATATAGAAAGAAATTTATAATTCATCCTTGCTCAGCATGATTCAGCGTAGTTTTGCAAAGTACCTGGCAAAAGTAACACTACACACAATCTTATGCCCAGTCACTCAGAGTATCTGCCTAGTTAATTATTTGACAATCTGCTTTTCTGTAGGTTTACAGAAATTAGGAGCCAAGATGGATGTGGGATGTACCCAGTTACCCAGTGGTAACACAGTACCTTAAGTATCACCTAGGATACCTACCCAGTACACACTCAGCCTCCACCAATTTTGTCACATCGTTATTTTTGACCTTGAACATATCTAGAATGTGTGTTGTTGTTTGTCCTTTTTCAAAGAAGACCAATGACATCACTGGTGATGTCTTGTCTTGATTTGAGCATGAATTGAATTGAAGTAAGGTAGAGTTGCACAAAGTCATCAGTCTCTTCCTTCCAGATTCATCAAAGTCTAACGGCAAGACAAAAGTCAAGATGACTGACAATGGCCCAGGATGCAGTGGATGACCTTGGAGTCTTTAATGTCTGACCGAGCTCTAAGAGTTCCATAGCTTCTGTTTCAGCAGCCTTCATGGCTGTCGGAACAGACTGTTCTCTTCTACCCATTCCTCCAGAGGAAGTCATCACATGCTTGTGGTAGACATCCCCCCTAAGTCACTAACGGGTTTGAGGACTGCTGGTTAGCTTCAACCTGGGTTAGCCCATCTGCCAACACGGTTTTGAAGGCATATGGCTGCTACACATGTTACAGCTTATTGGAGCCACAAGTGAGAGTTGGGTGAAAGATGGACACCAAAGGTGGATAAGCAGCCCTAAAAAGGGCTTGACAAGCCCTCATACCAGAGGTGCTATTCCTCCCTGAAGACCCCATATACTATCTAGAGAATGTACTAATTTTATAATGCCTCTTCAGTAGTGCAATCTAACAAGGAAGGTAGGTGGCCTAGTGTAGATCACTGGGTAGGCCTCAAGTCAGAAAGACCCATTGCGAATGTGACTTCTGACAATTACTAGGTGTGTGACCATGAGCAAGTCGCTTAACATGTCTACCTCAGTTTCCTCGTCTGTAGGATACAGATAAAAAAAATGCCCATCTTCCAGAGTTGTAAGGATATTTGTAAAGTCCTCTGCAGACCTTAAAGGGCTGTATAAATGCTTGCTCTAGTCAATGAAGAGCCATATGGAGAGAGGTTGATCCTGCCCTAGGAAAAGAAATGTTTGTAGTTGCTAAAATAATGGAACTATGCGGCAAGCCAAAACCTCCCAATCTTGTAATGGTTAAAAAAAAAGACAAGGAAAAAATTCTCAAAGAAAGCAGGGAATTCCCTAATGTCATTTGGTGCCCCTCTTTCCTCCAGGCTGCCTTTTGAAGAACTGAGCAAATGTTTACTTACTGGCTTTTCACCCTCTGCGGTGTTTCCATTTTCCCCTGGTGCCTTTTCCCTTTTCATGTTCTCAATATTTCAGCAAAAAGAATGAATATAAATATTAGGATTAAAACTCTTACATCTCCTGTCAAGGACCATGGCTTCACCCATTAAGGCATTAGCTTTAAATGAGTAATTGAGCCTCCTGTTTATGAATACTCTCATTTAAGCATGACTTCAGCACGGAGCTGCTGCTGCTGCTCCTGCCAAATCCCATTGGTGCCTACCAAACCCCAACCCCGATGCCAGGAGCACCAGACATGGTACCATAATGTTCCTCGTATCCTGAGAGTTGCAGAGAGAGGCAAAGGTCTTCTCTCAGGCAGCGGTAATTGACAACTCACCCGATTTTTTTTCCGAGTTTTGTGCCAGGGACTGCCCTCAGTTATTTACAAAGCATAAAGACTCCAACCAGTCATATCATGAAAGAAAAATGAGATAAATGCCTTTGGTAACTTGGGGTTTGGGGATCTTCTGCTGGTGGTGTTTTGTTTTTGTTTTTGTTTTGTGCTGTCTTTTGTCCCCTTGCATGTTTAAGCATTTCAACATGTTTTCAAGAAGGCAGCAAGTAGAAGGGAGGGAGATTGGAAGAGGGGAATAAAAGCTTAGCGAGCCGGCTGTAGATCCCGAAAGCCATTACTGCTGAGTCAGCCATTATGCTGCCAGAAATGGGTCATACTAATCATCTTGTGGTGTATTCAAGCTCGTAATAAGTTTGGAAGACCTGGAAAGTGGTAGCAGAGCAGTCATCACAGAGCAGAAGGGCCCTTCTGGGATCCACAAAGTCTGCTTGACGAAGAAAAAGTGAAAAAAAAACATTATAGCTGAATAAGAGGTAAAAGAAAGGGTCAACTTGGAAAACCAGTTACAAATCATGAAGCTTGCTGGGGTGTTTGTTTTGCTAGGAAGGTATATGTGTGCTGGGGGATTTCAGGCTGAGGCGGGGAGAGGGAGGCAGGACTTGATAATTATTTCTGGTTTCTTTTATCTGGTTACTTGAAAGTGCAATCTTCCATATTTTCTCCTTCTTAAAAGCTCATTTCTGTGTGTATGTGTGTGTGTGTGTTTCTCTCTGTCTCTGTCTGTCCCCCTCTTACTTTTCCTTTCTCTTTCCCTCCTTCCATCTCTACTCTCTCCCTCCCTTCTCTACTCTTTGTCTTTCTCTGTCGCTATCTCTCTGTCTCTGTCTCTCTGTCTCTATGTCTCCCTGTTTCTGTCTCTGTCTCTATCTCTGTTTCTGTCTCTCTCTCTCTCTCTCTCTCTCTCTCTCTCTCTCTCTCTCTCTCTCTCTCTCTCCTCTTTCCTGTCTCTGAATCTCTTTTTTTCCCTCCTCCCTCTTTCTGTCTGTCTCTCTATTTCTCTCAAGTTTTATGGAAGTCATTTGTTTTTTCATACTACAGTTATTTGCCTAAGACTCCACCATCACTGAATTATCCCTTATAATAGAGACGTGCTTCAGCAAATACCACAGACAAATAACTCATCATCTTCAAGCTGCTTGGAACAAAAAGCTTTAAAATTATGGAGACCCAGGAGATGAGATCAAAATCATGTGGGATCAGCACAAAGTACATATCATTCCTTGTTTCTTGTCTGCTACCAGAGATGCCCTAAGGGTGTTTTCTGTGGGGTTGCAGGAGATGAACCTACATCTTATTACTTTAATTGAATTGAAAAAAAATCCAGTTTTGGCTTTGTTTTTTGTTATCCATCTGTGCAATAGTCCACAGAACACTGAAAATAAGAGAATAATAACTGGATAGTTACTTGTCCAAGGATAGTTTCTATCTGAAGCCCTTGGGGCTACAAAGATGAGAAGAATGAGATGAGAGACATAGTTAACATTGATGCAGCACTTTGTGTTTTTTCAAACTTTTCTCTTGTTTGAGCTTCACAACGATCCTGTGAGTTAGGCACTCTTATTATCTCCATCTTACAGATGTGGGAAGTGAAGTTGAGAGGAGTGAATAGACCTGCCCCAAATCAGAGAGCTGCTGCCTGAGGCAGAATTTGAACCAAGGTCTTTCTCACCCTAAGATCACTCTAACTACTATGTATGCTGGGTCTATAATATAGCTTTAGGGTTCTAGATGTTAATTAGGCATCATGGAATCTGAAAAAAGTGGACATGCTACTTTTAGCTCAGAAAAGACAGGGAAATATTTCGATTATGGTCATATTCACCAGAACCAAGAGAAGACATCAAGATCATGCACCAAATCCCTCGTTATCATATATTAATTCACAAAGAAACTAGATTCCAACAGCATGGGGCTCTCTCTCTCCAGCAGTGTAGAACAAAATTCCTTCTACACCTCAGTTTAATTCAATTAAAATAAACATTTAAATTTCTTCTAGGCCTAAGTTCAGTTCAATTAAAATAAACATTTATTAAGTGCCTACTATATGTCAGACCAGGTGCCAAGCACTGGGGATACAAAAGAGGCAAAAGACAGATGGTCCCTGCCCTCAAGGAGCTTACAGTTAAATGGGGAAGACAATATACAAATAGACTATATACAGAATCAATGGAAGTAATTGTACTGTTAATGTAGTTAATCCATTGTTAATGTAATGTTAATACAATTTGAAGATCTTCCCATCCATTAATAGGCCCATGTGACATGGAAGCCTGAGTCACATGAGCCTGTGGTGGGAGGAGCTTGCTAAATGGGTGGAGCAGGAAGTTGGAGAGAGTCAGAGCTGGGAGAGAGATGGTGGGAGTTGCAGCTTGGAAGAGAGAAGAGGCAAAGAGAGCAGAGCAGCAGCTAGCATGAGTGAGGGAGGGAGTGATCTCGCTTGAGAGAGTTCATTTGTGTGAAGGCCCTAACAGAGGGAAGGCTTGGGGATGTCCACGCCCCCTGCATTGATAATGTGTAGAGATTTCTTTGCTGTTATGACGGATTTGGCTTTCTGGCGTTGGGATTTGGCTTTCTGGCGTCTGAATAAATGTTTTGGTTCAGTCTTCCATGTAGAGCATCTGTTACATTTTGTGATTCCAAACTACACAGGCATATTCATAGCCACCATAAGTGCTGTGAATATTGCATTGGCACTACAGTAAATCAATGGAAGAAAAGCACTGGAATTAAAAGAAGGTTGGAAAGGATTCATGTAGGACTTAGTAAGTGAGTTGCCTCTGTTAATGAGTCTCTCTAAACTTAGTTGGGCCATCTCTAGTCATTCTGATGAACATCTGGCCACTGGACCCACATGGCTCTGAAGGAGAAAGTGAGGCTGGTAACCTTGCACAGCCCTCTCTCACTCAAACACAGACAACTGCCATTCATGTCATCATTTCCCTGATATCATGGTCCTCTTTGAAAACAAAGGGCAAACACAACAACCAGTTAGGCTAAGGTTTATAATTAATAACTGAGAAAACTGAGGCTCAGAGAAATGGAATGAATAGCAAGAGAGGCAGGATTTGATCTTGTGCCCCCTGACTCCAAACTGAAGTTGGAGTTCCCTGCATGATCCACTACACCAGGCTACATGCCCTATTGAGCCCAGTGATAAATATATTAAGCCACACTGCTTCCACACTAGTTCCTAAGGAGAAGTCTGGGCATCCACTTTACCTCCAGAGTCAACACTGATCCAATGCTAACACATGCTAGCCAGGTATGCACCAACTTAAGAACTATGCCAGTTAGACGGCATTTTCTTAGCCAAGTGATTATTTTATATGCACTTGCTAAAAAAATGATGAGTATGTATAGTACTTGCTAAAAATATATTTATTATCTTTTTTTTTAGCATACTAGGTATGTCACTTTGTCTCAGAAGAAGATACTTCAATCTATTGCAACTCAATTCAATTTGGTATTTATTAAATACCAACTCTTGCAGAGCACTATCCTAGGCTCTGGAAATTCAAAGATCAAAGGCATACAGGAGGAGAGGAGGAGGAGAAGGAGAAGGAGGAGGAGAAAGAGGAGGAAGAGGAAGATAGGGGAGGAGAGGAAAAGAAATAAGCATCAATATAGAACCTGTTATACGGTAGGCACTGTGCTAAGTGCTTTATAAATATTACCTCATTTGATCCTCACAGTAATCCTGTGTGGTAGGTGTAATCACTACTCCACATTTTACAGTTGAGGGAACTGAGGCAAAGACAAGTTAAGTGACTTGCCCAGGCTTACAGAGCTAATAAGTACCTTAGGCTGGATTTAAACTCAGGGCATTCTAACTCCAGACCCAGCACTCTATCCACTAGGGCACATAGCCACTGATCAGAGAGAGGGAGAGAGAGACAGAGACAGAGGGAAAACAGAGAGAGGAAAGAGAGACAGAGTTAGAGACACAAAGACAGAGGATGAGAGACAAAGCTAAAAACACAGAGACAGAGGGAAACAGACAGACACAGAGACCCTGCCCTCAAGGAACTTGTATTCTACTGATATTACTTATGCAATGCCTTATATATGATGGGGACTTTCATGCATGACCTAAAGGGCTGGTTTTACAGAAGATATGTCTGCAATTGAAGTTTCCTGTCACCAGCAACTTAACTGCACAGTGAAGGCCTTAAGAATATTTTCATCACCATTTGGAGGCCTGTAGTATGACCCTAGAAATGTCCTTCTCTTCCTTTGTTTTTTTTCTTCCTTTTTCCCCCTTTTTGTTGGCTTTCTGATTTGTTGACTTTCTACAGTCTTTTCCACCCTCTCATAAGTTCTGTTTCAGGAAATTGATTCTGTTTTCCAGGCCCCAGCACATGCTTAGTCCCTGAGATAACCTCTGGACTTACTCCCCACCCCCAAGTTTTAAAACCTCCCTGATAGATTAGTCAATCTCCTCTCAAAGATCTTTATTCTTTTTTGTCAGGGGAATGGCTCCTTATGTGGTAAAATTTCTTCCTATAATTCCCCAGCATCTCATTATGCAGGAAACTGGATTTTTTTTTTGGCAATACCACTTGTGAAACCAGATGCTGATTTCTACCAGGCATCTGTTTGCCTTTGAGGGCCCCTTCCCCCAACTGAGAATCTTGAGGTATCTGTGACCTGTGTCCTCTTCCTACTTCTCCTTCCCAGACAAAAGTTAGAGACCTTTTTGAGCTACTTGGGGTCTGACCTGTAAAGACAATTCTTCCTTACACTGATAAGCAGCATGGGTCAAGAGAGCCCAGTGAGCTTCAGTAGCTTGTGGTATATTTGGCAGCTAGCTAACATTTTCCTCCTCTGGGAGAAATTGATAACATAACTACTCCCTGAAGTGTTTTAACCGCCAATCTTCTGCTCTCAGGAATGTGCTGCTCCCCACCACACCCATCCTGGGTATCAGCTAGCTCTTCACTTTCTCAGTGTTAGGACCATGTAGCAATTCTTAGCCTTAATGGTCAAAAGAGGGTAAAGATAAGGGACCATCTGCCCAGGGATGGTCTGCAGCTACCTTCCTGTCTCAAGCCATATGAATTCTGCTCTGTCAATTGGCTTTCTCACCCTCCTTTCTGAGATGCTTTTGGTAGTTGGTCTTTCCCTTCCACACATAGCTGCTGTCCAAGTGTTTCTCAGACACTCATTCCTTAAGCAAACTAAGCAAAGGCAGTGTCCACATGGGAGATCTTCCTTTTCTCAATGCACTTCTAGGAGCCTTTCTCATCTTCTTCCCTCTTGACCACTGATCCAATTACATTCTCAAGACTAGGACTTAGGTAGAAATATTGAGGGTATTGAACTCAAGTCTGGAACTGGGCAAGAATTGAACAAGAAATCAGAAATACCATGTGGTACACAGGAAATTGTGCTGAATTTCGAGTGAAAGGCTGTGGGTTTGAATCCTAGCTCTGCCATTTACTTAGCTGTGTGACCTTGAGTATGTCACTTAACTTTCTGTGCCTCGTTTTCCACTTCTGTAAAATGAGGATGTTGGAGTAGTTGACCTCTCCAGCAAGTCTGGTGCCTTTGGAATACTGCATTATGAACCTACATGCCTTCACTTAATCAGCAAGCATTTACAAAGAACATACTGTGTGCTAGACACGCGGAATACAAAGGCTTATATTTTGTCAGGGAGACAGTATAAGTACATACGTAACCATTTTAAAAAATAAATGCAAAATATTTTGGGGTCAGAGAAAGACAACAGAAGGTGAAAGCATCTGGAAATGCCTCACGCAGAAGGTGGTGCATGAGCTAAGCTTTGAAAGCAATTTAGGTGAGAAGAGAGTACATTCCAGTTATCGGGGACAACTTGTACATTTCCTTAATTAATTCCCATGTAAGCATTCTCTACTCAATCAGTCCAGCCATTTTTAAAAATTGTATATTAAGATTTGTTTGTTGTTGTTGCCAGTTTTGTCTTTCTTTGTATCTCCAATACTTACACACTGCCTAGAACATAGTAGGGACTTCATAAATGCTAGTTGTCTAACTGACTGTACGGAAACACCACACTATGTTTTCTTGAGTTACCTAGTCTAACACCTTTATTTAAGATCAAGAAATTGAGGCCCAGAGAGAAGTGGTTTACCCAAGGTCTGACAGCTTGTGAGTGGCTGAGCTTAGACTAGAACTTGGCTCCTTTGTCTCCAAGTCCAGTTTTCTTTCTACTATACCTCAGCAACCCCAAAGTCTTGATTCCTCAACCAGGCTGCCTCACTTCCAGATTTGCGTATTTGGCCTGGCCATCTGTTTTACTTCCCACCTAGAATAATTAAGTTCCATACAGTCTCCTCTTATTTTCTGCCTCCATAATATAATTTTTTTCCTCTGTGTTCGTGTATGTGTGTGCATGTGTGTGTGTGAAGGACATTATTTGATTCTGGCTTTATTATTTTCCCCACACTTGCATTGCTGTAAATGCCTGGTGATGTCCACATTTGACAAGACCTTCTCCAATTTTTTCAGTAGCAAAAGCACTCATTTCGATAGCCAATTCTGCCTTAGCTAGTGGTTTCCAGCACCAACAGGAAGAGATAAATTTAGCATAAAAAAATTAAATGGAAAGAAAGGAGGAAAGGGTGAGTTATTTCCTCTGGAAACCAGGCAAAGAATATGAAAAACCACATTATTAAGTGTCTTTTTTTCTTTTTTACTATTTTGGTAACTCCAAGGTTCTCCTCAGAGCTCTAAAAGTAAATTGTTAAGAGGCAGAGGTTCTGTACACTACTAGAAATTTCATTTTCTTATTGTTTATTTTCACCCTTGGAATAGTCCAGTCACCTGACCTCTAGGCACAGCCAAAATTTAGCCAATATTCCAGATGTAAACCAACCCCTTTTGGATTTGGTGTATGGTAGTCAGAAAATTCCTTGAAACGCATACAGAAAAAAAAATCCTCCCCGAAAAGGAGACAGAAAATTCAGATTTTCCAAACCATGAAAATCCAGATTCACTGAATGGGATTGAGAATGTAGCATTTTATTGAATCCTAATTTTCTAAACCCCTTTCCTCCAAAATCTCCCAACTTACTAGTAAAGCAAAGGGAAAGTATGGAAAGAAGCATGTAAAAACCTGACGAATTGAAACTTGGCAGGGAGGAGAGGAAGGAGTAAGAGGAAATTATTTTTGCAGTTGGGGAAATTTGTAATCATTCCTGATTAAGTATAGTTTTATTTTTCTTTTCCTGTATTTTTTGTTGTTTTCAGCATAAGGGGTTGCTTGAGGAGCAGGATCCCTCATTAACTTGATGAGGTTATAGGGAGATGGTCCCTTGTCTGGGACTTCAATAGTATCTTCTCATGTAGGATATGGACATCCTCAGTGGATGTTTGACCTCATAACTGACAGAGCTGGAGTGATTGAACCTCAGTGACTAGGGATGACTGGAGTGGGAATTGGCTGGCTGAGATTATCATACATTAGAGCCACCTCTTGTGTCAGACTTATAAAAGTGAGTGTTTTCATTACTGATACAGCCCTTTTCCCTTTCTGGAAAGATCCAGAGAACAGCAGAGGTAAGAGGGGTCCAGGGTCTTGTGAGTCTAAAAGCCTGTGTGTGAGAACAGTCTCTCCTTTGGTTGTCAGTAATGGTTGCCTTGGGGAGGATGGACATCGCAGTGTAATGAACTCTCACCTGTGAAGCCCAAAGTAGAGTTCTTGGACCTCAGTTTCTTAGACCCAGCTATAGCAAGGCAGTAGCACAACTCCTTAGTGCAATAGAAGACAGTACTAAAGAGACAAGCCACACGGCCAAATGTTAGGTATTTCTAAACCCTAGCTTCCTGTATAGAGGAAGGATATCCTGGACCATATCACATTACTAGAGAGTTTAAGGGTCTAAGAAAGATGAGGGCAGTGGGCGGAGCCAAGATGGTGACTGGAAAGCAGTAACTGGCGTGAGCTCCCCACCAAGTCCCTCCAAAAACCTATAAAAAAAATGGCTCTGAACCAATTCTAGAACTGCAGAACCCACAAAGTGGCAGAGGGAAGCAGGGCTCCAGCCCAGGACAGCCTGGATGGTCTCGGGGTAAGGTCTGTCCCGCACAGAACTCCCAGCTCCCAGCTGAGGGGAGC
>CM053627.1:159019736-159070950 GCA_028646595.1 Phalanger gymnotis
AAAAAAATAGATGTTCAAAAGTAAAAAAGTTTTTTTTTTTTTCTCACGCAACTAGAAAATAAGATGCACAGGCAATGGGGCATAGAGATTTATCTTGCCCTACAAGAAAGTAAGGGAAAGGGGGATGGGAGGGGAATAGGGGGACGGAGGGGAGGGCAGACTGGGGAACAGGGCAACCAGAGTGTACGCCATCTTGGAGTGGGGGGGGTGGAAATGGGGAGAAAATCTGTAATTCAAATGCATGTGTAAATCAATGCCGAAAACTAAACATATTAAAAATAAATTTAAAAAAAAAAAGAAAGATGAGGGCATTCTTGGGCAATGTTAGACTCTTGAGAAGATGAGGACCACATATATAGTTCTGATGCTGAAGAGTCAACAAAGGACCAAGCCACAGTCTGAGGAAACAAAAGACCTGTGCATTGCCCTCTGCTGTTACTGTGAGTGACTCAGCCAATGAAGGTCACATAGAAAGGGAGTTGTCTCTCTAGCAACTCCAATTCTGTTTTCCTTCCAGGAGAGGTTTTGGGAGTAAAGCTAGAAATATGTAAGCAACCACGAGGTAAATGTAGGACTCGCTATAATGTTGGGAAGTTGTCTCTCCTAACCCCAAGTTGATTTTCTTTTTGTGAAAAATCCAAATAACAAGGCTTTAAGTCTGAGTATCATGTCTTATAACATGTTACATCTTAAATTATGAGTTTCAGTATTATGAGTCTGAGAGACTATTTAGAGTCTTTTCAGAGGAGGCAGAATTCACTAGAGAGGGCAGAAGACTGTATAAATTGTTATTTACTGTAAGTCCTTATTTTTTCCCTTTTTTTTAGCGTGTGATGAAATAAAGACTGTCCTCCACTGAGTAAGCATTGCTGCTTTGAGTGCTTGTACTGAGAGGTTAAAGGATTTGCCCAGGGTCACTCAGCCAATATGTGTCAGAGCCAGGTCTTCCTATATCTGAAGCTAGTTCTCTACCTACCAGGCCATGCTGCCTCTCAATCTAATAATACACTAGCTTGAAGTCTGACCTGAGAAAAAAGAAAAGAGAATACCTGTCATTTCTCCCTCCCCAGGAGACTTCTACTAATACCCTGGCTCTCTCCCTTTAATCCTAAACTATTCATTTCCTCTTCTCTCTCTCTCTCTCTCTCTCTCTCTCTCTCTCTCTCTCTCTCTCTCTCTCTCTCTTTCTCCCTCCCTCCCCCTTTTCCCCCTTTTCCTCCCCCTTCTCTGTCTCTCTCTTTGTCTCTCCGTTTCTCTCTTACACACACACACACACACACACACACTCAATCAATCAATCAATCAATCAATCAATCAATCAATCAAAAATGTGGGAAGAACAGAGCTCATTGCTCCAGAACTGTGTCTTTTTAAATTAATTTTTTTTATTTAACGTGTGTATTTTCTTTCCCTCTCACTTTCCTTCACTGAAAAATTAAAAGAAACTGCTTTTTTACCCACTTATAACCAGGAAAATTAATTTAAATCCCTCCAAAGAAAACGGAGAACACTTCCTAATATCACTGCCCACCTCACGCCCTGGAAATTCTAATGACCTGGAACAGAGCAGACCCCTTCAATGAATTTATTTCCCTGACTCATGGTGTAATTGACTCTTCCGTAGGATCTGATCCGTATCTGAGGAAACAACAATCTTCTTAAGTTATCAAAGGACCAAAAGAGACTACAGAGGGCTGAAATATCCAGTGACACAAAATAAGGATTATACTGTTCTCGGTCTGACAACAAGCCAGAACTAGCAAGATGTTATTGTTGTTGCTTGTCCTTGTTCTCAAAGAGGACATGTCTAAACATTCATCTTTTTGAGCCTACAAAAATTGCCAAGTTGAGGTAAGTCATCAGATGGTATTATTGCTAAAGTTGTTGCTATTTTTTAAAATTAATAGAAAATATAGCTTTGTAAAAATTTGAAGAACATGGGACAGGAAGAAGAAAGTTTTGTGGATGAATTCTAGACAATGGTATTCATAGCAATCCAAGTTAGAGGCTTGCATAGTTTGGGAGTTCCTACTTTCTTTTTTTTTTCTTTTGCAGCAAAAGCACAGAATAAGGAGGACTGAAAGGACAAACCAAATTTTGAAGATCACAAAATTCCTATTTTGGAGTTAGGGATAAGGAAGAAAAATGGTAAAAGGACGAGTGTTGAAAATCCAATTATCTTAACACTTAATATTCATATTCTTCTTTTCTGTGGTTCCTAATTCCAATGTCATTCCTCTTTTTACAGCTGAAATTCACAGTGTCTAAATGTGCCTGCTCCAGAAAGAGCTCTGTACATAACAAACAAGAACCACTGAGGAATTAGAGTAAAGGTCTCCATAACGGAAATGTAGGAATGGAAAAAAAGGAGATAGATTGGTTCTGTGGGAAGAGCAAGGGATAACATAGAGACACCCTGAGCATACCATTGGTATCCTCATGCTATCAAGAGAAAGCAAGGTTAGAAAGTCCACTGAATTCCCTATGGACTCAAGCATGCCTTGAGTTGGAGGCAACATCAAAAGTGATGAGATCACAGATTCATTCGAAAGTCTTCTGTCAAGTATTATTTTGTCATATGCTTATTTGTGTGTGTCATGTCTCTCTACTAGACTATAAGCTGTATGAAGGCAAGACCTTGACTTGCCTAAATTTTATTACTCCTTCAGCACTTAGCACCCTCTTTAAAAATGTTATATACTTATTAAAACTTGCATAGAAGGGTCTTAATAAATATTTGTGGTTGAATTTAATTTAATCAAACTTCAATAAAAGCTGAATCGTGGGTTATTGGCTAGAGAACTTGTCTCAGCACCAGTAAGACCTAGGTTCAAGTCTTCCATCTGAGACATACCATATTATGACTTTGGGGAAGTCAATTAACCTCTCACTGCTCCCTACCCCCCCCCAAACAAACATAATTCTTTAAGATGATAAATTATAGAACAGGTATTGAATTGTTTTGGTAGAAGAAATTTTGTCCCATTGATTTCCTTGAACTGATTAAATCCCAAATCCAGTCCCAAATGCTTCAATAACACCCTTCAAAACAAATCAAAACACTTTTTCCTGTTTTATCTTTTAAATTTAATCCTTTGTTCTGGCTATAATTTATTTGTTGTTTTATTTGTTTATTTATTGTTGATGATAATGATAGTAAATATAAGAAATCACAGGATTTAGAACTAGAAAGATAATCTAGTATAATCTCATAATAGATTGGAAAATTGAGACTCAGAGAAGTTGAATAATTTGTTCAAGGTCATACAGAAAGAAAGCATCCAAGCCAGGACCCCAATTCTCCTAAATCTAATGCTCTTCGAATATAACATATGACCATATGGATAAAAAAGGAAACATTTCTAAAATAGGACAACCAATACTGGGGTTATTTTGAGACTGGAGGAAGAAAAAAAAGTTAGACTAGCTCTTTGAAATGCAGGCAAATGTTCACAGTTAACAGGCCTCTGATGGAGATTCTGTGGGATAGTAGCCTCCAAAATTCAGTTGCTTTCAAAGTGAAATTTTTCAAATATAAAATTATAAAATATATAAATAGCTAATTATTTGTAATAGAGACAGCTGTGTGGTACATGGATAGAGTGCCAGGCCCAGAGTCAGGAAGATTCATCTTCCTGAGTTTAAATCTGGCTTCAGACACTTACTAACTGTGTGACCTTTGGCAAGTCATTTAATCCTGTTTGCCTCTGTTTCTTCATCTGTAAAAATGAGTTGGAGAAGGAAATAGCAAATCACTCCAGTATCTTTGCCAAGAAAACCTCGAATGGGGTCATGATTGAAAATCGACTGAACAACAATAAATTATTTGTAATAAATAAATACAATGTTTTAAGCAGGCAGCATGTTCTCACTAAATTATAAAATACATTATTTTAAAATAACATTACTCTTATAAAGATGTAGATCTCTTTGTTTAAGCATGCTTATTCAAGATGCCCAGCCTACTGTACTTGAATTTTTCAAAATTAAATGTGTATCAAAATTGCTGACCAGAATTTACATTCCCAAGTGACGTGGACTTCTTAGTAAGCTCTGTGGGCTTTTGCCACGGTGAATGATATTTTTTTCGTGATATAATAAAACACAGTCTTAAGTTTGAAATGCCCTATTGTCTCCTTAGTCATTTTATTCTGCAACCATATTCTGAGTTCTTTAAGGTAGAAAACTCATTTCCCCATGAATAAAATCTTCTGTTTTAGCCTTACTGAGACAAGAAGAGGAAATGCCTTGCAGGAGATGCCAAGTGGCAGCTATTGTCAAGAGAAGGAATTCTAAATTTGGAATGGGAGCAACTGGGTTCAAATCGTATCTCTAATACTTGCTTCCTGTGTAACATTGGGAAAAAGAATTTCCCTTCCCTGAACCACAAGATGATCTCGTAGGTTCTTTCAATTTCTACATCTGTGATCCTAAGGAGTGCTTAGGGATTTATAATCTCAAATAATCTAAGATATCCTCACAAAGAGATGTTTGGAGTAGATTAGGCAGAGAAAGCTTGGCCCTTCATGACCACAGCTGCCTTCAACAATCCCATCCCTGATTTAAAAAAATAAAGTTTTAGTTAGCCCAGTAATTCATTCAGTGTATTTGATACACAATCAAACCAGTCAGGAATGGGGTATCAGAAGGTGGCACAGAGCTACCCTTACTTCAGTACTTCAAGTGGGGTATCCTGCTAAGGGTATAACGAGTGATGTTAGAATTGGAGTAACAGAAAGGGCCTTGGCACTATGTGGTATTTCATTAAATTTTTCTGTTTTCTCTTCCTTTTGTTGTCTATTACAAGGTAAAGTCTCTCAAGGGCAAAGAATGAGATCCGTACAGCATCTGGCACAGTATGGACACTTAACAAATTCTGAATAATAATGCCAAAATTTATTTCATTTCTGTTCAGCATCTAGCACAGGTTGGGGAGTCTTCTATTAAACATTCATCCTTAGGCTTGTTTTTTTTTCTTTTTACTTCGTTTATTTTCTGCAAAAGACAACTTCCTGTTTCTAAAGGGAGGGAGAGGGGGAAGCTTAAAAATTTTATTAAAAAAAAGACTCAAAGGCTTCTTGGACATCAAATAGCTCTTACAAAACAACATTTTGATGAGTTAAGTGTAAAGGAATCAAAAACATACGGATTAAATTTCCTTTATAATACACATGGGCTTAAAATGAAGGGAAAAGTGCTTAGCAAAACACACTTTGGGTCTGCCAAACCCAAAACATTAGGAAAACAGTTCAAGACGTTCAGCAGACCCAGAACACAGCCAGGTTCACCCATCTACAATTCAAACACCCAACCAGCTGAATGTCTAAGCTCCAAATTGCTCAGTAGCTTCACATCTCTCTCATCCCTGTCCTCCACAATGTAATCTTTTCCCATGATGCAAATCAAAGTTGGCCACATATCTTAAGTAATATGTAAGCAAGATTTTAATAGAAAAATATATAAATGTCTAGGCATAATTTTTAAATTAAAATGCTTTTTTAAAAAGATTTATGAAAATGTAGCTAAGTAGGCAACAAGACGCAGTGCATGAAATAGAACAGAGATGCTTTAGCAAATATAAGTTGATCTGACAACATCCATTGTGCAATATAATTGTGATCAAGAGTGCAATGGCGGCTTGTGTATTTTAATGTAAACTCTTGGATAAATATCACATTATATCAAGGATCTTCTTAAAATGGAAGCCTTTTTTCCTGAAGAGACTTTGATTCCAGCCGTCTGATACCATTCTGTCTGCACATGTTCTCAGAATCAGGAAATCTAATTGCACAATGTGGTTACTCTTTCCCTTCTGTGTTGTCAGAGATGCTCCATGCTTTTTTTTTTTAAAGGAAGGGAATTAAAATTTTTTAAAAAAAAATTTAAAAGTAGACTTTAGATTTCTTGAGAAACAAATGAAGTGAATCCATTTAGGGACAACTAAAAGGGACAATGGCAACCAATAGCACCAATGGTACCCCCAGAAAGGATACCAGAGAGCAAAAAAAAAATGACTCTACTATAATAATTTTCTAGTTACATCTAAGGAAGTAACTTTTTTTAATAATACAGGAAGATATATGGATGGTCTGACCTGTTTTTTTCTTCAGAGCCCTGCTACATTTGAGTATTTCCTGTACTGACCTGGATCCAATATCACAGAACCTAATAAATCAGGTAATAAGTCTCTCAGTTAACTAAAATATTAAAAGATGCCTTAAAGAATTTAAGGTTTTTAAACACATCTTATATTGAGGGGGGTTTTAAGGCAAAAGTAATGTGAAACATATTTTATTCTCCATTTTGAATTGAATTTTCTTTCATTCCTTTCTTTTCAGAAAATGACCTGGCTATGAGGATATTGACCAGGAAAGTACTTTTCTCTTTACAAAAGCACTCAGAGACAATGTGGGTGGCTCTGTCAAGTCATATATAATCCCTGACTCTTGCCCCAGGGAGCTGTCTGATTCCCTTGTAGTGGGACGTGTACTACTAAGATAACTATCTTGTGAACAAAGTCTTGTTCTGATTTACATGACTGTATGGTTCAGTTTTAAAGACTTTCCAAAAATGTCCTCTCCCCTAAAACACAATATAGAACTTTGGGTCCAAAGGATGCAAGTATTGGTTAGTATTTCATAAATTATAGATCAATAGACCTAAAGAACTTAATATCTGATTTATTTATGATTAGTATTCCCATCCCTAGTTTGACTGTGAAGTTCCTTCTTGACTAATGATATGGCTCATTTTTATGACTCTTAATAAAGTCTTCTCATAGATGAAGTTATCACTGCTCATAGGAGACTACGAAGGCTTTCCTTAACCCATAAGAAGTTTTCTATTTTAAAAACAAAGCCTAAGAATAGATTTGATTTCTTTGAAATGGACTCTGAGGAAACTTTTAGTTCTAAATATATGAGTTGGTGATCCTATGGGTCTATGATTTTGTGCTTGATTTTTTTTCATTTTGAGACCAAAAGAGACTGCATTTGTACCTTGAATTCTCTATATTTAAAGAAAAAAGTTCAGTTTTTTTTAAAAAAGAATCATTACTTTGGACTAATTAGTTCAAAGTTAAACTCAAAAGTTTGAATGATAGTTTATTCTGAGAAAAATCTTGGTTTTATTATAATAAAACACAGATACTAACTCAAAGTAACTTATTCATAACTCTAAGGTTTGCAAAGTACATTAAAAATATTATCTCATTTCATCTTTACAACAACCCTAGGATGTAAGTTCTAGCATTATTCCTAATTTACAAATGGGAAAATTGAGGCAGACAGAAGTTACTTTCCCAGGGTCATACAACTAGTAAGAGTTGGAGGCCAGATTTTAATTCAAGACTTCCTTTTCTCCAATTCTAGCACTCTATGCACTGAATTACCTAGCTGCCTTAATGAATAGATATGATTGGTTTGTCATTTTTTCTGACAATTATCCCTATGTGAACGGGCAGTTTTAAAATGCCAATGAATGATTCAAGACAGTTTCTTGTCTTAAATTGCGTAAACATTCTCGAAGGAATCACATTTATACATATGTTTAATAGGAAAAGAGAAACTTTCAAATGAATTTTTGATAAGCAAGCCCCAATAAATTATTTCTTTTGGCCACACTGATTTCACAAAGGAAACATGCTCTAGAATTCAGAATCCACAAATGGCACCAGTTTTAGAATCTGACAGTTGTTGACAAATGTGTTATTCTTATTAGCCTCAATCCATTCTGTCACGTCCCAAGACAAACTGGTGTCATATAAGGCAAAGGTTAGTGGTCAAGGCCCACCTGGTCATGAGGAGCAGTTGTTCCAGCAGGTTCAGACAGGAATAGAGAACTAGGAAGAAGAAGAAACATCAGGACAGCCAGGGAAGCCAGGATGCAGACAGGAGCTCAGATGAGAGTTAGTTATGCTCGGTGCATGCTTCATCAGAGCATTCTTTTAACAGCAGGCTTAGACATGTTGGCCTCCCTGCTCTCTTTTTCTTCCAGAAGAGACAGTTTGATCAGAAGCACATGGACATTCTAAAGAGTTCAGGTATGTGGATACCCAGCTAAAAGCAGATATATACAGGAGAAGTGGTAATCAGCAAAATAAAATATTGTGACTTCTTATGTCTCAGTACTTTTTTCCTTTCTTTGACACATGAATCAGTGTATTTTAGATTGTTGTTTAACAAAAACATAGAGTGGCAGAGTTTTATTCCTGGAAGGGCCTTAGAGATTTTAGCCCAAGCTACTAATTTTTTCAGACAGATAAACTGTAATTCAGGGGATATAAATGAGTTGTTCCAGGTCCCATAGTGATTTAGCTATAGATTTCCAATGTTATTTGTCCTTCATTTTCAGAGAACCAAAGAGAACATTACAGGTGATATCTTCACTTATGCGTGAATTAGCTCACTCTCTCTTCCAGAGTCATCAAAGTTCAGTGGCCAGACAAAAGTCGAGATGACTGACAATGGCCTGGGATGCAATGGACGATGTTGGTGTCTTTGACATCTGGCCAAACTCTAAGCACAAAACAACACTTGCTTCAGCCACCCTCATGGACATTGGAACAAATTGTTCTCACCTGCATATTCTACTGAGGAAAGTCTATGCATGCTTGGGATAGACACCCCCCTAAACTCACCAACAAATTTGAGATCTGTTGGTTACCCTAACCCTGGTGTAGACCACAGGCTGAGATGGTTTACTGGGGTGAAGCCACTGAGCATGCTATGGCTACTTCTTGGAGCCACAGGTGAGAGTTGGGTGAATCAGGCGGACACCACAGATAGATGAGCAGTCCTGAAAAGAGCTCGGGAAGCCTTCACACTAGAGCTACTAGTCCTCCTGAATACCCTATATATCCCTGCTTTCTAATAACTTACCTAGCAGAGCAGTACAGAGTATGTTAAGTCGGAGTGGGTTAAGTCTATGACTCCAGTGATCAAAGGATCAGAGCCCTTTTCATCTAGCTTCCATCCTTATTTTCTGCTAGACTGTAAGTTACATGAGGAAAGGACCATATTTTTGGCAGTTTTCTCCATTACCTAGCACAGTGTTGTAACACTGAGGAACTCAGAGCAGCTAAAATTTTCACAAGCAACAGATCCTCTGGCACTCTGAGGCTTACTGAAGGCAATATAGGAGATAGAAAGTGAGCATCCAGACTGGTGCTAAAGGCTGGATTATCATACATTTTGTCATGTTTTTTGAAGAAGCAATGTATCTTCATTGTCTGATTCAAAATAGAAGCACCTTTGGAGAACAGAAGAGATGGAAAACACAAAATGTGAATTCAAAGAGTTAGGGTGAGGTTCAGCATTCTCTTAGAAAGAAGAGAGCTCCAAATTGTATGGCAGGGTAACTTCAGAAATCTGGTGTTCCTAGATGTCTTTCCTCGTGTATCTTTATGTGCCCTTTCACTATGTGTGCTCCTAGGGAAGCCTCAATAGTTCTGGATTCCAGTGCTCTGTCTTCTAGGGCTGTGCTGTACTATGCTGTTAAGACGCCTGGTCGAGGCAGTGATGGATCAAAGTCAATAATCACATTTTTTTTAAGACACCATAATGATTCAGTATTCTCTTAGGCCCACCTCTGTAAGAAGTATTCGTAGGATCAAGGTATCTCGGTAACCGACGAGTCTGGCTTCTACCCCACCTTGGGACCCTGACTTACTCCTCTGCAAGTAATGTTAGCAGACATTTTATAGCACTTTCAAGTTGAAAAGCTCTTTATATATTCATCGTATTCTCTCAACACACCTTATTCCCATTTTACAGATGAAGAAACTGAGGTTCAGAGAATTCGTAATTTTCCTGGAGGTGTAATTTGAACCCAGGTCTCTCTCCTGACTAAGTCTTCTAATTCTTTCTACAAAATCACAAAGTTTCAATAGGAACATATCGAATAGAATCAGAGAAAACAACTACTTATTGTTGTAAATCATATTAGGTTAAGCTTCTTAAGTTGTTATAATGTATGACTAAGAAAATTAAATGTAGAAGTATCTAGGTGGCACAGTAGAAAGAATGCTAGACCTAGAGTCAAACAGACCTGGGTTCAAATCCTGCCTCAGAAACTTATTAGCTATGTGACCCTGGGCAAGTCACTTAACAGCTGCCTGCCTCAGCTTTCCCATCTGTAAAATGAGGATAAATAAGAAATCATGAGCTGGATACTCTCAGAAAAACCTGGAAAGACTTACATGAACTGATGCAAAGTGAAGTGAGCAGAACCAGTTTACTTAGCTATTCTCAGCAATACAAAGATCTAAAATAATTCTGAAGGATTTATGAGAAAAAATGCTATCCATCTCCAGAGAAAGAATTGATAGAGTCTGAATGCAGATGGAAGCATACTTTTTTTTTTACTTTTTTATGGTGACTTGTTTTTTTGGGGGGGATGGGTCTGTGTTTTCTTTCACAAGATGATGTAACAACAATGTTACTTGCAGCTGCTGTGGAGGTGTAATGCCAATAACACCAGCACACAGGAGGGCTGCTAGCACAGTTTCTTTGATCCGCTTTTCTAAAGGAAAGCAACTTTAAGAGGTTAACAATCTTACTTTAATTAAACATACATATATCATTCACTTAGTTCAGGGGGAAAAGTCCGTACTCTGAACTTCAGAGCAAATACAAACAGAAATTACAAAGAAAATAACACAAATCAACAGACAGGCTTCTGTCTGACCATAGCAATATATACATAGTTACCAGAGAGAGAAGCACCAACATTTGGGTTTTCAAAGCCAGGGGGCTCCTTAACAGTTACCCAGAGTCTTGTCTGGCTACATCCCATGAACACTCCTCCCATGAGTATAAGCCCCAAAGCAAAATGCTAACCTCAGAGTATATATACTGTTTCTAATCGATAACTCTTGATTCAATCAAAAACTCTTGATTCAAACAAAGGCAAGACTCAATCAAAGGCACTTGATTGCCTTAGTGCTGAGAAGCACTCCAAAAGACAAAAGAGCAAAAAGTCCCACTTTGCTTGCCATTACAGAAGACTAATATGGAAATATATTTTCTATGTATGTATAACCTACATCAAATTGCTTATTGCCTGAGGGAGGGAGGAAGGAATGGAGGAAGAGAATTTGGAGCTCAAAATTTTAAAATACAAATGCTAAAAATTGTTTTTACATATAATTGGAAAAAATAAAATATTTTTCAAATTAAAAAATAATAATAATAGCACCTACTTCCTAGGGTTGTCATAAAGATAAAATGAGATAACATTTATAAAGCGCTTTGCAAACTTTAAAGCTATATATAAATTTCAGCTGTTATTATTATTGAACCATCATCATTTTCTTCCACATTAGCTTCTCTTCTCTGGTCACTTTTTGAGCCACTATCTGCTCAAAAAGAGGTTTCATCACACTTTGGGCTCAATGGCGATCAGCTTCCAGCCTACCATAAGGCTGATGACTCATTTCCTAGAACATCATCTAATGCAGTGAATGCCATATGCTTTATTCCTCTTAATACAGATTAGCTTGTACTGAATAAACTATTTGAACAATTTGTGTAGATTGCAAAGTGATGTACAAATTTAAGGTGTTATTTTTCTGTCTTCAGCTAGGTGGCACAGTGGATCGAACTCTGGACTTGGTGTCAGGAAATTCTAAATTCAAATCCAGCCTCAGATTTTTACTATCTATGTGATCCTAGGCAAGTCACTTAACCTGTCTGCCTCAATTTCCTCATCTGTAAAATAAGGATAACAATGGCACAAATCTCTCTGGGTTGTTGTGAGGATCACACGATAAAATATTTGTAATTCACTTTGCAAACATTAAAGTGCTACATAAATGCTAATCATTATTAATATTAGGTAAGATACTAGGTAATTATTGGGTAATATAATGTAATATGATAAAAATTAGGTAATATAGCCAGAACGCCACAAATACATCTGGTTAGTGACAAAGTGGATTGTAACAAAGAGAGCTGTATGATTCAGGGGGAAAAAATCTATTTCTACTATTGGAAAAATAATTCCACAGAAAAAAGGAAGCATACCTCCCCACTTTCAGGAGAAACATAATGGACTACAGGTATAGCATATGGTATATAATGTGAGATAAGGTCACTGCCAAGAGACTTTGTTTAACCAATTTCCTTTCTTACAAGGTATGGTTCAATAGGGGAAAGAATATATTGGGAAATGACTGGTATAAAAACAAAAGGAATCAAAAACTTTCGTTAATTGAAAAAAAATAATTTTTTAAATGCCAATGTGACTATCCTACTGACAGTGCCTCAATAAAGTTACCATCATGAAGACAGAAATATAACACCTCACAATGTACATCACTTTACGATCTACACACAGTTTTCATATAGTTGACCTAATTCAGTCTTCACAGCAATTCTCTGAGCTAGACAAGGCAGGTGTCATAATCCCCATTCTACAGATATCGAAACTGAGGTTCAGAGATGTGAAGAGGTTTGCTATTAAATGGCATAGCTAGGATTAGATCCAGATCTTCTGATTTCTCATCCAGCTACACCCTAGCTGCTTCTGTAAACACAAAAACAAATGCCTTCAGTAAATTAATTCCTGAGATCATGCTTCACTGTGATCTGGGTAGGTATCATTCCCTTAATGGACCAGAAATCTCACCAAGACAGAGACTGTAGCTTTAAATTCTGCTACATTCCTCTCTCCTTCCCTTCCCCACCAAAGCCTAACAGTGATCTCTGCAATCAATCAGTATTTAATAAATTGTGTTAAGTTGAATATTTAAGTCAATATGGACATTTCTTCAAATACCCACTGCTTATTACCAGTTCCATTTGAGCTTGCCACATAATAGCTGTTTAGGTGGAACCTTTTCTAAATACATTTACAACCTCTTGGAGCTAATAAGTGGTTGGAAACTCCTGGCTTATCTTTGCTCCAGAAATTTGACAGTAATAACCCTATTACAAAACAAGGTCTTCTTTCAAAGTGGGTCTTCTCTACCTGTTTGTCTTTTCCTAGAATAATATAAATATATGGGTTCATAACTGGTGAAATATCTGGACTGAAAGAGTAGTCATTAATAAGGTATTATCAGTTTGGAAGGAGGTCTCTAGAGGAATGCCTGGGGGTCTCAGATTGACTCTGTGTGCATAACATTTTAATAAATTGCTTAAAGGAATAGATGGCATCCTTATCAAATTTGCAACTGACAAGCTAGATGCCATAGCTAAAACATTGGTTGACTATCTGGATTCAAAAAGATTCTGAGAGGCTGAACAATTTGGGCGGAATTAAGAGAAAATGTGATAGACACAAACATAATGTCTTACACTCGAGTCCAAAAATTTGACTTCACAAGTACAAGATGGGGAAGCATTGGTAGTAACAGATTGTCTCAATAAGATATAGCAGATGAGAGAAATGATTATTAATAATCAATGATTTGGGGAGATCCAGAGTTCCCTCCCACTTTCAAAGTCCTGATTTTAAAAGTTCCATCTCTTGAAGGATGTTTCTGATAATTAGATTGGACTAAGACCCCGCCTGGCAGGGCGAGTACTATGTTCTACTCAGGCGTGGGTGGGTTATAAATTCTTTGAATAGATGGACCAAGGTTGGGGGTGGTCTGGGTATAGAGATAGACTCTCTGTCCTAGGATGACATCATGTCATTCTCAGCTGCTCATTTTAACATAGCCCACTTTCCATTAGTTAACCAGTCAGAGTTGATTGCCACCCCTTAGGAACTCCTACTCTTCAAAGGGCATATAAAGTGTGAGCCCACTGCCATTAAAGGTCTTTGGTCTAAGAGAGACAGCCATCCTTTGTTAATAATGTATTGGCCTTATTAATAAAATTATTAAATTACTCAGTAATTATGTCTTTTCAATTGCCACAGAGGTTTAGTGGAGTCAATACTAATCCACAATGTAGTATGGTAGCCACAAATGCAGATATGATGGTAGTTCACATTAAGAGATGCATAGTTTCTGGAAATAGGGAGATGACAGCCCTATGTCTGGAGTACTGTTTTCATTTTTGTGAACTACGATTTAGGAAATTGATAACTAGAAAGATTCTAGAGGAGGACAGGACAAAAAGGCATCAAATTAATCTCAAAACAGGATCAGGTAGATAAAATAGAAGTGTTTATCCTGGAAAAGAGAAACTTAGTTAGAATATGATAGTTGTCTTCAAGTATTTGAAGGTCTGTCATGTGAAAGAAACATTAGACGCATTATTTCTGGCCCCCAATGGACAAGCGATAGGTGAAAGTTGCAAAGAGACAAATTTAATCATTATGTAAAGAAAAATTAACATTAAGAGTAATCCATACATGCAATGAGATACCAAGGGAGGTATTGGTCCCTTCTCAGTGGAAGTCTTCAAGCAAAGTTTGAACTTTTTTGGTATTTTGTAGTTGTGATATTTTTTTCAGGTGTGTGTTAGATTAGGTGTCCATTAAGGTCTCTTCCAATTCTGAAGATCTAGGTTTGAGTCCTATCTCTGCCACTTACTAGTAATGTGAAAGTAACAATATTTCTGAGAACTCAGTTTCCTCTTCCATAAATTGGGAATATTAATAAATTCATTCCTCCACTAAAATCCTGCTCCTATAGTAGCCTGGGATCTCAAAGATTATATCACTAAAATATAAACTCTAGTAGCTTACAAAGGCTTAAAAAATTTTGAAATATGAGCTTAACTGTAGACTCTGACTCTGTCATCTAAGAATCACATTAGCTAAATAAAAACATGCTTATCACTAGATGGTTGGCCACAAGGTAAGCCACCTCATTTCATGAACACTCTCCAAATAATTTCTAACTTGGGGATCCTATGAACTTTTAAAAAATACTTTGACAACTTTTCAATAACATTAGTTTCCTTTGCAATTGAACTTTTTTTATTTTGTGCATTTAAAGACATTATTCAGAGAAAGGTTCCGAAGACTACACCAAACTGACAAAGGGGTCCATCACACACACACACACACAAAATGAGTAAGAATCCCTGATAATGTGTGGAGTAGTAGTTAAATGCATTGTAGAAGCAGAATCCATTATCAATGAAATCAAGCATTTTTGCCTCAAAAGTTGAATCCTGTAATACCTACCTTAAAAGGTTATTATGAGGTCAAATGAGGTAACACAGATAAACTGCTCTGTGATTTGAAGATGTTATGTAAATACATAATAACGGCTCAATAATTACATGATAAGGGCTGAACGATTTGAAACTGTGTACCTTAGAAGTGGGATGTGTGATCAGGGACACAGGTCGAAAGGGCCATGGAAGAGTGTCGTCTCTTTGACTATAGTCTGGAATTTGATGTCTTGACGATGCCCAGGCAAAACACATTCTTGTTTTCAAATAGAATATGAGTGCCTTCAGGGCACGGTTTTCATTTTGTCTGCAACTCCCACAATAGCACAGGACTTTTCACAAAAAAGTGTAAAATAAATTGGTTGTTGAATTGAATTGGACTCTTGATGTTTTCCTAGTTCTTTGTCCATTGAGGGCAGTATTTCTCTTTGTAGTATCAAAGTAGCAGAATCCAGGGATAAATCCCAATTCTTCAGTCTCTGACTCTTGAAGATCTTGGCTAAGCGTCCCCGGTATAGACAAGTAGATCCTGATTTCTTCACACCAGTTATCAGTCAGTCTATAACACACACGTAACAATTATTTTACAGTTAACACACAATTAATGCACATAGTAACAAACATTATAAGTTCTTTGGAAAGATAATAAGGAAGAAGCCCTTCCCTAGGAGGAGCTTACAACCTAATGAGATGGAACAAAAATGAAAAAAATGAAAGCACATAAAATCAACATATAACATTAAAATTGTGCGTGTGTCAAAGAAAAAAATATTAATTTTAATCATGTATTCCGTACTTTTGGACTCAAGTCTGCCAGAAACTATTTTATTTAATTTAACATTAATTTGATATCCAAACATTTCCAAACTGGTATAATCCCTTATGTCTTCCTACATGATTTTTTGCCTCAAGACAATTTTAACTAACATTGATAGGACTCTTGAGGAAGAAAATCACAATACTTAATAATGTAGAATATGTAACAATTCAGAATAGTTGAGCAACAAGCCACTATTTCATTCCTCCTGGATCACTCCTTTCAAGGAATTAATCAGACTTCTTCCAGATATTGCTATTGAGAATATAAACTGAATAGGAGGTAGAGAAGGAGCTTCCTTCTCACAGAAAAGGAACTTCTCTTTGGTGGTTCCTAGACACCAACCATTTCCTGAATGGAGAAAGCAATAATATTACCTAAATCAGAGTTAAGCTTGGTCATTCCCCTTAATTCATTGCTCTAAGAAAGGACTTAGCTTTTGTTTTACCTGCTTCCTAAAGGAAAAAGTCTGGTAGGGGCTTTAGGCTGGAGAAATAGTACTACTCAATATATCTAGAGAAACTAAAAGAATGAAAAAGAAACTTTTACTATGATTCCACAATAGTGAAGGGAGACTGGAATATTAAGTGCGAATGAAGCAGGTAGAGTTACTTTGGAAAAGTTTCATTTAGTGAAGACTGACTACCACCTCTTGTTAGAGAGCTGGTGCAATATTGATGAAGAAAGGCATACATCACAGGTGTGGCCAATATGTTGATTTGTTTTTTTCTCAGATATACTTCTTTGCTACAAAGCTGGATACTTTTACAAGGAAAGGAGTCATTAAGAAGTAACAGTTATGCAGATTTTAAAAAGACTTTAAAAAAAAAACTTTAAAACTATCCAAGACTTCTTAAACTGTGGGTCTTAAACTGTAAAAAATTGGGCAACAGTAAAAGGATTTACAACGTGCAATGACCAAAAATTAATTAAAAATCAAACTCGTGATGAATCCGAGGTGTTCCTGGCGGCTCCTGTCTGGGTTGCATCCCGCAACTTCAGTGCCGCCTTGGTTCTGACAAAGCACATGCACTTTGCACTACACATTCCCTCAGGCCACATAGTGCCAAGTAATGCTGCCTAAATGCCAAAAAGAGTCTCAAAAAGTTTGAGAAGCCCTAATCTATAATGACCACAAATTCTTACTTAGTTGTCCTGAAAGTGCTTGGCAATTCATAAAGCTTTAAAAAACTTCCCAGAGAAAACATCTTTGCAACAGGTTTCTCTAACTAACAACATGGGATATATAAAAAGTTTGAGAGACATAGTTTCTGGTTTTAAGTTTAAGTTTCTGGTTTTTGAGTTTAAGTTTCATAGTGTTAAGTAATTAATCATTTTATGAATTATGCTAGCATATAATTAATGTATATAATTACTAAAAAGGGTCAGTGACACTCTCAAATCCCTCATGGAACCCACTCAACACTTACGTTCCATTGAAAAATTGGGTGCTCCTGAAAGTGGCAATCAATTCTAATTGATTAACAAGCAATGAGAGAATGAATATTATAATGAGGGACTGGGGGACATGACTTACAGAACACCATCTTCCAATATAATGTAAGCTTCTTGAGGGCAGGGACTATTTAATTTATGGTTTTTTGTATTCCTAGGACCCAGCACAATTCCTGGCAAAGAGTAGATGCTTGGCAAATTATTTTAAATTGATTGATAAAACCAACCACTAATAACATATTGTTTTATGATTTTAGAGAATACCTCTGGTATGACCAATTGACTTAGTACCTGTCAGACAAAACCAAATTAAAGCATTAAATAAAGGTTTAATCTGTCTAATGCTATTTTGTTATTACTTCCCGTATATTGGCAGATAAAATAACTTTAGAGTTGTTCACATATGTTCATAAACACAAGCAACATGACTTTTGTTCAACTTCTGAGAACTTACATTTTAAGTTACTTTAATTATCTTTTGCCAAGCAGTGTTCTGGAAAAATTTCAGTCCAAGGTTCCATCTGTCCAGAGCAGAGAAATTGGCTCATTATACTGTACATCATACTGTACTTGTTTCATTACACTCTACTAGGGAATGCAGTTATACAGGATGCTGTTTTTTTTCAGTCATGTTTGACTCTTCGCAACTCCATTTGGGGTTCTCTTGTCAAAAATACTGGAATGGTTTGCCATTTCCTTCTCCAGATCATTTGACAGATAAGGAAACTGAGGGTGAACAGGGTTAAGTGAGTTGCCCAGGGTCACATAGCTAGTAAGTGTCTGAGGCCAAATTTAAACTCAGAAGATGAGTCTGCCTTACTCCAGGCCTGGCACTCCACTATGCCACCTAGCTACCCTATAATGAATAGGATATTGTTAACATGAACCATACTGGACAGAGTACAGGGCTGTACCTTGTGACTCTCACAACTTGATATTATATTTAGTAAGAGAGATTTAGTTCTTTACGGTTTTGGCCAATTGTGGTAAATAATGTTTTTTCCATTAGAATTATCACAATCCTAAAAAAATTATTAAGTATTCTGTAGTTTTAAGTACCAACAATGGCATAGGATTGTGATGGACACCAAATAAAACAATTTAAACAGTCTGTCCTGAAAGTCTCTGATAGAAAACACTGTCTTGATAGACTAGAAGGTTAGGTGAGATCTAATAAGATGTAATCAAAGAGGAATAAATATAAAGTGTTTCATATGGGCTTAAAAACTTAGCTATCCAAGATCCAGGTAGGTGTGACAAGGCTAGGCAACAATTGGTCTGAAAAATACCTGGGGGATTTAGAGTCCTGTTGACTCAGCGGGAGTCAATAGTATGCTATAGAAAAGCAGTATTATACACATTATCTCTAGAGTCAGAGGATACAGGTTCATCTGCCTCTGATGCTTACCCCATCTCTATGGCACTGGGCAAAGCACTTAATCCCCCTGTAATTTCCTCATCTGTAATACAAAGAGATGGACTAGATGACTTGTGAGGGCATTTATGAAGACATAGATGATTCTATAAGGATACAGAAATCCATAACGGGATGTTGTTTCTATTGTCACTTTCTCCTTAATCTCAGACCTTTCTTCCTTAGCTTTTCCATTCCCCAGGAGGAATGTTTCTCAGCCTAGTAGTATGAGAAAAAAAGAAAGAGAAAGAGAGAGAGACAGAGACAGAGACAGAGACAGAGACAGAGACAGAGAGACAGAGAGAGACAGAGAGAGACAGGGACAGAGACAGAGACAGAGGGGGAGAGGGAGAGAGGGGGTGGGAAGAGAGAGAAAGAGAGAGGAAGGGAGGGAGAGAGAGAGGAAGGAAGGAAGGAAGGAAGGAAGGAAGGAAGGAAGGAAGGAAGGAAGGAAGGAAGGAAGGAAAAAAGAAACTAAGAAAAACTAAGAAAGGAGGAAGAAAGAATGAATGAAAGAGAGGAAGAAGGAAGGAAGGAGGGAAGGAAGAAAGGAAGGAAAGAAGGAAGGAAGGAAGGAAAGAAGGAAAAAAGAAACTAAGAAACTAAAAAAGGAGGAAGAAAGAATGAAAGAGAAGAGGAAGGAAAGAAGGAAGGAAGGAAGGAAGGAAGGAAGGAAGGAAGGAAGGAAGGAAGGAAGGAAGGAAGGAAGGAAGGAAGGAAAGAAGGAAGGAAGGAAAGAAGGAAGGAAACAGGAAAATAGAAAGGAAGGAAGAGATCAGCTCAAGCATGAAAAATGACATGTTGTCCCTTTCCTTTTGCCTTTCTCCCATAACAAAAAGGTTCTGGTACATTACAATGTAATACAATTGGGGCTATCATTAAATGTCTCAAAGATAAAGCAAGAAGGTGTTGTTCAGTCATTTAGTCAAAATCGACACTTCATGACTCCATGGACTATACTGTCCTTCAGGTTTTCTTAGCAAAGTCACTGATTGGAGTGGTTTGCCATTTCCTTCTCCAGTGGATTAAAGCAAACAGAGGCTAAGCATTTGGCCCATGGTCATACAGCTAGTAAATGTCTGAGGTGAGATTTGAACTTTATCCGCAGAGCCACCTAACTTGCCTCAAAGCAAGAAGAGTCATCCTCTAATGTTCTCTTGACACTTCCCTTTCCATGATGTAGAATTAAAACTGGAAGAGACATTGATAGAGCACTGGGTTTGGAGTCAGAAAGACTTGTGTTCACATAGATACTTACTAGCTGTGTGACCCTAGGCGAGTCACTCACCCACTGTTTGCCTCGGTAAAATGGAGAGAATAATAGCACTTAATTCCCAGGGTTGTTTTGAAGATCAAACAAGCTAATAATTAGAAAACACTTAGCACACTGCCTGGACCATAGCAAGAGCTACATAAATATTAGTTATTATTATTTATTACTTAGCTGAAGGTCAAATGGGTAGAAAAATAGCAGAGCTAGGATTCAAACCAATGTTCTTGGATTCCAGCTCAGCACCATCCTGCATGTGATGGTGACAATGTCCTTAATTCCAAGCCTCTCTAATCTTGTGTCATATGGCTCAATAGATGGTAAAGGGCTCGATGGCACCAGCTCAGCACCACTGATGCTTTGAAATGTCTTTTCATCACTTAATGTTTTCATATCTTGGGAATCCCTTTGTTCTTACCATCCCTGGATCATGAGACTCTATACATCATCGATTTAGCACGTTTCAACTTCTTAAGCATATAAACATATACTCTGTAATCCAATAACACTGCCTCCTTGCTGTTCTTCACACATTGTTATTCCTTTCATTTTCACTGTTTGTCCCCCATGCCTGTAATACTCTCCCTCCTCATCTCTGCCTTCTCTGACTTCCTTCTCCTACCTTCTCCAAGAAACTTTTCTTGATCCCCCTTAGTGCCAGGGCCTTCCTTCGGGTGATTATCTCTGATTTGTCCTGAATGTAGCTTGTTTGTATAGAGTTGTACACTTTCTCTCCCCCATTAGACTCTGAGCAACTTGGATTTTATTTTATCTTTTATATTTAGCCTTTCTTTTTATCCTAATGTAATGCCCAGTACATAATTTTTGTTGTTCAGTCATTTCCGACTCTGTGACCCTTTTGGGAGTTTTCTTGGCAAAGTTACTAGAGTAGTTTGCCATTTCCTTCTCCATCTCATTTGACAGATGAGGAAACAGAGTCAAACAGAGTTAAGTGACTTGCTCAGGTCCCACAGCTAGTGTCTGAGGTCACATTTGAACTCAGATTTTTCTGACTACAGGTCTGGCACACTATTCACTGCACCATCTTACTGCCCCTTGGCATATAGTAAGCACTTAATAAATGTATGTTGACTTGACTTGGTAAGGAAATTAATTCACATCACTTGGAAAGAAATTTTTTTTGGACTAAACCCGTGAATTCATGGGTATAGATAACTCTCAGTCAGGAAATTTCCTCTACCATTGCAAGTCAGGACCTTCTTTGCAATTAATAATCTTGAAGCTGTTTGGAATACTGAAGGATTGAATAATTTGCCCAGATCACACTGCCAGTATCTGTTAGAGAAAAGATATGAATCCAGTCTTCTTAACAACTAAGCCAGCTCCCTATTATGCCAGCCTCTTGAAAGAAACATTAACCCTCCATGGCTATGATTTTGGTGAAGTTAACAGCTTTCAGCAACCATTTTTATATAACAAATAAAAGACTTAAGGGTGCTGAGGTTTTGAACTTGGGTGACTGGGAAGAGAGTAATGCCATAAAAGAAAAAAGGAATTTAGGGAAAAAAAATTCCTTTTTTTTTCTATTTGTGTGTGTATTCTTTTTTAATTTGGGGGATAAAACAAGCACTTCTATAACATTATAATTTAAAAAAAATGATTTTGCACACAAAACTGCAAATCTATTATGTACAACTTGCTATTCCTTTTAAATATACAATAAAATTATCATATAAATTTCTTTTTTTCTTTTTTTCTTCCCTTCCTACCTCTCCCACACCTTTGAGATGGCTACCAATAGTGCCAAATACATATGTAAAATCATTCTATACATCCTTCTATTTATCAATTCTTTCTGTGAATACAGATAGTGGTATCCTTTAAATGTCTTTTGCAGCTTAATTTGGGTATTTACAATAATCAAAATGACTTATTCACTCAAAGTTGTTCTTAAAACAATATTATTGTTACTGTATACAATGTTCTCTTAATTCTGCTTATTTTGCTCTTTATTATTTCATGCAAGACTTTTTTTTCCATTTTTAAAAAATTAGATTATTCAGTGTTACAGCTATCTTATTTTCAATAGTTTTGTTTTCCCTTTGTGAATCTCTGATGCAAGGAATTTTCACTGCTTGAAATGACTTGCGATTGAAATATTCTACGTTTGAGTCTAAGCAAAAAAAAAAAAAAACAACCTAGTGTAAGCATCAATGCCAAAAGAATGAAACATGAAGTTTTAACACTAGGGACGTAAAACCACCAGAACTCTTTAAACTCCAAACAACATTCCCTGCTGCTTAATCCTAAGTGTCCAAGAAACAAGACATTTCACACTGACCAGTCCATGGAATAATAGAATATCTATGGGGTATTAGGGCTGGGGAAACGGCAACGATCTGCAGTTGTTTGAATGTATACAAAGTTAATAGTGTTCTTGCTAAAGATAATCCAAGGAATTTTAGACATAAATAGTTGTCATCATCACCATCCACTTCAGTTAATGAATGTCCAATGTTGCATCTTGTTATCTTAGATGTTAAAAAAAATTCCTAGTCTAGGAAAAAATGCCTTTTCTGATCAGAGTCATCTATAGGAATCCAGATAAGGTTAAACATCTCTCATTTTCCATAGGAAACTCTAGCTTTAACTAAATGCTATATAATATGTTATACTTCAGAAACTATAAGCTTTTCATGATTCTTTTAAATATGTGATTAAGTTTAACATTCTGCTTAAATATAAAGATGGGCTTTATTCTGATAGGTGGGTTGCTATGGTTCCATTAATTTTTTCAATGACAATTATTTCCAGTCCTTTCCTTGCTATGATGTAATCAAATTACTTCTTCTTGTTGTTGGCTCTAGCATAGACTCATTAATATCATGTGGTTTATTCAGATTCTGGAATCGTTAGAAGATTTGCCCCCCAAACAAGGAACATTTTGGCTCTCATTTTTCCTTCATGGACTTTATTAAGCACTCCATGCAATGAAGAAACTATGTGTTAATTCCAACATTAAAACCTATCTCATCAGCTCCATATAATCGAGCTGTCATTACCCATTCTCTTAGCAACCTGATTCAAGTTGGTGGTTACAGTTCTCAGTATTTACCTAACATACATAACAAAATGTTGATAGCATTCTTTTATCGGCAAAAGAATGAGAAATTAAATGTGAGCCCACCAATAGAGTTGAATAAACTATAGAATGTTAATGTCATGGAATATTATAACACAGTAAGAAAATAGAGAAAGCCGCTTGGCTTAGTGGATAGAAAATTCAACCATAAAATCAAGAAAACCTGTATTCAAATTCTGACTCCGATACCTACTAGCTGCATGATCCTGGCTAATTTCACTTCACCTGCCTCGGTGAAATTCTTTAAAACTATCATCATTGCAGAGCAGTTTTTGGATCTTCTTCGGCAGTAGGAATTTCTTTACTCAAGCTTACTTCCCCATGAAATTGAAGGTCCAGACCAGAATCACTATGTTCAAAGGAGATTGCAATTGAGGGTCTATCCTAATGACAATTATAGTTAATTTATCAGTATTGGCAAAACAGAGCTTATCACTCAGAAAGATAATTAGTTAAAATAGAAAGGCATAGATGCTGCTGGATCATAGAGTATTTGGTAGAGAGTAAGATGTAAGAAGACTGGAAAAGTAGGAATGGGGCAGGTTATAAAGGGATTTAAAAGCCGAAAAGATTTTATATTTGATCCTAGATGTAATAAGGAAGGACTAGATTTTATTGTATATACTATCATACTCAGTCTTTTTCTTTGTTATAAGGAGAGGTCAATGTGGATTAAAATTAAGATGAACTACTGGTGTAAAATGACAAAAACTTTTAAATCTAAAAGGAAATATATACATATAAGCATATATTTGGGTAAATGTGATCATTTCAATGGCCAAGAGAAAACCATGAAAAACTGAAGAATCATCTTGGGACTTGGTAAGAATTTTAGGTTTCATGTCTTAGCTTCAGTGCTGTTGGGTTTCTACCCTCTTCTAGTGTCTTAATATTAATAATAATAATAATAGCTAGCATTTATATATCACCTTAAAGTTGTATGGCACTTTAAAAATATTACGGCATTTGATCCTTACAACAATCCCGAGAGGTAGGCTATTATTAAGCCCATCTTACACATGAGGAAACTGAGTCATACAGAGGTTAAGTGACTTGCCCAGAGTCACACAGCTGGTAAGTATATGAGGCTGGATTTAAGCTCAAGTTTTCCTTCCTACAGGTCCAGTGTCCTATCCAACATACTGCTTAGCTCTTTCCCCCAGGAATGCCAATCCACCATTGTCTGGTACCTATTTCTTTTATACCCATTTTGACTAGCACCAAAACCCATTGTGTTATATCAAGAGCTAATAAATACTGAACACTCTGAAGAAAGAAGACAGAGCCTTGCTTTCTCCACATGATTCTCCACCAGTTAGCAGTTCTTCTTCCTTCCATTGTCCCCTGCCTTTGTTGGCCAGAGTCCTCCCTCCCTCCTTCTCCCCTATTTAAAATGTTGCTTAGAAAAATGTCACCTTTAGAGGCTTCAGCTCAGGGAGCTCCCTGCTCACTAAGGGGAGTGCTGATACCAGGTCTACACTACCAGTCCATAAGAGCAGAGCCCCTACTCTGTAGCCCAAACACAACTTCTTATAAACCCTTGATGCCTTCTGTGCTTATGTCATACAGACCGTCTTAAATTACAAGACACCTTAAAGATCTCACCTTCTCCCATTGCTTGTCTTTTACATAAAATAGCCACAGATGTGAGTCTGGGAGCATTGGTGAGAACTATACTTGATAATTTATAAACCAATACTTCCTATTGTTTAAAATTAGTTCTTTATTGGCCAAGAGAGAAGATTCTTTTATTGCAGAATCCCCCCACTCCCTAGCTGACTAGGAAATGGGCCCTTGATGAAGCAGAAATCAAGGAGGTAAGGACAGAAGTAATGCCTTTACTTTTACTTACAAGACTTACAAGAACTGATGCAAAGTGAAGTAAACAGAACCAGGAGAATGTTGTACATGGTAACAGCAACAGTGTGTGATGATCAACTATGAATAACTTAGCTCTTCTCCATAATACAATGATCCAAGACAATTCCAAAAGATTCATGATGGAAAATGCTATCCAGATCCAGACAAAGTTAGGCATTATTTACAATAAGTAAATACTTACTTTACAATAAGTACTTATTACCTAAAAACATGTATTTGAGTGTTATCATGTGCTTACTCAAAAGACCAAAGCTGGTTCTACATCCATAAGATCAAAGTCACTGAAGGAAAGGTTAAAAAGTTAATTAAACTGGTTGCTTGGTCTCATTTAAAACAATGTGCAGCCCTCTTACCTACTAGTTTGACTGAATTCATTTTGGTCAGAGGATTAGACTTGGAGCTAGAAGGAATCTCAGAAGTTACCTAGGCTACCTTCATTTTAGAAATGAGGAGACTGAAGCCCAGGGACCTGCCCAAGAACTCACAGCTAATGAGGAGAAAATCTGGGACCCCCAGATCATCTAACCCTAAATCCACTGTTCTTTTCAATGCACCGGCATTTTGAAAGTCAGTTTGTCCAAGCCACAATCCCAGTCCCTTAAGGAGAATATTCTAAAAATACAACACTTTCAATAAAAAAAATACAAAGAAAGGTAGCCTAGCCATACCAGATCGAAAATTGTATTATCAAGTGGCAATCATCAAAACTAGCTGGTACTAGCTAAGAAATAGAGTGGTGGACTGGTGGAATAGATTAGATACATAAGACACAATAGTAAATGACTGTAGTAATCTACTATTTGATAAACTCAAAGACTATTGTTTCTGGGATAAGAACTCATTATTTGACAAAAACTGCTGGAAAAACTGGAAAACAATATGGCAGAAACTAGATAAAGACCAACATCTTACAATCATATACCAAGATAAGGTCAAAATGGGTCCATGATTTAGACATAAAGGGTGATACCATAAGCAAAATAAGAGAGTAAGGAAGAGTTTATCTGTTAGATCTACAGAGAAGGAAAGAAGGTATGACAAAACTAGAGATAGAGAACATTACGAGATGTAAAATTCATCATTTTGATTATATTAAATTAAAAGGTTTTACCAAGCAAAACCAATGCAATCAAGGTTAGAAGAAAAGCAGAAAGTTGGAAACAATTTTTACATCAAGTATCTGTAATATTTCTCAAATACATGGAGAACTGAGTCAAATTTATAAGAATGCAAAGTCATTCCCAATTGATAAAAGATCAAGGGATATGAACTGTCAATTTTCAGATGAAGAAATCAAAGCTATCTATAGTCATATGAAAAAATGCTCTAAATCATTGATTAGGGAAATACAAATTAAAACAACTGAGGTACCACATCGTATCCACCAGATTAGCTAATATGACAGAAAAGTAAAATGATAAATGTTGGAAAAGATTTGGGAAAATTGGCATATTAATGCACTGTTGGTGGAGTTGTAAACTGATCTAACCATTCGGGAGAGCAATTTGGAACTATGGCCAAAGGGCAATGAAACTATGCATATACTCTTTGATCTAGCAATGCCGCTACTATCCCAACAAGAAGGACCTACACATACAAAAATATTTATGGCAGTAATGCAAAAATATTTATGGCAGTAATGCAATGTTATGTGCTATAAGAAATGAAGACCAGGTAGATTTCAGAAAAACCTGGAAAGACTTACAAGAACTGATGCAAAGTGAAGTAAACAGAACCAGGAGAACATTGTACATAGTAACAGCAACAGTGTGTGATGATCAACTATGAATAACTTAGCTTTTCTCCACAATACAATGATCCAAGACAATTCCAAAAGATTCATGATGGAAAATGCTATCCAGATTCAGAGAAAGAACTGATGGAGTCTGAATACAGATTGAAGCATGATATTTTCACTTTCTTTATTTTTTCTAGTTTTTTTCCTTTTCTTCTGTTTCTTCTTCTATAACATGACTAATGTGGAAATGTGTTTTACATGATTGCCCATAAATAACATATATCAAATTGTTTACCTCCCTAGAGAGGAGGAAGAGGAGGAAGGAAAAAATTTAGAAAACAAAATTTTATTTTTAAAAAGGAATATTAAAAATTGTCTTTACATGTAATTGGAAAAATAAAATACTTTTTAAAAATTTTTAAATAAAAATATAATTCCTAGCATTTACACAGATTTTCATTTTGCTCAATGTGGCATAGAAAGGAAAATGAGGCCCAGAGTCAGATCCCCTAGTTTAAAGCTCTGGGCTGACACTTACTGGGCTCTGTGACCAAGAGCAAGTTTCTTCAAATCAACAATGAACGTTTATTAATTGTTAAATTATTATGTATTGGCAATTTCCATGTGCCAGCCACTGCGCTAAGTGCTGAGAATACAAATACAAGTGAAAAGAAAGCCAATCCCTGCCTTCAAGGAACTTATATTTTAATGGAGAAAGACAGTACACATAGATAGAAGCCAAAACGGGGAAGAGAGGGCATGAGTGAGAAAGTCTAGAGAGCCAGGAGTGAAGCCCAGAAAAAATGTTGGAGTGACCGTGCTTGGCCTGGATGATTTCCTTAAATGGACATTCTAGAAGGAACTGACTGATCAGAAGAAAGGGTCACAGTGGTGGAGTGATCCTCCAAGATGAGAAGGTTACTGGGTCATAATGGAGAAAGTAGTCCAGAGAGTAAGGAGCAGGATCCAGAGAGAAATGAAAGAGTGATCTTTGTGAACCTCTGTTTCCTAATCTGTAAAATGGGAGTAATAATATTTGTGAGATATAGTGGCTAGAGAGCCAGCCTCAAAGCCATGAAGAGGTGAGTTTAAGACCTGGCTCAGACATGTATTACCTGTGGCCCTGGACATTTAATCTCTCTTAGGTTATACTGTAAGAGCATAAATTGCAGAGAAGGTATCAACCTGCATTGGTAGAGAGAGTTTCCTTGCCTGGGAATTTCCTATGCTGATGAAATCATTGATCTAGTAGTCCCTAATCATTAATGATTCTTGAATTGACTATCTCATAGATTTCTCATGAAGAAAGTGTTTTGCAACCTGAAAGTACAATAGAAATGTGGCATGATTATTTTGAGTTTTTCATATTTATAAACAAAAATTTTCTCTACACATATTATTTTCTTTTTCAAGTTAGAGGTTAAGTTCTCTGAATTTGTAAAAATGGTAGGCCATTCATGGTTTCACGAATGCAGCATAAAGTCTCATTTCAAATATTCAGATTTATTCAAAATATCTCAAAGCACACACTCACCTTTGATACTGTCAAATGATTTAAACCACACCTTTACTGCAGAGTGAACAGATAATCTGTACCCTCAAAGCCACGTGTAGCACTCTAGGTCCTCAAGTGTGGCCCTTTGACCGAATCATAACTTCACAGAACAAATCCTTTTATTAAGGAGATTTGTTAATAATGGGATTTATTAAGAGGATCCTTTAGTTAAGGGGATTAGTTTTGTGAAGTTTGGATTCAGTCAAAGGTCCACAATTGAGGAACTAGAGGGGCACATTGGCCTCAAGGCTGCAGGTTCCCCATCCCTGTAAGAGAATCCAAGGAAAGCACAGGTGAAAGGGAAATCCCTTTTAGCCTAATATAAATAGTCACATTTATAACTACATTAATCTGTTGGAAGAAGACTACTTGAAAAGTCACTGTCAGAGAGGGCAGAGTGTCTCTTAAAAAAGTCACTGCACTGGATTTTCATTCTAATAATTGTTCCATAAAAAGACCCTTGAGCCATAGTTTTAAGGAAATGGTCTAGACAGCCATGCTCCAAGAATGTGTCATTGTGTGTACAGTAGATTGAGTTTACACTCTATGCTTAATTCACAAAGAAGGAGCATGCCAGTGAGCCCTATGCCAGGATGTGGGTGGCGATATAAATGCTCTTAGAGGCCATGATGCTCTTCTGTTAACCGCATTAGCCTAGCAACTGATCGCTAACTATGGGCATGTTGAATGGAGCTAGACATGATGTGCCACTGGGAACGCTCCGCGAGGGCGGTCGTCAACCTGCACTTGGGATTTTCCATCACGTTGAATATCCAGCCAAATTACTGCAAATGTCAGTATTTTATTAGGAGGAACAGAAAAAAAGCAAGATGGCCCCTGTCTACCACATGTAAAAATAAAACTAGGTGTAAGTACCCTACCATTCTTAGCCAGGTATCCTGAAATAATGCAGGTGATTTGATTGTATTTACAAAATTCATGTGGCAATTCAATTTACCTATACTTTAGGAGAGGTGGAAGAGAAAGGGATATTTGGGAAAAGCCTAAATATTTCAGGATGACTTATAATTGATTGGAGAAAAAAAAATCTTGATCTTTCTGCCCAAAAGAAGCTATTTTCCTTCATTCAGAAAAGTCTTAAGATCCTACATGGTCCATGAAGCTATCCGATCCCTCTGGCCTCACGTTGCCTCAATACAATTTTGCTGATCACCCAGTCATTCAACACTCCAAAAGTATATATACTTGTTTGCTTGTATGTGGTATAAGTACTCAAATGTTTATTAGTCTTATACACATGTTTACTTCATTATATGTAATTTATATCCCTCCTCCAAAACTCCTGAGACAGACATCCAAAGAAAATTATTTCCCTAGATAATTTCCCTGACACAATTCTTTTTTTAACCCTCTGCAGCAATCACGCTAACAGAAGAATAGACTTTCTCCTTGCTAGAGTAGACAAAATTAATTTAAAGCACTATTGCCTACAGATTTGGAAGAACAGAACATATCAAAACCCTTTTGCTCATTTACTGCCCCACCCCCCATGCACAACCTGCCGCTGTTTCTTACAATTCTCCCCATTATCCTTATTTCCCTCCTTTTCCATATGATGTGTCCGTCCCAGCTATGTCTACCATTAGAATAACACAGTAGACTGTCTATTTGATGTCGTGTCATACGCCTGCTTATCAACTGGGGCATGAAACAAGAAGGAGCTTACCATGTCCCACTTAAATGTCCTTGACAAAGCCCAAAGGCAAAAGACTTTCTACAAATGGCAATGCTCCTGTCTATGGATGATGTGATATTGGTTGCATCAAGCCCCGGGATAATACAGGATCTCTTTAATGAGAGCTATGGGAAATATGCACCCCTAGCTAATTTTGCTACCCCATTACTATATATTCTGAATGAATCAAGATTCTCAGAGACTCAAAGGCATATAAAGAAGCAGCAAACTATACAAATTAAATTTAAAGATATAAAAACACAACCTAATGGATGTTTTTCACGGCAGGAAGTTTCTAAGTATATTATGTTTTATAGGAGCCAAAAATATCTTTTCTCCCCATTCAGATTTATCCAGCTCACATCAAACCAATTGATCAAGTAAAGAAATAATTTACATCGATGTCATTCCCTGTATAGTCTAAACAGTTCACAGACGTGTGTGCTAAAGCTTCTGCTACATAACATCAATATGTGTGGCTTGCTGATAATATCTGCGGATCTTAATAGGAGTCACCATGTTCTACCTACCCCAGAGTGCTGCATGCTGGAAGCATTAATTAGTGGAAAATACAATGTCCCAAGTGAAGGAAATAAAGGTTGAACTGTATTTTGTTTTAGTTAGACAACATCTAATGCATTGTGTCTACTTCTGGGTATGACATCTTAGAAATGACTTGAATATGGTGTCCCTTAGAAGAGACATGGATATCTGGATATCTGGGACACCCTGTAGATATTTGGTTGGGTTCAGCTTCTTTCCCCAACTTAATCTTCTTAAGTATCATTGCTATTTCCTCTTTGCTCTTGGCATGATTGTATCCAAATGTAATGGTCCCTTAGCTGCTGAAGAGAATAGATCACCATGAAAAAGTCCATAGATATATTTACCTATTTGCATCTGTTCATTGATCTCCTTTTAGTCTCCTCAATAAATGCTCATGGAATGATTTGCCTTAGATGGCTTTTGCACCATACTCCCTGTTTTCTATTCTAATGATGTTTGCTCTTTAACGAGGCAATAAAAATGCATAACTTTGTCATCTTTCTCCAAAATTTCTTTTTGAAATGACCTTGTACTCCAAGTGTGTATTGCCCTTTTGCTACATTTCTCCTGACAAAGAGATAAGCAGCATGCCAAATGGTCACAGGTTGAAGGAACTAGTGATGTTTATACCAAAAAACAGAAAGCTTGGGGGGGGATGCATGGGGAAATATGATCACTATGTTCAAAGGAAATTGAAATAGAGGGTCCATCCTAATGACAATTATAGTTAATTTATCAGTATTGGCAAAACAGAGCTTATCCCTCAGTTAGAAGGATAATTAGTTAAAATAGAAAGACATAGTTAGAAGACTGAGGTGAGTTCTGCCCCTGCTCCACTCTGTTTTCCCCCTTCCTCTCATGTGGAAGCCTCCCAAAAGTGACCCTGTGCAGATGTTCTGAGATCTCTTATCTGTCTCCTCACCTCCATCGCTGAGGATACATTTCATGTCACTTGTCCTGGGCATAGTTTGTGGTGAAAAAAATTCTTGAGAATCAAATTAATTGAAAGATCCCTAACTATAAGCCCAGCTCCCTTTATACTGGATTCCATTGCCTTTGCGTGACTTTGGGCAAATACCTAAATGCTTCGAGTCTCCTCTGCATTAGCTGTGAAATTGACAAATATTACTGTAATGCTTTATTTAACTGGAGCATAGAACTGGACCAGATAGTCTTCTGAGGGCCTTTCAATTTCATAAGTGTAAATTACACAATGTATTTAAAATACTTTGTAATCATGTTAACCATTGTTATGATTGATGTCATTAACCCGGAAGCTTTAACAGGATACTCTGTAAACATGTATGTATGCATGTGAGTATATTTCAAATGTATATACTATGTTGTTGTGGTTGTTCAGTCACTCAGTCGTGTCCACCTCTTCATGAGCCCATGGACTGTACTGTCCCCGGGGTTTTCTTAGGAAATATACTGGAGTGGTTTGCTACTTTCTTCTCCTGTGGGTTAAGGCAAATGGGGGTTAAGTGACTTGCCACACTACTAGTAAGTGTCTGAGGTCACATTTGAATTCAAGTCTTCCTGATTCAAGGTCCAGTGCTCTATCCACTGAGCCACCTACCTACATCCCTATAATGTATGTGTGTATATACATACACATATATGTATGTATATGCACATGTATTTGTTTTTTGCTATATGCATACATGCATTTTGTATTATGTATAATGTGTATATACACATGAGCATATGTATATATGTACTTATATATCAAATCCATGATGAAGGTAACAATTTTAAATTTAATCAGGGATCAGCTTTTAAGACTACAAAGAGAAGAAAATTCTAAAAAGAATGAAAAGAATCAAAGATGGTACTTATATCCTTTTCGTTAAAAACGTCGAAGAGAAGGCATCAGCAAGTAGGACTATCTTCTCATCACAAAATCTCAGAGAATATAATCACAGAATCATCACTATAAAATGTTTAAGAGAATGGACTACTCATTCATCATATCCTTTTTTATAGCATAAAGTGCTTTACTCTTGGCAGAGAATCAATAAAAGCAATAAAACACTAAATAACAAAACATCTAACACTTAACTGCACTCCTACATCGTCTCCCAGATCCAAGCAGTTTGTAGACAAAGCATGGGCCACTCTGATCCAAGAAATTCTAGAAAAAAGTTTTGTTTGCTTAACTTCTATGGCCACATCTCTTTCAAAGGTTGTAGAGAATATGACACAATTTGCAACTGACATTCTGTTGCTGAATCTGGTAGGGCCAGTCTTTAATAATAAGAATAACTAGCATTTAGACAATACAGCCCTTTAATGATTACAATGTGCTCTGCATATGTCATTTCCTTTGATTCTCACAACAACCCCCATTTTCCAGATGAGGAAACTAAGGCAGTGTGACTGCTCAGGGTCACACAGCTAGTGAGTGCCTGAGGCCAGATTTGAGCTCAACCTTCCTAACTGCATGCCCAGCACTCTGTTCACTGTCCCACCTAACTGCCTCAGTGATGTAGGTTATAATCTTTGAGAGATGCTACAATAACAACAACAATAATTTTCACCCTATGGCAAAATAATCAAGTACAAAGGAATGACATTCAAGTCCACATAAGTCTTGGCAGCAAATATTATAAAAAGAAGAAAATCTTGGAATACAATATTCCAAAAAGCAAAATAAAAAGTATTATAATCAAGAATAACTTGCCTTGAAATATTGAGGGGGAAAATGGATTTTTAATGGAATAGAAGACTGTCAAGGATTCCCATTGAAAAGATAAGGATTTACTAGAAACTTTGAAAAATAAACATAAGATTCAGTAGAAACACAGAAAGGCAAATATATTTGAGCAACTGGAAGACATGAAATTATGATGAACTGCTTACATTCTACATCCTTCTTAAATCTTCTTTGGCTCTCTGTATCCCCACCTTCTCAGGTGCAAACTTTGCCTCATATTTCACTAAATAAATTGGAGCCATTCATCAAGAACTCCCTCTTCTCTCCTCCTCTTCCTCATACTCTTTCTCCTCATCCTCGTTCTCCTTCTTTTCCTCTCATGCCACCTAGATGCCTTCTGGTCATCATCTTCTTCATTCTTTTCTCATAGAAAGAGATGACCCTTCTCCTCACCAAGGCCAACCCCCTTAAGTGCAAAGTGATCCCATTTTAACCCCTCTCCTCCAGCAGATTGCCCCTCTGTTATCACTACAATCTTCAGGCTTTCTCTATTATACCTCCTACTGCCTTCAAACACATTCATGTCTCCTTTATCCTCAAAAAACACTCCCTTGACCTGTCCATCTCTGCTAGCTATTGTCCCATAGCTTTGTTCCTTTTTGCAGCTAAACTCCTTGAGAAGCCCATCTGTAATGGGTACCTCCACTTCCTCTTCTCTCACTTTCTTATTAACTCCCTACAGTCTGGCTTCAGATCTCATCATTTAACTCTCTCCAAATTTAGCAATGATTTCTTAATTGCCAAATCTATTGCCTTTTAAAAAGAATCGTCATCCTTCTTGATCTCTCCACATCACTTGACATGGTCAATCACCCCTCTCTTCTTGTAGATACTCCTCTCTAGATTTTTATGACACTGGTCTCTCCTGGTTCAACTTTTACCTGTGGGACTGCTCTTTGTCAGTGTCCTTTAACTGGATTTTCATCTAAGAGAATGTGCAAAACCTTAAGTCCTCTAGGGCTCTGTCCTACCTGGGTAGCCTTGTATGAACTGATAAAGTCAGGTGAGCAGAACCAGAACAATACATACAGTAAGTACTGAAAACTGAAATAATTTTGAAAGACAAGGATTATGGTCAGCATTTCTAGGAGACTAATGACTAATAATGCTTTTCAGTTCTTGACAATGAGGTGTGGGATTAGGGACACAGAGTGAGACACATTCTTGACATGGTAATATATGAATTTGTGTTAATTGATTATGCTGACTTGTTAAAAGGGAGGATTTTAGGACACAGAAAGAGTATAAAGAATAGGGAGGATAGTTATAGTAACTCTAAAAAGGGAAGAATGGAACATTGATGATGTATATATATATATATACACATATACATACACATATGTATATTTTATATGCATATATACATATATACATATGTATGTGTGTATATATATACATATACATATATATACATATATACATATATATATATATATATATATATATATATATATATATATATATCACTAGGATTCCAGAGGACCAATAACGAAATGTGCTACCTACCTTCTCATGGAGAGCTGATGGACTCAAGGTACAAAATGAGACATACATTATTGGACATAGCCGGGATGGAATTCATTTTGCTTAACTATGCACATTTGTTAAAAGGATTTTCTTCTCCCTCTCCTCCCTCCCCATGGAGTATGGGAGAAGTAGAGGGAAGGAAAAGAATGAATTTTTTAAAAAAGAAAATGCACAAAAGTAATCAGAAGATGGTACATAAGCTAACATATGAGAAAGCTTTAGAACTAAAGTAATAAATTGAATATATACTTTTTGAAAAAGTTGCACATAAACTTATTTATGTTTTCTTATGTAATTTCCTTTATCCTGTTCTTTACATATGCAAATGTTCATACTTACTGCTTTTTAGCAAGTTCGAAACTACAAAAAACAGTTTGGAATAAATTGAATCTGTCTTAAAATCTTGAATAATTATAACATGTATAAATTTCAATAACAAATTACACACAATGAGAGGAACAAAAGACATAATTAAAAGCAAGTATTATAAAAAAAAGGAAGAGTGCCAACCATGGAGCAAAAATGAAAGACTATGCATGGTCAGCCTGAGTCCAAATTTGTACAGTCAAGATAGCAAAAAAACATAAAAAATACTCGTTTTCTCTATAGAAGACTTGTGGAATGATATGTACAAGAATAGCACAGGATAAGAAGGTATGGATGGGCTGTGCTATGAACTGATTGAAATATTTCCCACACAAATGAAATCATGGATCCATCTGAGCATTGAAATTAAGCCCTAGTGATAAGGTGGGTTTGTTATAATAAATATGAAGACTATTTATTGACTGATGCCTTTAACTTAATACATGAAGAAAATATTTAGTATATTAACCAGTAATAGCAACTAGAAAGAGGAGCTGGTTTTGAAGTTTTATTTTATTTGAGAAGAATAAAATCCCTGAACATCCACTCCTTTCAGGGTCATGAACCCATGAGGCATATGGTAAGGAAACTGCAGTCTGACCTTACCTCATTCTGACAAATAAAACAGCTCAAAGAATTGAGGGCATGCATGAGAATAAGCTCTTTGTGTCTTTTCATTTTTACAATGAGACTTAATGACCTAAATCATGTGTCTGCTTTTCTGATCCACAAACACTGAAAAAGCAAATTTTAACTGTAAAATATATTAAGAAGGGAACAGAGAAAGTTGGATGCCAAATGTGCTATCTTTTTTCCTTCTTAAAAAAACAAAACCCAAAGCAGTCATTGCTGCCTGAAAGTTAAGATGAATTTTGGCCATATTAGTATAATAAGGTACAAAAAAAGACAAAAGGATGATTTTTTTTAAAGTAACTTCTGGCCTAAACATCAGCACTGCCAAAGTCCCCCTTACCAGATGGCTAGGCTAGACAAGGGAAAATGGCCAACTTAATTTCAAATGTGAGAGTGATTTTTTTATTTATTTATTTAAATGAATGATAGAAACTGCTTCAGCTTCATTATGTCTAGGGATGGAGCTCATGTGTTCAGCTCATGGGTCTGGTTTGAGTAAAAGTTTGTCTTTTTTCGAATAGAAATCATATGTAATTCCAGGCAGTGGCCTAGACCATTTGCTAATACTAATTGTTGTTGGTTGAAAGCAGGGTAGAAGACTGTTAAAGTCTTCCTTGGCAGTAACTTGATCTGTGGAAATGTACTTTACAGGAACTGTGATGAGGTTTGCAGCTGGCAAAAGATTATGACAGTATGGTCACATGATGCTCCATCTTCCCTTCAGTAATAGAATCAAGACTTGCATGAAACAACTTTGTAACTGAGCTGATGGCAAGAAATACAGATTTTTCATGATTATATTTGTTTTTTTTTTCCACATGGTTTAACAACAAACATAGAAGTGTGCATATGTGTATACCATTTCTAGGAATATTTCTCCTCCCTCTAAAAAAAAAATTATGATTTAGTGACATGGTTATTTTGAACTATGATTAACAAGATACATTTAAGGTATAATTTTGGCAAGTTTGAAACCCACCAAGTGAGGCCAGATGTACAATCTAGGCCTTGATAGTTTAATCCGAAGCATCAGCAGCAAGCTGAAGTCTTGGTGATCATATGTGCCAAATTACTGTGAATAGACCACAACCTGCCAAGATTATTTTGGTGCCTGGCCACTAGCTACTTAGTAATGGCTGCTGTTTTTAATTACTATTAAGCCATAATCTCTATGTGATCAAAATAAAGAGAAGCAGGTTTGGTTAGGAAACACCTAGGATTATCCCTTGGAATCTTGAATTTTGGGACGACGGTGGATTCATTTAAATTAGGTAACAGTTCTCCAAATGCCCAGAGACAAACATTGAATTAATAAATAAAACTAAAAACCAGTTTTATGGGGAAAAAATACAATAGAAAAATCATTGGTTAATTTGATTTTAAAAAGAAAAGAAGAAAATCAAATTATTAGCATCAAAAATGAAAGGAGGGAATTAACCACCAATGAAGAAGAAATTAAAACAATTGTTAGGAGCTATTTTGCCCAATTATATGCCACTAAATTTGAAATGGATGAATATCTACAAAAACATAAATTACTCAGATTGACAAAAGAAGAAATAGAATATTTAAATAACTCAATCTTAGAAAAATAAATTGACCAAATGCCCGGAGACTATCAGTAATTTCAGTTGCACGCATGATAATTAATCATCAGTTTTGGTTTATTGTGGGGTATATTTGATTACAGTTAAATATATGTTATGCAAGAATAAATACATTTCCCTTTCCTGATGATGATATAGAAGCCATCCTGTATTTTGAGCTATTATCAATTCTAATATTTTAGTAATCATTGCAATAACCTCTTTCAGCAAACATGGATGAAGTGTTTATTAGGTGCTAAGCACTGGGGATACAAAGACAAAAATGAAAGGGTTCCTGCCCTCCAGGAGCTTATATTCTAGCCCTACCTGGGGGTGAATGAACAAGGAACACCACAAAAATGACAGGAGTTCTATGTCAGCTTAGGGGTATCCTTTCTTCATGATGTCTCAGCAATAAAACCTGATCCCCTTCCTCAAAAGCATTCATCCCTTCCAAAGAAGAAAACTGCTAAATGTTGTCCCTCCAGCTACTGTCTACTTCCCCACAAATCCATGCCGTAGTGATCACCACTTTGCTTACTAAATATGCAAAAGCAATCCCTTTAATAATTCATGGTATAATTTTCTAAGGAATTGCCATCAAGCTCAACAACAAATGAACTGTCCAATTTCCCCCATCCTGTGGTACTGCTACCATTTCCCATGATTCAAAGATCATCTAAAGTTTTCATAACTACAGGTTATTTTAGCACATTAGGTTGCAGTTCTCTAGGCCAGATGACCTGATCTCATTGAAGAAGGTCCTTTATATTTGCTTCACTTGCACTGGGTTTCAATTCCCTCCATGATCCCTCCTATCACTTTCCTTGATAATGATGACAGTTGACCTTTATAGGTCTTAGACTTTAACACTTGAAGGTCTGTAGAGTGCTTTATATGTGTTGTCTTCTTCCATCATCACAGCAATTCTGTGAAATAGATGTCATTTTTATCTCCATTTTACAGATCAGGAAACTGAAGCTGACAGAGATTAATTTACTGGAAGGGGGTATGCAGTGTTTAAAAATTTGAAAGCCATAATTTCTGGGGAATTAATCATTTTACTAGTAACACTAGCATTTTAATAAAAAGAGATCAGCGGCACTCTCAAATGCCAAAGACAATCTAGCAGTGGGTTCACAGTTTATATGCCCTCGGAAGAGGGGTGTTCCTGAGGGCGGCGATCAACTCTGATTGGCCAACAATTAATGAGAGAATGAATATTACAATGAAGGGCTAAACAATTATTGAGAGAATGAACATTACAATGAGGGGCTAAGAGTGACATCATGTCACAGAGACACTGTCTGTAAACCTAGACCACCCCCCAGCCTTCGCCAATCTAGACAAAAGATCTACTTCCACCTAAGCTTAATTTAGTGAAATACTACATTAGATTAGAGATTCCTTGTAAGGTTAGGTGGGGTCTGATACTGGAGGAAGTTAGTTCACCCTTCAGAGACTGAGTTTTTGAAACAAGGACTTTAGAAAAAAAGGGGGACTCTGGATCTCCCCAAATAATTGGTTATTAAAAATCATTTCCCCCAGGTGAGAGGGTCTCATAGCAATAAGTGCCTGAAGCAGAATTCACATTCAGGTCTTCTTGACTCCAAATCCAGGATTCTAGGTCCTATACCACCTAGCTACCTCCAAGAAGATAGAAAAGACAGAAGAAAACTAGGAGTTGAGTAGTTACACTTTCTTTCACATATTTCACTCATCCCAAACAAAAGTCCTGTCCTGTCTGTCCAACGTAAGGAGGTTTCCAGGAAATTGGATAATAAGTCTGGGAGAGTTATGATTGCAGACTGAAGAGGAATGAAGACATTGGTTGGCCTAGGTTTCCTTCTTCAGGAGGCTCCTTCTGGATCCAATAAGTGTAGAAGTGCATCCCAGGCAATCACCAACACTTGACCTTTGTCTTGCCTCTAGACTTTAATGACTCTGGAGGTGAGAGTGAAGCCTTTGCACAACTCTGCCTCACTTAAATCCAATTTACATGCAAGTCAAGCCATGACCCTCATGATGTCATTGGTCTTCTTCAAGAACAAACGACAAACAACAACAATAAGTGTATAACTATTTCGATCCTATAGTTGTATAGCTGCAAATAGGTAATATGGCAAAATAGGAAAAGTTCTCTTCTTGTAGTTAAAAAACCGAATGCTTCCTAGCTATGTACTATAGGCAAGACACAAGCTCCCCAAGACTCAGTTTTCTCACCTATAAAATACTTTGCAATATTTTTATTTGTAGCAGCAAGCTCACTTTGCCTTTGTACTTTATACACTGGAAATACCCTTTTCCCCATACGGTTTCCCCTTGTGATTAGCCGTTTCCTCCCAGCACTTCCATTTTAAGGAGGAGGCCCAGGCCAGTGCCTCAAGCCCTTTTCAGCTTCTTTCATGTGTTGTCTTTTCTCATTAGAATGTAAACCACTTGCAGGGAGCAAGTGGTTTCTGCTTTCTGCTTCTGTTTGTACTCTCAACACTAAGCACGGCACATGGCACATGGTAAATAATAAATTCTTGTTGACTTGACTCACCCAATTACAAATGAGGAAACAGACCCAAAGAGTTTACATTTCTTGTTCCTTGTTACATAGCAAGATAGTTCTGGACCTTGAACTAGAGCCCAAGTCTTTTGAGCCTCTTTCTATATCATAAAGCCGTTCAAAGAATATTAGAGATGGAAGTGAACTTAGAGATTATTGATCTACCTTCCTTCCTGAGCTGTTGTGAGGAAAGCACTTTATATGGTAATACAGTAGAATCTAACCAACATGAGGGTAGCCATTATTTTATTTTGACTTGGTCTATATTCCACCCTCAGAGAGTCAGATTGGGTGAAGTGAATTGAAAGCTGTCCTTGGAGATGAAAAAACCTGAGTTCAAGTCCCACCCAGACACACATTGGTTGTGTGACCCTAAGCAAGTCCCTTACTTCTCAATAGCCCAGACAACTTTTTAAATTTTTAATTATAGAACAAACGCCAATGCGCATAGGTAGAGGGAGTTGCCACACCGGGAAGGCTCTTTACCAGTAAACTCATGGGCCTTATTTAAAAAAAAAAATCCCTAGATAAATGCAAGGCTGGCCCACAAGTTCTCCTTGGAGTGGCAAATAAAATTGTTAATGGAGTTAGTTTCACTATGCATGAAAAGGCACCAAGAAACATTACCTCATGGGACATTTAGTCATCTCATATTGCCATGGTCATGATAAGTATGTGCAAAAAAAAAAAAAAAAAAGATCTCCCTAAAAAGAAGTACACTGTACATCAACATTTATTTCAGAAAATGAAAAGGTTGAAAAGATGACGGCTGGAAAGCAAGGACTTCCTTAAGCCCCCTCCCCCCAGGTCCCTCCAAACACCTATAAAAATGGCTCTGAACAAATTCTATGGATGGTCGCTGGGAAGGGTCTATCCCACAGAGATGGGAGCAGAGCCCAGAGTGGGCCATGCCAAGTGGAACAGGCATAGCTCCCTGAATCAGTGAGCTGTGACAGTTACCAGACTTTTCAACCCACAAACACCAAAGACAACAGAGAAGATTAGTGGGAAAAGCTGCTGGGACAGAGTGAAAGGAGCGTGTGGTCAGCCACCACCCCAGGGGCAGCAGAGGTGGTGCAGCTCTGAGGCTGCTTCCAGAGCTACAGCTGCAGTTACTTCTGGCCCCAGGCTTACCTGGTGGGAGGAATTAAGCAGAGGATTAGAGCAGGAGTGCAAAGCCTGCTTTGCCCTGCTTGGAACTGGGCTGCAATCCTGGTTGGCGGTTCTTGGGAGAGAAGGAGCCCTGGTATGGCAGGGGTAGAAGTAGCTCTGGAAATGGCAGTGCAGCCCCTCAAGCTTGGGACAAAGTACTCTCTAATACAAGCAGTTGTACCCCAACAAAAAGCTCAAGGGTCAAGTAGTTGGCTGAGAACATGAACGGGCAGCAAAAATGGTCTCATATTCAGACTCAGACTTTGGAATCTTTTTCGTTGACAAAGAAGACCAAAACGCACAGCCAGAAGAAGTCAACAAAGTCAAAGAGACTACATCAAAAGCCTCCAATAAAAATAAGAATTGCTCTCAGGCCATGGAAGAGCTCAAAAAGTATTTGGAAAAGAAAAGGTTGAGAAAATGTATGAAAGACTACATAAGACTCTTCATATTAAATCAACACATCCTTCAATACTTGTTAGCTTCAGTGCTAAGGTAGACTTGGGAGGACAGAAAACTATGTTGAAAAAGATGATTCAAGAACACGAAACTAGGGATCCAAACTTGTGCACTGCACAGACAACCTTTGGCTATGCATCATGAAGACTTTCTTTGAGACAAGAATGGAGAAGTGGTAGCACATCGAAGAACAAATAATGTAACGAAAAACAAAATCGATTATGTTTTAGCATCAGAAAATGACATTACTCATATGCTTTCAAATCAGTAGTCTTGTGCACAGACGATCAACATTTTAGAATAAAGATAAAAATTAATATAAAAGCAGAAGAAAAGAGAAAACATAGATCTAGAGCTGGAAGGGATCTTGGAGGGCGTTAAGTCTAATCGCCTTATTTTGCAGATGAGAAAACTGAGTCCAAGAGAGATTGAGTGACTTTCCCAGGGTCACACAGCTAGCCTAGAGGCAGCTACATGGTACAGAGGTTTGAACACTGGGTTTGGAGTCTGAAAGACCTGAATTCAAATCCAGCTTCAGACACTTACTATTTTCATGATTCTGATCAAGTCAGTTACTTCTGTTAGCCTCAGTTTCCTCAACTATAAAATGGGGTTAATAATAGAACTACATGCCATGGTGCCTCTCAATTTCCGAGATAATTTTTTTTTCTCAAGACAAGCCTTAGAAGGACGCAAGATAATTGGGAATTTGAACCCTTAACATCTCATTCTCAAAAATCTTCTCTTGCCAATAATCTGAAATAATGCAACTGAAAATCAACAGACTAAATAGGAAATATTAATATCTATCAATATCTTAATTAACTTTTAATATAGTTTAGTCCTCACCAGAAAACCATATATGAGATTCTTTGGTGGTGCCATTTTTACAAAAGGATTAATATGACTCATGAATGCACATTAAAAATTCCAGTAAATTTAATGAAGCAAAATCAGCCAAAATTGGAAGGAAAAATACCTGCCAATGACCTGTGAGAAAACATTTGTGTATTAATATGATTCCTTATAACAAATATATTTAGTTAGAATATATCCTAATATATTTTAGGTTCTTGAATCATTCTTGTCATGAAATTTCTGGCCCTACTGTAATAATCTTTAACACTAACGATCCTTTAATTTCTTCCAAGAATGGCATAGTAAACAGAGTGCTATACTTGGATTTAAGTAGATGTGGATTCAAATCCTTCTTGTGACTTATTAACTGTGTGGCCTTGAGTAAGTCACTTGACCTCTATGTTCCTCAGGTAGCTCCCTAGAGCTTACCTGCTAACATACGGACAGGTTACCACTGGCTTTGGCAAAGGGAACTTCCATGCAATTAAAATCACAGATTCTTGACCTATTGACTATAGATAATCAATTCATTTAAACAAACATACTCTAAATATCACCCATGTTCAGAACTTAGTGATAGGTACTCAGAGACATAGAAAGATAAATGAGATGCAGTTCTTATCCTCATGAAGCTTCCAACCTAGGAGTTGGTGATGAGACAAATAGATGAATAACTATAATACAAAACCTTTGAGTCCTCTTTGACTCTTTCCTCTTCTTCAGACTCCACATGCAAAGAATTTCCAAGTCTGATGGCTACTGAATTGGAAATATCTTTCAAAATCATTCCCACCTTCCCACTTCCACCGCTACTACTCTTGTTTGTTCTGACATTACTTCTTGCCTAAGAGTATCGTAATGACTTCCTAACTGCTCTCCCTGTTTCCATCCTTTCCCCTCCCTAATTCATCCTTTACATTACAGCCAAAGTAATATTTCTAATATGTAGGTTAGATCAAAATCTCCCCTGGTCAAAAATTTCCTTCAAAATAAAATACAAATTCCTCATCCTGTTATTATACTCTGGAATAAATCTCGCTTTCTGGTTTAGCCTTCCTTTGTCTAAATGGCTATCAATTTCTTGGCCAAGTGCCTTCCTCTTGTCTTGTACCCCAATACTCCCATCTTGCCTCTTTTCTAGAACTCTCCTGAATCATTTATGGAATTAGTATCAGCTAGATCTTCTCTTCTTGGAAGCTTACGAGATAAAAACTGTCCATGATCGGTGCCTACCTCCCTGTGACCTCATGAGTTGAAAATCAATATGATCTTCCTGAACAAGACTTCTCACTTAAGTTGCCCTGACTGATCCAGAACAGCAATGACTCTTAAGCTGAGATAGGTACTCTGACCCTAGAAGAAACTGCAGCATTACAATCTGCATCAAAGAGTGACTATGCAAAGCAGGTTGGATTATTTTGGGGGTGGAGATACAAACGAGGAAATAAGAAAGGTGAAATAAGGGAAAGAATGCTATACAGAGCCAGTGTGGTGGAGTATACTCAATGCTGGAGTGAGATTCAGGAGAACTGAGTTCAAATACTACTTCAGATACATCATCAAAAGAGAAATTTATTAAGAGTGTTTGGTACACTGCCTGGCACATATTAGGTGCTGTATTAAAAAAACACCTAACCCCTTCCCATGAGCAAGTTATATAATCTCTAAAAGCCTTAGCTTTCTTATGTGTAAAATGGACTTAATACTTAATAGTATTTACCCTACCTAGCTCACAGGATTGTTTTGAAGAAAGCAGTTTGGAAACCTTAAAGCACCAGCTAACATTTAATAGCAGGCATTGACGGAGCACTTACTGTGTGCTGGGCACTGTACTAATCCCTTTACAAGTATTATCTCATTTGAGAGTGAGATAATAATTCTCACTAAGGAATTTATGCCAGTATTGATATTGGTGGCCATAATTGCAACACCCCTTCACACACACACACACACACACACACACACACACACACACACACACACACACACACACACTTCTTAGTATATACAAATTGTCCAAAAATTTCCCTCCATTACCTTCCCTTCTCTCCTTTATTTCTCTCCTTTCATTACTTTTCTCTCTTCTTTTTGGCCTATTTTATTCTTGCCATCTCCTTTTCTTTCTGTCTCATCCTCTTAGCCTAATGAGACAAGTGGATGGGGGCTAGGGTATAGTCAGCTTTGATGTTGGACCCATTCCATTTTTTTTCTGGGACCCTTTACCCATATATACAAAGGTCAGTACCAGGAAAGAGAACAGGCATGTTACAGAGGTGGAGTTTCTATCAGTCATATTCTATCTCTTAAACACTTCAATGAGCAAAGACCAAGTGACATATATTTCCAGACAGATGAATAAAAAACTGGGATCTCAATGTTCTTAATTCATACAGTGATTCTAAATAGCCTTAAGTAGCAAAGAGATGTGCTGTTGTTCGCATCTGGCAAATGAAATTAGGGAGGGTGTAGCAGACTAAACCTCAGCAATTTCTTAGAAGTGCACTTATTTGTTTAGATTTACAAAATGAGCCATTGGCGAAAACTTGTGGACACACGTCCAAGACTGAGACACAAACAAGTGTTTCTTCTCAGCCAAAAATGGCTCCCAATGCCATTTGAAGATTCATGCCAGGCTAAAGAACAAACATGCCTTCTTCTTTTTCCGCTATAAGACCTCGCAGCCAGTAAATCCAGGATTTCCTCAGCTGGGAAAGGAAGGGAGCTCAAAAGAGGAAGGAATTCCATAAAACTCCAACTCTTCTGGCTCCCAAGACTTAGAAATCTAAGGGCAATTTGCAGTCCTATTTGTTCTGACTTGAAAGCGGCAAACTTAAAGCATGAGGGTATCTACGATCATATCAAAAAATGAGAGTTGGGCCCAAGCCTGTAAATTACTATGATATTTTTATTGAGATTGTGAAAATGTACCCTTAGTCTCTGTTGTCACAGGAACATTTTGTTGAAACACTTAAAAATATCTTGGCATACTTTAAAAGTGCTTTCACAAAAGAGACACAAAATTAATAGGGCATTTCAGTCAACACATCCCTTGCAGTCCTGTTTTTCCCCTCCCTAAAGCCACAAGATACAACAAAGCGGGCAAAAACAAGTCCTCTGATCACTTTCCTAATAGTAAGACCAGCTGGCTAGCACTGGGCAGATCCATGTTCCGATCTCCCACACTGTAATGTATATTCAAACAGCATTAAGCTGGCTTTACCATTAAATGTTGATTCACAATGGAAGTTTTAACTACTCACACTTATAAATGAATGGTCAGAATGGAGTTCTGTAGCTAATCCATTCACTATGTTGGAACCTAGGCCTTATCCTGCCACCTTTCCAACTCACCCTATTTCCTAGGATTCATGGAGTATAGGAGCTTTAAAGTCCATCACTATGATCTTTTAGAATCTTCTCGATTTATGATGGTCACTTATTTCCCAAGTCATCCTACTGTTCCCAGACGTGAGGCATATAATCCTCCTAGTATACTAGCCTGGAAATGAGTTTTCTCCCCCCACTTCGGTTATCTTATCCTCAACATGTGGAAATATTACCTCATCCATCCTTGTACTGGTGCCAGAGATTAACCCCAAAGACTGTCATGATAAATGTATAATTTAAAAAATAGTCAGCTTCCTCAAAGTTTATTTTGTCAGTCTTGTTTTAAACTTCATCTTCTGTTATGACGTGGCTACCAGAACTTGTCATTTTTCATTCGGCTTTGTTTCCACGGGTGAGGGCCAAATATGAAGTCATATGTTCTAGTAGCAGGGCACTTATCTAAAGGAAAAGGCTCAACAGGATTTTTTCAAACGTTTTTATTTGTTATAATAACACACATACGACAAGTTGAAAAACTTATTTTAGAAGGAAGCCAAAGTGAGATAGGTTTTAGCCTTTTGGTTAAACGAGGTATCACTTAAAACCTTTTGAAGGAAAGAAGAATTGAGTTCCTCAGGCAGATTAAGTCTTGGGTGATGCCTTTAGGTCCATCAACTTTCTGTACTAGAAGAATCAATCAACAACCAATTGTTCATAATGTATTTATTGATCTCTTGCTCTCTATCCAAACACTGTGCTAAATTCTGTGGGGGGCTCCCAAAGAGATAAAAGCTTCAATCCTTATTCAATTACTAAGATCATTTTATCTTATAATTAGTCTGCCAACTTTGGATCTCATTTATTCTACTTCTTGGTCTTAAAGGTACCATTTTTTTTTAGAATTTGGTTTTAGGAGGACACGCACATATATGGCCTTATCTATTAAATCACTTTTTCTCTTCCCCATCAAAGTTTAAAATTTGACTTTATTTCATTATAGCACTCACTGCTTAATTTTTAAAGTCATGTATGGGTCTATTACACTCATAGTAATATTATACTCATATTAATATTACACTCATATTAATACTTAGTTCTGGGAGCAACAGCAGTGATGAGGTTTGCGAATGCTGGAGTGTGCCACCCTTCTTGAATGAGGAAATTATTAACTTACTCATTTTCAGCATTTCAATTAACAAATATTTAAATCAACTAGTCCAATTCAACAAACATTCGTTAAATGGCTATTGTTGGTAAAGCACTGTCCTGGGAGTTGGAAGAAATATAAAATTTACATGAGTATATCAACAATTCAGCTAGCAGCTTCTGTGGAGGTGTAAGATCCACTAACAACCAGCACCCAGAAAGCTGCCAGCACAGGTCTTTTTGATCTGCTTTACTTAAGGAAAGCAAAGTTAAGGGGTTAACAATTTTACTTTAATCCAGCATACAAATATCATTTGCTTAGTTCAGGGGAAAAAAATAGCACCCTGAATTACAGACCAAATACAATTAAACATCTGGGCATACCGCCGGGGGAGCTCATTATAAGGGTTGGCCCACTCCTGCTGTGGCTCAGAGATCCAAGGGAGAATGCTAACCTTTGTGCTTATGTATCTTGTTCAGGGCCGAGGGCCCTGACCTCACCCAAGCTGGGTGTGGAGAAGTTCCCCACTCCCAATATCACATCAGATACAAATCAATGGCTCCCAATTGTCTCAGTGCTGATGAATACAAAAACATCCCACTTTATCTGCCCCATTCAAACAAAGGCCAGAATCATTAAAGGTCAACCGCAAAAAGTCCCACCTTAATTACTCTTACAATGGGGCCTGGAGATTACAGACCAGCTGGGAGATATGGCACATTTTTGTGAGGTTTAAGGGAAAAAAAGGGCATTACCAACTAGGGGAATAAGGGAAGATTTCTAGAGAATACTTTTGAATTGAATTGTAAATGATGGATAAAAATGTAATAGACGGACTTGTGAAGAGTATTCCAGATATAAAAAAACTTCATGAATAAAAGCATAAGACATATTTAACAACACATAAGCAATAATAATAATTACTGACATTTATAACTGACACTTTACATGTTATCTCACTTGATCCTCATGAGCAACAATCCTGTGAGATAGTTACTATAGGTATTACTGTATTAATTTTATAGATGAGGACACTGAGACTTAGAAATTTTAAATGATTTTGCCTTTTGTGTGTGTGTGTCTGTGTCTGTGTCTCTGTCTGTGTATCTCAGGGATAGAAAAGGCTGGAAAAAACAGAGTGGCACTATATTGTGAAGTATTAAAAGTACTAAACACTGTAAGAACACATAGGAAATATGCTTAAGGCTGGGTCTCAGCTCTCAAGGAATCTATATTTTCAGTAGGGAAAGAAGTCATTCACGCACAAAGGAATAGGGGAATGATTACTGGTCAGTCATTTTTCAGTTGTGTCCTATTCTTCATTATGCCATTTGGGGTTTTCTTGGCAGAGATACTGGAGTGGTTTGCCATTTCCTTCTCCAGTTCATTTTACAGATGAGGAAACTGATGCAATCTGAGTTTAGTGACTTGCCCATGGTCATATAGCTAGTAAGTGTCTGAGGCCAGATTTGAACCCAGGAAAATGGGTCTTTCTGACTCAAGGGCTGGCACTCTCTCCACTGCGCCACCAGGGGAATGATATAAATATACAATTAAATGTCAAGTGCATAGCATAGGTAATAAATACTATAGGAAATTGGTAATTGAGGAACTCTTCATAATAGGATTTGAATTGCCTCTTCAATGATAAGTTGCATTTGGAAAATAGGGTTGTATTTGGAGAATGAAGGACATACCAGACTGTGGGAGTAGCATGAGCAAAGGTGTCACAGGGAAGAATGATCCGGTTGTGTTTAGGGGACAGTGAGAAGACCGATTTGATTAGAGCACAGCATAAGGTTCACAAGCAGTATGTTTTATGCAAAACTGACTATGTGAAGCTCCCTTAGGGCAGGCCTGAACAACATACTACCCGCAGGACCACCACATATGGCCAGTGAGTGGTATGTTGTACAGGCCTGGAGCAAGGGTTATCAAGTATGTGGTAACGAATGAATGAATGAATACTTATTATACACTGACTATATGCCAAGTAGTGTGCTAAACAATGAGTCTACAAAAAGAAAAGAGAGACAGACTCTGCTCTCAAGGAGCTTTCATTCTAATTGAGGGAGACAACGTATTCAGGTAGGTTCAGCTGCAGGGATGGAAAGACTCAGAGTCCTTAGGGGACATAGGCAGTTGGCAAGGACCCTTTTTGGATATGGATTGGACTAGGTGATTGCTGAGGTCTCTTCTGACTCTTAAGTTCTATGATTCTATGTGGAAAAGTAGTGGAAAGGAAAAACCCAAATTCCCTATTCTAAGCTTTCCAACTAATAGAAACATCGGGGGATAGAAGACAAGTTATAGGGCTGTCTCGAATATGTTGGACTAAACAAATTTCTTAAATTTTTTCTAGATAGTGAATAGATAGGTAAGAACTCTAGATAGATAGGGTACTTAGTAAGGGGAATTTTTTCCCTTTGGAGATCATTCCCAGAGGAATCTAGCACTTTTCCAAGTAATAAGCTTGTTACCTAAGACAAGAACTTAGCAAGGTGAACATAGTTCTGTAGGTCTGGTCAGAGCCTCTCATTACTTCTAGATTATGCAGTCACTTGACTAGTCTTTGTTGCATCCCCCCCAAAATACCCTCTCAATAGCCAGGATGGAGAAGCAACCATCTAAGGAATTAAATTTTTAAAAGAGTTGAATTAAATAAAAATTAGAAATGGAGACATTCCCCAAATTGTCCATTTTTTCCTAATAAAAGGAAATGCTACACACACTAATTGAGATCTGACCCTATCTAAAAGTACCTATTGCCTTGGAGTTCTTTCTTCTTGGTGTAGTTTCTTATGAATTATGTTGCTTCTTTGGGCTTTCCATCTCATTTCAAATATCTGCCCAATACCACAGGGACAGGCTTTGCCATAGATAACCATGAAGATAGCCATGCTAACTCTACAGCTGAAAAAATCTTCAAAAGAAACTACAGAGTGAGTTCAGCCGAAGACAGGAACACATGTGCTCCAAAAAAAACCGATCGCCACAAAGGTAGATGTCTTTTTCTAGTTCAACATCCCTTTACTTGCCCATTGTTACTTTCTTTGTACCAGTTCATTACAGCATTAACCTTCAACTTTACTTATCATTTGTGCCCTCTCAGACTTTGTTATGATAACTTATTTGATCTCTTCATCTGCTTGAGGCACTTCTTCCTGCCTCTGAACCCTAAATCTCCACAGCTGGCTACCTTGTTCACAATCTCAGCTTGTTCTAACTCAAAAAAAAAAAAGAAAGAAAGAAAAGAGAGAAGAGAAAAAAAGAAAAGAAAAGAAAAAGAGGAAAGAAAAGAGAGGAGAGAAAAGAAAAGTAGTGGCCCCAAAGAGCCACCATGGCCTTGGCAGGAATAAATAGGTAATGCTGTGCTAACTTTATTTCCTTTCTTGACAGGGTTACTAAACACCTCACACCTTTCCCCCATCTCAGACACATCCCCTCCCTTCCAACATACTCTTCAGTCCAGTATCACTGGCTCCCTTGCTTTTCTTCAAACACAACACTCTACCTCCTGACTGGGCATTTTCATTGCCTGTCCTCCATACCTGGGGGGGGGGGGGGTATTCCAGTAATACCTGGAATGCTCTCCCTTCTTATCTCTACCTCCTGTCTTCCTTCAAGTGCCAGCTTAAATCCCACTTTCTACCAAGAAGCCTTTCCCAGTCTCTCTTAAATCTAATGCTTTCCCTCCGTTGATTATGTCCTATTTATCTTCAAGATACCCTTTTTGCACCTCGTAATTTGCATGCTGTTGCTCCCATTAGATTGTGAGTTCCTCGAAGGCAGGGACTGGGTTTTGCCTTGCTTTATATCCCAGGGCTTAACACAGTGCCCTGCAAGCAGCAAGCATTTAATAAATGTTTGTGGATTAACTATATTATGGGGAAATGTTATACGTGTAGTTTATTTGTATTTTAGCAATGTACTTGATATGCTTTATCATGCCATCCTCCCAGAAGGGATGAGCTGCAAGGCTACATGATAGTTGAATTAAGTGGGTTTGGCATTCCTTCAATCAATCAACAAGTAATTATTAAGTGCCAACTACATATCAAGGACTGTGCTAGGCCTAGGGCATATAAATACAGTGAAACAATCAGTCAATAAATATTTGTTGCTGTTGTTGTTCAGTTGTGTCTGACTCTACGGGAGCCCATTTGGTGTGTTCTTAGCAAAGATACTAGAGTGGTTTGACATTTCCTTCTCCAGCTCATTCTGCTGATGAGGAAGCTGAGGCTAACGGGATTAAGTGACTTACCCAGGGTCACACAGCTAGTGTTTGAGGCCAGATTTAAACTCAAGTTTTCCTGACTGGAGGCCCAGCAGTCTATTTA
>CM053627.1:159071450-159122062 GCA_028646595.1 Phalanger gymnotis
GAGAGAGAGAGATTGAGAGGCAGAATTCCTCATTTTGGCCTTTGACTGTTAACACACAACTCTTGCATGTTGCATCCTAGGCAGCTAACTACTCTCCCCCATGCCTAATTCTAGTTCTGGCAAACATCGCCAAAAACTTACACATATTATATATTTCTGGGTTATGATAACTGGGAAAGTATATGGAAGATACTATACTGGCTTCATAATCAGCAGACCTATATTTTATGACCACTTCGAAACACTGATCTGCAGTGTGGCATTTGGCAAGTTGTTGTGGCCATATCTAAGCTAAATGTTGAACAGTGTTTTGCTGTTGTATACACTAACATTGGAAGAGTTTGACCAGTTAATTAAATATACTCTAAAACCTCTGTTTTAGGCAGGGCAATAAGTTACATTATCTATCATATAAGGAGGATAAATTAGGTAATGTTTTAAAAGCTTTGAGCCCTGTATTATCACAATATAAAGGTCAAGTTTTTATACAATGATTAAATTCATAAGATATAATTGCATAAGCAAATCACAACTTTAATTTTCTTGCAATAGCCTTTCATTTTCAATAGTAACTGACCATACAGTTATTACGAATATCACCTAGGAGATAACAAAATGCATGTGTGTGAACAATGTGCATTTGTATTTGGAGTGAATTTAATTACTTTTATTTTGGCTTTAGTTTAGATGTTGGCACAAAAATCTTTGAAGCAACGTGACTCTTAAAAGAAACACAGTTGTCAGCAGGATAGTTCATGTCAGCACAGAGCACTATTGTTCCAAAGACACTTGAGAGATAGTGGTCAAGAAGACACGATAATTATTCCACCAACATTCAGCAACCTTGCTAAAAGAAAAGGAAACTGAACTAACTTTGAGGCAGAAAAGATGCCCAAGTAAGTAGAAAGAGGGAGCATGGAAGTAAACTTGCATAAACTAGAGAAAGAAACTGCAAATGCTAAGGCAGTCATATCCCTAGTAATAAGAATTTTCAATTTTGTGTCTACGTGGACAGAAATTTTTGTCATTACTTAAGTGATATTTGTCAGCAGCATGTCTTAGAAACTTTGACAACCCCCAGGAAGATACTTTATGGCAGAGTCTTTTTTAAACGTATCCCAAAGGAGCTTTGGAGACTGCAGAGCTTGCTGAATAAGTGCCGGGATATTTCCTAAGTAGACGTAGGCTTTCTTGTGTTTCTTGTGCAATCATTGTTTCATCTGTTAAGTTTATGTGAGGTTTTTATTTCTGAACTCTTGTAAGGATATCATTTCTGAATTAAGTTCCTTTCTCTTGTCCTATCTTCAAATGATGTGTATTTTCCCTGTACCTTTGCCTTGGCTTCAAAACATAATTAAGACACAAGCAATGAACAGTACAAGTGCTAGTTCCTTTAGGCAGGAAATTGATTGCATTCATTTTACCACGACTTGGATAAGAAACACCCTAAGAAGGAAAAGAGAAAACCTTCATTATATCCCATACTCTACACTCCCAAACTTACTACCCTAGTTTTTACTCACTTTATTATTATCAGTAGGAGTAATATTTCAAAACTGACTTCCTCATACCCTGCAATATAAGTTGTTGGCTACCAACCAATATAAATTTCACTTTATTACCATCTGTCTTATGTATATCATTAAAACTTTAATCATTTAACCATGGATCTAGGGTATTTTTTTTCTAAGTTTCCAGAACTTCAAAAAGTTCAAGCTCTCTGACTTTTGCTAGTAGATTGGCAAGAGTAGGGGCCCAGAGAATTTCATCAGATATCCAGACTGGCAACTAAGTGAAAAATAATACCCCAGAAAACTAAACTACATTTTAGCTATTCCATTATAGGCTTGGATTCTAACCCTTCTTCAAGGGCTAGGAAACTTAAAACACATACACACATATACACACTAACACCAAAAAAAGTTTCTATACCTGGGAGAGTCAACAGTGGAATGTAAAAGAAAGTTAGATGAGTATTATATTGCTAGCTGTGTTATTCAAGACAAAAAATGAGGTCAATCTGAGCCAAAAGGCTATTATTATATTTAAAGTGTTTAAATACTGCCTCTCCCAGTAGCCTGTTCCTAATTGTTCTCCAGTGCTTTGCCAGGAGTCCTCTTGCCAACAGCACCTCCCCACCCTGATGATTCACCAGCTGGTGGCACCACCATAGGGATGCCTGGGACATCTCAGACAGCCCAATTTAATCCTCTGTGACTGTAGACATCTCTGAACACTTGGCCTCCCTACCTTCTGTGTTAAAATAAGGCCAAAAGTAGCTTCACTTCAAATACAGCTTAGTTAATCTTTACCATAGAATTTTCCAAATGCTTTTGCATCCAATTGGTCACTGCCACACAGCAAGACGGGATTAAGCGCACAACATCACAGGTGTTGCTACTGTCCAGCAACTAAATTGATCTGAAAAATTAATTTTTTTTCCCAACATACTACTAAAGCTTATAAAGTCAAAATGTGATTTCATTTCCCCATTGCGTTTGTTTGCCATCTCCATATGATATATTTAGTGGGTTTTTTCAAAAGGATGTTTAATTTTCAACTCATATTTAATTCCAGAAGCAAACCTATGATATGTGGTTGTGAGAGAAGAGCCATTTCATAATTTCAATAAATCCATTTCATGCTCTCAAAATATGAAAATAAGTAAAATAAGAATTTTAGAATTTGTATTTGTTTCCTTGTAAAATTATTTTTTTTACAGTCGGAAAATGCTCTCCTTTAGTCAGGAAGAGACCATATGTAATTCATTTAGTGACTACTTATGTGGTTAAGCATCCCTGCCAGACCTAAATCTATGATCCTATGATTATATGGAGGTTATCTTAAGGTTATTGAAATGATGAAAGAGACACCTCAGTGTAAGCTCCCTGAGGCCAAGAACTGATTTGCTTTTGTCTTTATACCTATAGTTCTAGGATGAAGCCACTGATTAGTAACTGCTTGTCAAATCATAGAACTGAATTTGTGTACCTCCACATTATGCCATCTGTATAATTATGATCATCCTAAAAGTGATGACATTTATCCTTCTGTGTATAACATCCTATTAAAATAATTAGATTGTTTTAGGTCTAGGGAAGAGGTGGGAAACCTGCAGCTTCGAGGCCACATGTGGCCCTCTAGGTCCTCAAGTGTGGCCCTTTCACTGAATCCAAACTTTACAGAACAAATCCCCTTAATAAAAGGATTCGTTCTGTAAAGACTCTAGGGGTTTGCTATATGACCAGGACTTATTTCACTAATGCAACTTTTCTTCCTTTCAATCACAACTTGGAGAAGCTCTAACATAAAAACAAGATAAAGATTAGCCTGTGGGTCTGATTGGCCTGTGTGATTGGCCCTGGTTTCCTTGCAGCTTTTTAGTCATCTAAGGACATAAAAAGTTTCAACCACAAGGTATTTAGGCCCTTTGGATTTGGTGGATTTCTGAAGCCCACCAAGTTGCTTTAATCTGCCTAGCTGGTCAGTTGCATTTCCTATAGAGAGAAGGGGAGTCCAGAAAAGTTAAGTGCCACTGTATCCCTGTGTTAAAGCAAAGTGAACCTCCTTGCATTAAATGACTAATAACTTAAAAGTGCCTCATTTTGCCTCTATGTTGAACCTAGCCTAAGAGGGTGCTGGTGTATGTTTCCAACGGGGCAGTACAATGGCCCTTTATTAAAGTCCACTAGATTCCCTTCTCTTTAGTTTTAAGGAGTTCATTTTAAATGAAAAGTTCTTAGTTCAGTCACAATCACTCCAGGATCCCCAATGAGGAAAAAGTCCTAATACCTAGTCAGAAGTTGGGTTCTCTACAAACTTTGCCTATTTCTAATTAACCTCTGGCCTCTTGGTGGTTGATATAAAAACCAGTTTCCTGGAAATATTTGGGTAATGGAACAGCAGCTAATATTAATAATTGACAAGCATCTGGAGGAGAAGCTTGAGGAAGACCTGACTTTTCTTCTTCCTTCTTTTATAAATTGCTGTTAGAGTTTATTGCAAACTACTGGAACACAAAGGAGACTAGATGAAGAGTTTGGGGAACTGCTCCCCAGACATTTTTTTTTACTTTTTTAAAAATTTATTTTATTTTTAATTTATAGAATAAAACAAGCATTTCCATAACATATAAAAAAAAGATGATTATTGCGCATGAAACCACAAATCTATCTACTATGTATAATTTGCTATTCAGGGCCAATATAATAAAAATGACAATTTTACCCAAACTCAGTGTCATGCCAATTAAATTACTGAAAAGTATTTTACTGAATTAGAAAAATAATAACAAAATTCATTTGGAAGACCTGAGCTTTCCTTGGGACTTTCCTCAGCATGGATCCTCCTCTCTGTGGTGTCCATCAAGCCAAGGACTCTCCCTGATATGTCTTCTCTGCCATATTCCTGTTCTCCCTTTGCTCCATGCTTGTTCCAATCTCTCCAAAGGAGAAGCTCAGAATCTCTTCTTCCTCAATTCTGAGATAACTTCTCTCTTTTGTACAAAATGCTTATGAAATGACCCAGTCTCTCACACCATGATTTTGGTGGATTTGATGAAGTATACAGGCCTTGTATGCATTCAGTTCTGATTGCATGACTCAATTTTTTAAAGTATTTTAATTTGATCAAAGTACCAGGATCAAATGTGCTAGTTTTGAATCCATTTTATGTAAGGAATGGCTAGTCTTATTGTCACAGGACAGCAAAGTACCTTTGCAATCTTTTTGTAATGGTTATTTCCTTGCCAAACTCTGGAATAAAATATTAGTGCCTAGAAATTACATACCCACATGTAGCAAAGAGCAAGGATCTCCTCTATAGCTATGGTGTATAAAATAGGTCTCTCTACACAAGGAAGAAGTATCAGGCTCACCACTTCCTGAAGAAGCATGGTATAGTAGAGAAAACACCAAGTTAGAATCAGAAGATCTGGATTATTTACAATGTTGCTCTTATATGGAAATTTGTTTTCTTTGACAATGAATATTTGTTACAAAGGTTGTTTTTTCTCTCTTTCTCTTGAATCATTTGCGGTTAGGGGAGGCGTTAATTGAAAATAAAATAAAAATTTTAAATAAAATAATCTATGTTTAAGTCTTGTTTCTGCCAATAACTAGGTATGTGTCTCTGGGCAACTAGAATAAGCCTCAATTTTCTCACCTGTGTAATGGGATTAATAATATTTGTACTACTTGCCTCAGAGGGAAGAAAAACACTCTGTGAATTATGAAGTGCTATATAAGTGTGAGCTGCTATTATTATACACATGGCCTCAACACTCATTAAGGCTCTAAATCATGAACAATATAATACTCATTAAGATATTAAGTTACTGGGGGAAAACAGAACATATCCTTCAGGATTTGGATAAGCAGTTAGAGAAATGAAGATTATGCTAAATGAGATTTGGTTGAAGGAATTGGGTTGTGTTCACCCTAGAGAAAAAAGGCTTATAAGGGACATCATAAATGTCTTTATGTATTTTTAAGGACTACCATATATAAAAGGCATTAAACTTATTCCTCGGATCCCTGGGGATAGAACTATGTATTCTGGGTAAAAGTTGAAAAGAGATGCATTTAGGTTTGATATAAGAATAAAATTTCTAACAGAACTTATTCAAATTGGAATGGGTTGCCTTGAAGGGCAGTAAGCTCCCTTTTACCAGAAATCTTTGATGGAATCATCCTTGACTTAGGTTTTGCCACTGGGCTCCAATTACTCTGGAGGAGAGGGTAATGCCGATGACTTTACACAGCTCTGCCTCACTTAAATCCAATTCATTTCAAGTCAAAAAGTTACCCTTCTGATGTCATTGGTTCTCTTTGAGAACAAAGAGCAAATAACAACAAACTGATGGATGTAGAGAGGGGATTATCTCTAATATGGATGTGGAGGAGAAAATCCAGTATTTGTACTAAATGGGTTAAAGGTCCCTTCCACCTTTAGGATTCTTTGACTTAGGAGCTGGGAGGTCACCTCATTCAATATTCTCATTTTATAAATGAGGCAACTGAGGCTTAGACAATAGAATGATTTGCCAGTGGGTACATAGATAATAAGTAGCAGAATCAGGATCTGAATCCAATTCTTCTGGCTTCAAATTCAGAACTCTTTCCACCAAACCATGCTGCCTCTATTTTTTAGCCCTAAGGTATGCTCTCTTCCAGAAAGTACTGGAATTATGTTACAATTGCTGCTCCCAGATGTTCATCCAACTTTTCAAATAGTCGAGTTAGAATTTTACGCTCTGATGTCCTTGAGAGCAGACTATCTTTTTGCCTTTCTTTGTATCTTCAGTACTGAGCAGAGTCTTACACATAGTAGGTGCTTAATAAATGTTTATTGACTGACTGATAAGTGCTAATAATCTAGCTGGTGGATTTACAGGTTTCTCCTTCTAATAACTTTAGTACCACCTCATCACTCACTAAAACTTTTTGCAAAAGATCAAGAAGAAGGCATAAGAAGATGAAATACAAATAAATCCATGGTACCATTAGTTGGCAACACTGGTGAAAAGTCTGGCAGAAAAAGAAATAGTTTTACTTTGATACTCAGATGAATAGTTGTGAGTACACAACTCACCAGGGCAGATCACAACCTTCTCACCTTGTATCATTCTTGTCCTCTTTCCATATATCCTCCATAGAAGACCCATCTAATGTGTTGAAGGCATTCCTCTGAGCCTTCTTTTTCAACATTTTATTTTCCCCAATTACATATGTTTTTTGTGGGCTGCCCGAAACCTTTTGGAGGCCACAAGTGGCCTGAGGGCCGTATGTTATGCAGGCCTGGCTTAAAATAACCAACCTTCTACTTTACAAAGAAAATGAAGGGACAAGGAGGTCTGGGAGAAATGGAGTTCCAATGAAAACTGATCCAATTAACACAAGATGGGAGAAATAAAGTGATTGTTATGATGGCCCTTCAAGGCCTTGAAAACAAGCAACATACCAGCATGTAGGATGTATTACATTGCTCAATATAAAAATGTCAGTTTCAGCCTACACTTTTTGTATATGTCTACTCTGGTCCAACTGTTGACGAAGGAAGGCCAAGCCAGTTCTGCCCACTGCTGTTGCTTATGAGTCCTTTGGCAGTTGCTTTAGCAGACAGTCACAGATGTGGCTACTGAGAGTCATTTCATTTGAATGTTCAATTGTTCATTATAGGAGCTGTCCCCAATTTGGGGAATTTTTTTTTTTAGATTTTTTTTTGTCTTTAATCTCCAAAGTCAAGTGACAAGCTCTATTCTAATGTTTCATGAAGGTGACCCAGGCTTGTGTCCTAGAAGAATGTGAGGCGTAGAGTGGGGTTCCAGCAACAGCCTGAGCCTACTGTCCAAAGACCAACCCAGCTAAGTAGCCAGAGATTTATCCCTAGAAACTTGATGACTAGCTACCTAACATGGCCTTGGGAACACATGGAACAAATACAAATATATTATCTACCTGAGAGAAAATTAAAGCAAAATTTTATTGAATACCTCTCAACAATGGCTACTCTTTGATAATATGATCAAAGTCATGGTGACAAAAGAGAGGCAGCATTGGCAAAATGATTAAAAATTTGGCCTCTGAGCCAAGAAGACTAGGGTTCAGAGCCTACCTTAAATATGGTCTGTGTGACCCTGAACAAGTCACTTAATCTCTGAGAACCCCCAGGTAACTCCCTAAGAAGAAAAACATCTGAGAAGATGATAGTCTGTACTGACAGAGGAAGTTCCTCACCAGGAGACATCCTACGTCAATGAAATCATAGGTCTGATTGAAAAAAAGATGGTCTCAAAGCATAATACCTTTGATAGACTGAGCTCTTTTCAGCAATACAATGACCTAAGACAATTCCAAAAGACTCATGATAGACAATGCTATACACATCTAGAGAAAGAACTATGGAGTCTGAGTGCAGATCAAAGCATACTCTTTACTCTTTCTCTTTTTTTTTCTTTCTCATGGTTTTTCCCTTTTGCTCTGATTCTTCTTTCACAACAAAAAATAATGCAGAAATATTTTTAATATGATTGGACATGTACAGCCTATTGATCAGACTGCATGCCATCTTGGGGAAAAGGATAGGGAGGGAGGGGGAAAAATTTGGAACTCAAAATCTTATCAAAGTGAATGTTGAAAACAAAAAAAAATTAATAAAACAAAGCATCATACCTGCCTTTTCATAATGCATTTGCAAAGGAATATTTCCTTCATTGTGATTGCTTCTATATTTTTAATAGTGTGACTAGTTGATAATTTTACTCAGTCAATCCACATTAAAGCAACAATAAGAAGTACAGGGGAAAGATGGAGTCAGAGGATCTAGATTCAACTCCTCTTCTCCTATCGACTAGATGTGGGACCTTGGGCCACTCACTTAAACTCCTCTGAGCCTCAGTTTCCTCATTATGTAAAATGTGGGAATTGGGCTAGCTGATTTTTGAGGTCCTTTTCAACACTAGATCTAAGATCCTATGTCAAAAAGTAAGAATGTATTGTGTTAACCATATGATTTATTACATTATCAATACAATTTACCTTTGTAAGAAAGATCATCGCTTGAAAATATTTCTTCAGATGAAACATTGGCATATGTGACAGTAGCTGAGGAAGGACATAAAATGCTGTAGCTTCCACCGTGCTTTAAAAAGTGGCTACAAATTCTAGTTTGACTTATTACTTTCTTTTTCAGCTTCAGTTCTATGTTAAAACTCCTATCACGTACTGCAATTAAAAGGAATTTTTCTTTTTGTAAGGCAAAACGCTGAATTTTTAAAAGTTACTATTTTGCTCTTTAAAACTTTAGTATAGTATAAACTAAAAATAGCATCTTTCCCATAGATGAAGGGCATCAGATTTGAAACAATGTATCCTCAAGATTCTACTTAGAGTTGTATCCTTATAACACAGGATATATGAATTTTTTAACAAAATAATTATTTCACTCATAAATGGCTCATTAAGAATTTTTTTAAAAAACCTCATCAAATTTAGTTATGGTTTTATATTTAGGGTTTTTTTTTCCTATTTCTCCCAACAAAATACGATTTCTTCTCTACATTGTCCTTTCATGACCTCTCATGGTGGAAGTGTAAACTGAAGTTACATGTACCAACAGGAAAAAAAAATGTTTTTTCTACCTTCTTCAGAGTTCTTGCTGAAACACTTCTGTCATTTGGCTCTTGGGGATGAAATTTAACAAATTATTTCTTGCTTGCATTACAGATTTAGATGCTTTTATGATTAGGGAGTATTCTCTGAAGTGAAATGGTAACATTTTTCCTTGGAAACTAAGTACTAAAGAAAAGATAATATAGTCTGTGACTCCCATTCACATGATATAGCTAAATGTATGTATGTCCTGCTTGTATTCAAATATATATTATATTAACTGTTGGTACATCTGCTTTATTTTAAACTGTATGGAGAAATGTTAGAGGTCAAGAAATAAAATTTTTACTATCACAAAACTATTGCAACATATAGTCTCAAATATAAATTAATTTGAGTTAAAAGGGTCAATATTCTTCTGTGGGGGGAAAAAAAGTCACAGTATCATAGACCCAGACAGCCTGAAAATCATTACTCGGTATAAAATTCTCAAGGAATTTTTAAAACTAATACAGCTACACTGGAACTTCATGGTAATTGTTCTTTGTAGAGCAGTATTCCATAAGAGCTAGATTAGATCCTGAATCCCATCACAGAAGATTTAGCTTAGCAAAATGCCAGCCTACACCATTTATTAGTTTGTATTTTATAACAAACTTTTATATAACATAATTCTGTCACTGGAAGGAAACACAGCAGTCAAACTGAATAAAAGAAAGATACTAACTGCCAAACCTAGCTCAGGATGTATTTTTACCCAAGGAAAACAAAAGAAATCTGCTACTCAGTCACAATAAAAATTTTTACCCTCTACACCAAAGGCACAATTTTTAGCCATGCATTGATTAAATCCCACAGCTAGGACTCTCATTTTACAGGTTCTTTAATTCAGTTCACCAAAACTATCTTTTAGGCACATTTTCAGCATATTTTAGGAGCATTTATCACCCATTTTTAAATCTGCAGACTTAGTTGCTGGGGAAATGAAACATGATGGCATATGAAAACATTGAAGATAATTTAGAGTAGGAGGTCCTTGAAAGAAGGGACTCTTCGTTTTTTGCCCTTCTTTGCATCTTCAACACTTTGAACAGGCACATAGCAGGTACTTAATAAAATGCTAAATGACTGACTAACCGTATGATTTAGTTTTATTTATTAGTTCAGATTGAATAGACTAATGTGGAATTTGTCAAAAAGATTACATAGAAAATACAGTATTGCTTTACTCTTTCACTTTCTATAAAATGGGGTTGGGCTTACAGATTTTGAGCTAATATATACTTTAAAGATCTATGATATTGTCAAGTCAGCTTAAATGACTTCTGGGGAGGGAGGAAAAGCTTTCTCTCAGATACAGATCACAATTGTCTGTCTTAGTAGGTAAATCTTAGACTCAGAATTGCCTGAGACACATGCAGGTTAAGTGATCTGCCCACACTAAATATAGTAAAATATAATTTATTAACTTAATAATTGCAACCAATCTATCGATAAGACTCTTAAGTACTTTGCAAATACAAGGTGATAATACATCCTGGAAACCTCAGTGAAAGCTACCAGATCAACAAACTTACAAATTATACCTAACTAATATTTCTCCTTGCTACTTAATTGTTGTTTAGTAGAACATAAGCTTCTCTCGAGGTTAGGGCTTATTACACTTCTGTCTCTTTATGGCCAATCAATGAATCATCAGGAAAGTGTTTTTTAAGCACTTATTATTTACAAGATACTTGGCGAAACTGAGGCTATAAAGAAAAGTGAGAAAATCCCTACCTTCAAGGAATTTACATTCTAAAGGGGACGATGTGTACATAAATAGATATGTAGAAGATAAATAGAAAAAGTAAATTACAAGAAGTAAATACCAGGTAGCCCTTGAGGAGGAGACACTAGCATCTGGAAGCAAAAGAAAAGCATAGTGCCTGCACAAAGTAACTGCTTTAAAATGCTGAGTGGTTGATTAATTTATTATTTTAACATATTCTCTAGGCCTTTAGTACATTAAAATGTTGTTTGAATTTTTTAAGGAGACAAATATTTAGGTTGAAACAAAAGAGAAAGCAAATCTGGGCTCAAGGTCTGTTTCTTTAAACCAATAATTATTTTAAGTTCAGAAGTGTCAAAAGTCATAATGTATTCATTCTCTGATCATTGAAGATTATTAATCTATCAATGGAATATGTATGGGTATGTATATATACATATATAAGAATAAGATTACTATAGAACAATGGTACAAATTTATCTGAAAGATTTAAGAATGGTACCCAACATCTCAACAGCTGGTTTGGAAAAGAAAAGTGCAAGGTCGCAAAAGAGAGAGTAAGGTATACCTGATGTTTTCACACTTCCGCCAACATGACACACAGACACACTTAAATAAATACAGGGATTTTTATCTTTAGTTTAGAAATAAAGGGGAAAAATCCTTCAAAGGAAGTTACCTATTCAGAGCTGCTACTTTACCCTTCCTTATGTTAGGTCCAGCAAAGAAATGGATCACAGAATCACAGATTTAGAGGTGGAAATCTTAGTCTGGCCCCCTCTTTTTACAGACAAGGAAATTTAGTCCCAGATAGGTTAAGTGACTTGCCCAAGGTAACTCAGGCAATAGATTGCAGAGATGGGGTTTAAACTCAGGTTTTCTAATTCCAAATACAGAAGTCTTTCTGTTCTATTTGCTGCCTTTCAAATGGAATGAATGGAATGCCCTCTAAATAGAATTAATATACTCTCACAGATGAAGGTTCCTAGATACTATTAAACTAAGAGACTAAAAGTATGTGCAGTATGTATATATTACACACCAAAATAATTTCTTACTTTTACAAACTAAAAAAAAAATAACATTTCTCATATTGTTTCTTAAAATGTGGGATTTCTTTCATTAGATTAAGTTTAGAGAGAATGAGAATATACTACTGACTAAATTGGTCATTACTGCATTAGACTTCATTAACGACATGGTGATAACTACTCTTCTGAAATCCAGACTTTTTTCTTGGTTTTTTTTTGGTTTGTTTGTTTTTATTGCATGAACATTATAGTGTTCTCATATTGACAAAAATAGCCAAGGCATGTTGCTAAGTGTCCTATTTATAGATGGAACCAAAGTGTAATTACATAAAGCTATTTTTAACACTCTTTAAAATTTTTTATTTTATTTTATTTACTTTTTCTTACATTTTAAGTGCCAAACTGTCTTTCCATCTCCCCACCCCACACTAGAGGTCACCATTTCACACACACGTACACACTGTGTGTGTATATATGTGTATATACATGCATGCTTCTACTTATCAGTTATTTCTCTAATTTTAGAAAAATGTGGAAACACTTGCACAAAATAATGAAGAATGAAATGAGCAGAATCAAGAGAACACAGTATTCTGTAACAGCAATATTGTTTCAAGAACAATTTTGAGCAAATAAGTTATTTTGACTATTACAAATACTCAAATTAATTATAAAGGACACATGAAGAAAGGTGCTTTCTGTATCTAAAGAAAGAACTAATAAAAGTATGTATAGAATAATTTTACATATATGTATGTATGTATATATACATATGTGTGTTATATATGCGTGTATATGTATATATGTATGTATACTGATCTGTGTCTAATGGTAGCCATCTCTAGGTGGGGGGGATAGAAAAAAACTTACATGACAATTTTGCTGTATATTTGAAAGGAATAGCGAGTTGTGCATAGCAGATTTGCAATTTCATGTGCAATCATTTTTTTTATTGTACTATGCTATGGAAATGCTTGTTCTATTCCATAAATTAAAAAACATTCCATGATATTAAGTTATTTTCAATAGATATTTTCAGGATTATTGGAAAACTGCAAAAAATTCATAACTCAAATTACTATACTGATTCTCATGATGTAATTGTTTTTGCTTGGTCGTCCCAGCCCACGGAAAGATCCTCTTCCTTGTATTTCAAGAATAGTTAATCCTCTTAATAGGATGATTGCATAGCTCCTCCATTTCTCACTATAATAGTAAAATATATTTATATAAGAAAAATTAAAACAGCTTGAAAAATTCTCTTATCTATTCTACTTCATGGTTTTCTAAGATGAAAAAAAGTTACAAACATATTAAAATAATTTCTAAGGCTGATTTGAAGAGTTCTGTTCCCTCTACATTATCCCAATCTCTCTCTCTCTCTCTCTCTCTCTCTCTGTTTCTGTCTCTCTTTCTGTCCATCCATCTATCTATCCATCCACTAATAAAATTTAACATTAATATAGCACTTACTATGCTCCAGGCACCATGCTAAGCACTTTACAATTATTATCTTATTCGATCCTCACAACAACCCTGAAAGGTGGTTACTATTATTATCCCCATTTTACAGATGAAGAAACTGAGGAACATAGAGGTTAAGTAACTTGCCTAGGGTGACACAGATACTGTCTGAGACCCCAGGTCCAGTGCTCTGACCACTGTTCCATCTTGTTTCCCTATTATCTATCGCTCAGGACTAAGTTTCCTTAATCAGTCAGATGAGGAAGTGGAAGTGGAAATTAGAGGCTCAGCTTCTAACTCTGTTACATAATACCTGTGACTTTGGATGATTTAACCTTTCTGGGTCTCAGTTTTTTCATCTGTTAAATGGACAAGATGAATTCTAAGCTAAATTAAAACAAAGAACTGAGATGCACAGTTCCTACCCTCAAGAAACTTACAGTCTGAAGGAAGAAGACCAGACCCATACATCCCACCCTCTATATACATACCACATAAGGAAACATCATCATCACCATCATTTATATTTAAATAGCATGTTCCCTTTTATGGGTATTTTTCACACATATTGCATCACAACAACTCTAGGAAGAAGGTGTGACAGGCAGCAATATCCTCATTCCTTCCTTTGAGGCATTTAATTGTAATACGGGAGACCACATACATATATGCAGTTAGATTTAAAACAGATGCAAAGCAGACACAACATAACCTTATAGAGAAAGACACACATCTGAGGGAATCAGAAAAGGCCTCTTGCAGAATGTGGTACTTGAAGGAAACCAGGGATTCTAAGAAGCAGGGGTGAGGAGTGAGAGTATTCTAGACACAAGGGGTAGCTTGTCAAATAGCAGGGAGTCAGGAGAGGGAAGAGCATGTGTGAAGAACACCGAGAAGGCCATGGAGTACATAGAAGGAAGAAATGTGTAGTAAGTCTGGAAAGGTAGGATGATATTGGGTTGTGGAGAGCTTTAACAGCTAAACAAAGGCAGTAATAAGTAAACATGCATTTATTAAGTGCTTGATACTTGCCCACTGTGCTAAATGCTGGCAATACAAAGAAAGAAAAACAAAGTTCCTTTCCTTAAAAGGCTCCTGTTCTAATGGAGGAAACAGCAGGCAAATAACTGTGTATATGTATGTACATGCATACATAATATACATATTTGTGTATATATAGTACACATATGTATATGTGTATATGTATGTGCATGTATGTGTGTATACATATATGTATATGCACATATGTGTGCACATATATGCATGTATGTATACACACAATATGAAAAGTAATCTTAGAGAAAGGGCACTAGCGGTAGAGAGGACCCAAAAAGGTCTCTTGCAGAAGGCGGTGAGATTTGAGCTAAGTCTCACTGAAGTCAGGAGGCTAAGGTGAGGAAGGAGAGAAACCAAGGCAGAGGGTACAACCGGTGCAAATGTAGGGAATAGGGAAATAGTGTCATGTCAAGAAATAGCAGAATGGACAGCATGACTAAATCTGAGAATACAAGAAGGGAAGTAAAATGTAAAAAAGCCTAGAAAAATAGAAAGGAGACAGGTCGTGAAGAGTTTTAATAGCAAAACAGAGGATTTTATATATGATCCTGAAGGTAATAGGGAGCCATTGGAGTTTATTGAGTTAATGGTGGGGGGGGGGGGCGGGGAGACGGTATGTGTCATGGCCAGATCTGCATTTTAGTTAGATCACTTTGGCAGATGAATGGAGTGAGGAGGGATTTGAGGTAGAAAGACTAACCAGAAAACTATTTCAGTAATCCTAAGGTAAGATAGCAGGAGCCTGCACCAGGGTAGTGGCTATGTGAAAAGAGGTAAGAGGATAAATTGGAGAGCTATTGTGAAGGAAAATTTGAGAAAACTTGACAATAGATTGGATTTGTGGATTGAGTGTAAGAGAGTAATTGAGGATGACACTGAGATTGCCAACTGGTAAGAATGATTGGGAAAATGGTAGCACCTTCAACAGTAACAGAGAAGCTTTTAGAGGAGAGGATTTGGGCCGCAGAAGTGGAGGAGAGATCATAGATCTAAAGCTGTAAAGAACTCCAAAGGTCATACAATCAAATCTCCCCATTTTATAGTTGAGGAAACTGAGGTCTGCGGTTATTAAATATCAGAAGCAACATGGCCCTTCGACTTCAAAACCAGTGTTCTTTTCTCTATACCCTGCTGTCTTCTAAGGATATCAGATTCCAGGTTCCCATTCTCACTTCTCTGGATACCAGAATTGCCTCTCAAATAATTTTAAATCTAATAGAGTTATCCTTTCCACTTTGAGGGGGTTAGAGGCATGGAGCTCCCATGATTTGGAAATCTACATAAAATTTTTTGGCCTTCCTTTTGTACCAGAGAAAAGTCTGAATTTTTTCTTTTTCTTTTATGGGATATTTACAGCACCCTATTGTAAAATTTGGGTTGATATATAATACTATACATATATTTTGTGCATTTCTGAGTTTCCAAACTTTTTTGTGTCATCTGCTTACCTTTGTGTGTCCTCTGTGGCTTCCTCAAAACTCCCCCCAAATTCCCATTTAATTTTTTATGCCAATCTGCGATATATCAAAACCGCGATAGGGAAAGTCATGATGTGGAAGGAATAACTATACAGCTACACTAGAACCTCACTATAATTATTCCTTGTAAAATGAAATCCAGTAAGGATTAGATTAGATCATGATCCCCACCCAAAATTAATTTAGCAAAATGATAGCCTTCTCTCTTCTTAGGTTTGCATTGTATATCAAATGTTTATATATCATAGATTTATCAGTCAACTTAAAATACAAAAAAGACACTGATTCTCAAAAACACAGGTCAGAACAACCAAAACTTGTGTTCCTAGAAATACGGCATTTATGGATTTTTGCCCAAGGAGACAAAAAAATAGCCTTCACTCAGTCACAATAAAAGACACTCTCCACCCCCTGCTCTGAAGCCATATCTCTTAGCCATGTACAAAAAAGGGAATTAAACTCTGTGGTTGGCACTCCAGGTCAGATTCTAGTTTAGGGTAAACACCTATATCAGTACAACATATGCTATCTGCTACACAAATACCAAAGACCAGTTGCTCTCCACTGCAGATTAAAGGGAATGGCTGGCTGGCTTGTTTCCTATAGCTACAAACAACTCTCTTTAGACTTTTATGGGAATTGTTTCTCCCTCCCTTTCTTGCCCAAGGTCAATCACCCCTTTTACATTTCACTAATCCAGACTCCAGAATTTGTCTTGCTGTTCTTTTCTTCTTCTTTTAACCATCAACTTACCCATGGTTTATTCTGGCTGAAGCTCAGGAGGAAAAAAAAGTTTTACTGTTCCTTTTTCTCTGCAAAGTTAAGGAGATGAGCTCAAAAAAGAGAAAAAGGATTCTGGCTACTGAACATTCAAGACTGCTTGCTGCCTTCAAAGTTTTCAAGTTATCAGAATGATTTCTCCTATGAGCTCTATCCGTTCTCTGACTACCATCCAAGATGGGGAGTATTGTGCTCAATATCCAATATAAAGTGGTTAATCGTGGATACAGCTTCGCTAGTTACTGTATAGGGATGAAGATAGGGACTGAATTTGTAATTTCCTTTACATACAGATAACTCTATAAATAAGGAAACCTCCTCTAAATTCAGGTCAGTACCTTTCTACAGTTTAAAGCCTTAGAGTTAATCTAGAACTAGAGGTTAAGTGGTTTGTGTGAGATCACACAGTGAGTATATTTCAGAGGTGTGACTAGAACATAGGTGTTTTGGGTTCCTAAGCTAACTCTAACCATTGTGTCACACTGCTGCTCTAGGTATTATATGACTAAAATCAAAGTCACATGATCGTTTTCCTCTAAGTCTTAACAATGCAAAAAAAGAAAAGCTATTCAAGTACACATATGAAGGATGGGCATACGAATGTGGTAAACAAATTAAGTGGTGAACTGACAAAAGTAAAAACTATTCCTATACATCCTAAAATCATTAGAGCTAGAAGGGATTTGGAAGGTCATAGAATGCAATATCCAACTCAATATAGGGATTCACTCTACATTTACTAAGTGCCTTTGTTATTTGGTTGTTTTTCAGTCATGTTCAACTTGTGGGTTTTCTTTTGGGGTTTTCTTGGCAAAGATGCTGGAGTAGTTTGTCATTTCTTTCCCCAGCTCATTTTACAGATGAGGAAACTGAGGCAAACAGGGTGAAGTGACTTACCCAAGGTCACACATCAAGTGAGGTCACATTTGAACTCGGTTCTTCCTGATTCCAGGCCCAGAACTCTGTCCGCAGTGCCACCTAGCTGCCCCAAGTGCCTACTATAGATAAACCAATGAAGATAGAGACATAGTTCCTACTCTCAAGGAGTTTATATTTCTCCTCATCTCACATAATTCAGACATCTTTCCCCCCTCCACCTCTACCCCACTATATCCTAATGAAGAGACTCTTTACATAAACCCTTGATCCCATTCACCACCTGATTTCTTCAAAAAATTGCCCTCATTACACCCTGCTATCTTAAATTCTTTCCTATTTACTTATTTCTTCTCTGACGCCTACAAATATGTTTATGTTTCCCCCGTTAGTTAAAAAAAATCCTCACTTGATTGTACCATCTCGCCTACCTATCTCTTATCTCCTTTGTGGCTAAATGCCTTAAGAAAGCCATTTACATCAGGTGGTTCCATTTCCTACCTTCTAACTTTCATTAAAACCTGCAATCTGGTTTATGACCTCATCATTCAGTTGAAATTGCCTTCTCCAAAGTCAATGGTGATTTCTTAATTTCAAAGGTAATTATTTTTTCTCAATCCTTATCTTTCCTCACCATTCTTGCAGAATTCGACCCTGTTGATCACCTGCTTACGGACACTATCTCCTCCCTAGGTTTTTGTGTAGATTTTGGTGTCACTGTGCTCTCCTCATCCTCCTCCTACCTGTTAAGTACTCTTTCTTGTTCTCCTTTTCTAGTTCTTCATCCATGGCATGCCCCTTAACTTTGGGTGTCCCCCCAGGACTCTATCCTGGCCCCTCTTCTTTTATTGTCCTATATTATCTCACTTGGTGATCTCATCAGCTCCCATGGATTCAATTATCATTTCTGTGCAGATGATTTCCCAGATGTTGATATCCAAGACTAGTCTCTCTTCTGAGTTTCAATTCTGCATTAGCAAATGCCTCTTGGGCAGCTTAAATTAAATATCTTATAGGCATCTCAAACTCATCATGCCCCAAATTGAACTTATTCACTTTCCTCCCCAATCACCCTCTAAACTTTTTTGTTACCACTGAGAACAACACTACTTCCTTAGTCATTTGTGCTCAAAAAAAAAAAATCAGTAGTATTCTTGACTTCTCACTCTCAATCACTCTACACATGCAGTCGTTTGCCAAATTCTGCCATTTCTGCCTTTACAACTTTTTTGACATCTAGATGGCACCGTGGATGGAGCTCAGGAAGTCAGGAAGGCATGAGTTCAAATCCGGCCTCAGACACTTACTAGCTGTGTGACACACTTGGTCATTTAACCTCAGCCTCAATTTCCTCAACTATAAAATAGGGATAATGATATCACTTACCTTGCAGGGTTGTTGAAAGTAGGGAAAACCATCAGACTGTATAGACCTGACCTAAATAATATCCTTTATGAATATGATGTGGAAACAATGAATAGATTTAAGGGATTAGATCTGGTAGATAAGAAAGCCTGAAGAACTAAGGATAGAGGTTCGAAATATTCCACAGAAAGCATCAACAAAAAACATCCCCCCCCAAAAAAGAAGAGCAAGAAAGCAAAATGGCTACCAGATGAGGATTTACAAATAGCTGTGGAAAGAAGGAAAGCAAAAGGCAAAGGAAAAAGGGAAAGGTATATCTAAGTGAACTTAGAATTCAAGAGAATAGCAAAGATAGGAAGGTTTTCTTAAATGAGCAATGCAAAGAAATAGAAGAAAAGAATAGAATGGGAAAGACAAGAGATTTTTTTCAAGAAAGTTAGAGATATTAAAGGAATGTTTTCACAAATGAGGAAACTAAGTTCCAATGAGATTCAATGACTTAATCCTTGTATATATTGTATTTCTGCTACTCTCCCACCAGGAAAATGTAAGCTCCTTGACAGAAGTGGCTATTTTTTTTTTGTCTCTTTATCACTTTTATTATGTGCACATAGAAATGCTACTTGAATAAAGACCTAGTACAGTACCTTGAATATGTTATTTCTGTACATATGTATGTCTATGTATGCATATGTATATACCTATATGTGCATATAAATACATACATGTGTATGTATGTATGTATGTACTGGGTGGGGAGGTGGCTTGCATAGTGGACCTATGATTTCATCTGTGTAATGAACTTATTGTGAGGAAGCTCCCTTTACCGATGTAGATTAATACCTACTCTACAATTTAGAATTAAGAGTAGGGGTTCTTAACCTTTTTTGTGTGTAAGGGATCGCTTTCACAGTTACCAGATACCATTAATATTACTATGGTTTGTGGCCTACGTCCATAATTGAAGGAAATATTAAATTTCAGTTAGCAGTTAGAGAAAATAAAAATGTGCATTTTTCCCCATGCCAGTTCAAAGATCCTGCTGAAATCTAGCCACATATTCAGTGGACCCCAGATTAAGATAATTTGATGATGAGTAACAGCTACGTTTGTTTTTGTATTTATATCCCTAGCTATTAGACCATTGTATGGTACATAGTAGGCACTTAACAACCTGCTTACTGATTGAGAGTTGCATTGATTTACCCAAGGTCACAAAGGCTGGACTTGGGATTTCCGGACTTTGCAGCTGTAACAACAATGTTGCTAGCAGCTGCTGACCAACAACAAAAGCACACAAGAAGGCTGCTAGCACAGGTTCTTTGATCTGCTTTTCTAAGGAAAGCAACTTTAAGGGGTTAACAATATTACTTTAATTAAACATACATATACCATTCACTTACTTCAGGGGGAAAAGCAAGCACCCTGAACTTCAGAGAGAATACAAACAGAAATTACAAGCGTACATTATATAAGCAGAGCAAATAAATACAAGTCAGGAGACAGGCTACTAGCTATCTGTCCAAGTAATACACACTGACAAGAGAGAGAAGCACCAACATCTAGGTTTTCAAAGCCAGAGGGGATGCTTCAATGGCTACCCAGAGTCTCATCACCAACACTCTTTCAATGAGTGTGCCACCCAAAGGCAAAACACTAACCTCTGAGTTTATATATACTTCTTCAGGGTCGAAGGGTATCACAATCGCGCCACTCAAACCCACATGACTTAGGCCTTCTTGTGACTTAAATGCTTGCTCAGGGTCAGAGGGCAGAACTAGGCCTTTCCTTGACATAAGCAGGTCATCAAAGACTCCTGATTCAATCAAAGATTCCTTAGTGCTGAGAATCACTCCAAAACAAAGACAATAAAAAGTCCACTTTGCTTGCCATTACATTTGAAAAACAAAACTCATCAAAGGTACTTGATTACCTCAGCATTCCAAAGGAGAAAACAGTAAAAAAAAAAAAAGTCCCACCCTAATTACCATAACAGCAGCTAGCTCTTTTTCCATGGTGAAAAGATGTTTCTTTGCCTCACACATACTATGTGCTTCATATATATGTTTAATTGAATTGGAAGGTCATATTTCTGTATTGGACAGAGCACTAAACTAGGAGTCAGTAGACTTAACTTTGTCAATATCTAGGTGATAAGTCAGTACAGACCTCAGATCTTTGTTTCCTTGTCTACAAAATAATGAGGTTGGGTTAGATAAACTGCAACACCTCTTTAAATTCTGATATTCTATAAGCCCAGTAGATAGACAACTGGACTTGCTTTCTGGAGAACCTAATGCAGCCTCCGGCATTTATTATCATGAACAAATAATTTAATCTAAGTCTCTTTTCAATTATATTTCAGACTATCTTGACAGCTATAATCCTATACCTCTCCTCTCTTTTGCAGTTTGGATTCAACTGAGACTGTTCTCTTCAATTGCCACCAGATGCTCTGTTCGGTTTAAACTCTAACATCATCATTATGCCCTAGTGCCAGGTACCCTCTGGGCATTGCCCCCCCCTTAAAGTTTCCTTTTGTGCTCCCATTAGATTGTAAGTTCCTTCAGGGCAGACACTGTCTTTTTATGTGTATCCCCAATGGATACAGGGGTGGGGAACCTGTGGCCTCGAGTCTACATGTGGCTTTCTAGATCCTCAAGGGCCATAGGTGGCCTTGAGGCCCCAGGTTCCCCACCCCTGGAGCCTTAGCACAATGCCTGACACATAGTTCCTACTTAATAAATGTATATTGTATGGTTTATTATATCCAAAGTTACAAATAATTTTTAATTGTCAAATCTCATAGACCTTTCTCAATCCTTATTCTTCTTGACTTCTCTGTAGCATTTGACATTGTCTATCACTCTCTTCTGGAAGAGGCCTGTCACACACACTCTCCCATTTACCCAATATACTCCAGTGGCTTCCCATTACTACCAGGATCAAATCCTCTGTTTGGCTTTTAAAGCCTTCCCTCTGCAAACTTCTCTGCCTTCCCAATCTTCTTAAACTTCAATGTCTTTCATTTGTTCTAAGATCTAATGACATTGGCTATCTTGCTGTTCCTCAACCTTGACACTCAATTTTCCCTCTCCCTGAATTTATACTGGCTATATCTCATGCCTGGATTGTTCTCTCCTCTCAACTTCACACCCCTGCTTTCTTCAAGAGTCAGGCCTAATGCTACCTTGTACAACAGGCCTTCCCCAGTACCAGAGACAGAGACAGAGTCAGAGATATGGATATGGATGTATGCATGTATATGTATATTACACACACCTATGCATATATTTGTATATATGTATATGTTCAAGCATGTGTATACATATATTTTTACATAGGGCTATATAGTAAACAATGTCTATATTACATGTGTATCTCTTTATATGTCTATATAGGCATCTCTCATGTAGAGATAATTATTCAATATACATCTTATATTTGATATACAGGACTATATCTATCTATAAATATATTCTTAGACACACATGTGAATATATATGTATATACATGTGTACACATATGCACACATACGTTTATATACATCTATATTTTGTGATATTGTTGTTTGATGTTGTCTCCCCATCAGACTGAGAGCTCTTTGAGAGCAAGTACTGTTTTTGTTTTCCTCCGTATCTCTAGAACAATGCACAGTGCCGGGCATATAGTAAGTCTTTTATAAATGCAAGTGGATTGTTAAGTGACCTTTACTAAAAAAATCTATAGGCTTAAATCTGTAGTAACTACTTCACAGGATTGTTTTAGGGGTCCAAGTGAAATAATGTAAATTGGTAAGTAAATCCCAGTTATTCTCACTAGCACACAAACTTCAGTGAGAGGATTCATGTCTAGGATACCAGCACATGCTCTAGGCTTAGAGAGGCCGAGAACTACATTTCCCATGAGGCAATGGGATTCGCCTATAAAGACCGTCATGCCTCTGCCTCAGATTCCATATAAACCCCTTAATTGTCTCATAATTTATTTAAAAAGCCCAGCGCTTTACTGGTTGCGGGAATCGACCTCCCCTTCCACAGCCCACTGAGTTATTTCTTCAGTTTCTCGCGCTCTAGTCCTAGGAGGCCAAATTCCACTCGGGTTCAAAGGTCACCTCCTTCCCCTCGGCGTCTGTGAACCAGCCCATCACAAGCGCGCGCAGGGGGTGAAGGGTGGTGGTTGGCTCATGCGTCACGTGACTGTAACCCAGTGTTTGGTCAGCTGATCCCCAAGAGTTCCGTGGCGGCTGTCGGTTCCCTTAGTAACTGTTGGGTACCGGTTTTGAGTGGCTCCTGAAGCTACAGGGAGGCATCAGGCCCGCTTTGGCTTTCCCCGTACGCGAGCTCAGCTCTGCCGCTTTCTGAGGCCGTAGATGTCTGGAACCGCCCGCGCCCGGCTTCTCTGCGCTCGGCTCTGTCCCAGGCTCTGGTCTTAGAACTTGGCTCCCCCGCCCTCTCTGTCCTTCTCCCGCCTCCAGGAAACCGCCGGCGAGTCGCTAAGCGGGCAAGGCTGCAGCGAGCAGAGTGGGCCCTGGCTGTGGGGCTGGCCCCCTCCATGCCGAGGAGCAGCCGGGCCCCTTGTCCCGCGGCCTGGCGGAGAGGAGCCTAAGAGAGAGAGACAGAGACAGAGAGCGCGAGTGCATATGAGTATGTAGCTGAATTTGTGCGGGGAACAGGTGTGTGTGTGTGAGAGAGTCAGACCCACTGTCTGTAGCAGTGCATGTGAGTGTGCAACTGGTTGTGTGTAGGTAACCGTTGTGCGTGTGTGAAAGAGAGGGAGAGAGGAGTACATGACGTCCGGAGTGTGTATGAGAGGGCATGTGAGTGTGAGACTGAGTGCATGTAGGGAATTGTATGTGTGTGTGTGTAAAACCCCTAGAAGGCCATCGGTAGTAGTTTATTGCATTGCTTTGCTGATCTCTCTGAGCTCTCCCCTCCTTTCCTGTCCTGAATGCCTACTTAGGCACCTTTTGAATCTAAGGCTGGAAGGGCTTTGAAGTCCCGTCAGTAAGGAGGATAGGGAATCAGAACAAGTCCGCAGGGATGACTTCTCTGTGGGTCTTAGGTTTCCAGGTGTCACTAGATTTCTTTATTTATATAATAGTGAGTGATTAACCCAAAGAAGACTAAAATCAGCAGACCTGTTGTCAGCTGTCATTGTCATTTTTAAAAGGTTACAATATTATCACTATGTATGACATTTTATGTAATTATATCTATATACTTAACATTTCTGTGTAAGATGGTTTTGTGTTTTCTCCAGTAATGCTTTACACATACTAAGTCCTTAAGATAAAGACTATTGAATGAATGAAAGACACACATCGAGGGACTTAGTAATAAGTGTTATATATCTATATTTTGATACTTCCCAATATCCTTACAGTCTGTCAAGTGAGGCCTTGCTGTGTCTTTACATAAAAAGTTTAGGAGAGTTGTAACTTAAAGGTGTTTCTTATATACATTAGTAAAAGGACCTTGTATCTATATAGTTTATAGCTCTTAAGAAATCTCTGCATATTTAGAGGAGGCTTTATTAATCTGCCTTTTCCAGTTTGTTTTTTTTCCTCCCCATTAATTATGTGTATAAATTGAGGAAGAATTTTAAAGACTGCTGTTTAAAGATTAAGTGTTTCAAATGTGAAATAAATTCTGGATAATGAAGTAAAATCTGGACAGTAAACTGTTGGAAACTATTTCTCTAACAGCTCAGGTAACTGGAAATACTGTGTTGATTGCTGTTTAAATTGTATTGAATGGTCAATACTTGAATATATGATAAATTTGTAAGGGAATGGTGTTGAAAATTTTTTGTCTTTAATCACTTTGTAAATATGTTAATGAAAAGATTTGTCATTGTATGCTTGTATGCTTTCAGAAATGTAAAATGCCTAAAAAGCTGTATATCTTTTTCCATTTAGTGTTTCCATTTGGGTAAATAATTTGTGAATATTTACTTTGGGAGTTGAAAACTACCTGCCGGTTATGGCTCATCAATATTCAAAGGATATACTAGATGAAGAATTTGAACAATTTATGAAAGAGGTAAGTTTGTGTTTTTAAGAGGTTGAGAAGCTAAAATGCAGTCTAATTGAGGAAAGCAACTGTCTTCTTTTTATTTTCCCCATCTCTGTCCTTTCTGTGGTTCCCAGCTCAGTGCCTGAACAATTATATCTTGAATTTGATTAAACATGCTTCATGATGTCACCATCTTTTGAGGAGCAGTATTGATTTAAAAAAAAACACTGGACTAGGAGTTGAGAGACTTGGGGCCTTGTTGTCATCCTTTAACCTTGGGAAAATCCCTTCAATGAGAGATTGGATGAGGTTTTCTTTAATGCTCCTTCCTTCACTAATAACTATTTGACTATTCTGTAACTTTGGTTTTTGACTATATTTGAGTATGTAATAAATACAAGTTTAAATTTATCAATATGAATAATTTTGTGTTTTGAATCAGTTAGCATTTAGTAACATTAGTTTGATTCAGCTAACATTTACTAATGTTCTTAATCCTCATTCTTCTTGACCTCTTTGCAACTTTGACATTGCTGATCACCCTCTTTTCTTTGATACTCTCTTCTCAAGGTTTTCATGACAGTGCTCTGTCCTTGTTCTCCTGTAGCATTCCACAGGGTTGTTGTAGGGGTCTAAATGAAATGATGAATGTAAATGACTAAGTAAATCCCAGTCATTATCACTAGTATATCAGACTTTGGGGGGAAGAGCTATGCCTAGGAAACTAGCAAGCTCATGGTGGGAGAGGCAGAGAACTATATGTCTAACTGTATGGAATTCATCTATAATGACCATTATGCCTCTGCCCCAGGCTCTGTATCCCTTAATTGTCTTAATTTATTGTGAAAGCCCAGAGTATTATCAGTTGACCTCCAGGTATTGCAACCCACCCTACCCCTCCCCTCCTTAGCCCACTGAATTATTGATTCAAATCCCTGAATGGAATGATGACTGTGAATGTAGAGAAAAAGATGTTGTGAAAATAAAATTGCTAGGACTCAGGGACTGATTGGATATAGGAGATTAAGGGTGAGGGAAAAGTGAAGCATGACTTCCAATGTTACATGTCATACCATGCCTTCTCACTTTTCTTTGATGTATAGTCATCCAGGCTATGCCCACTAACTGTGGGCATCCCCCTCCACTCTGTCCTGGGCCCTCTTCTCCCTCCCATGGATTCAGTTATCTGTGTATTCAGATGACTTTCAGATCTGTTTATCTACCCTTAACCTCTCGCCTGACCATTTATAGTTTCTTATCTCCCAGCTGTTTGTTGGACACCCTGAATCAGATGTCCTGTAAATATCTTAAATTCACTGTAACCAAAACTGAATTTATTATCTCCCCCCCACCCCGCCAACCTTCTCCCTTCCAGACTTCCACATTATTGTTGAAGGCACCATCTTCTCAAGTCTCCCAGGCTCTCAACCTAGATGTCATCCATGACTCCTCATTCTCTCTCACCCTCCCATATGTAATCATTTGTCAAGTCTCACCCTTTCTCCCTTTATAATTTCTCTTCCCAATTCTTTTCTTTTCTCTGACACAACCACTGACCTGAACTATTACAACAGTCTTTTGGTTGGTCTCTGTGCTTTGAGTCTCTTCTCACTCCAGTTTATCCTCTACTCAGCTGTCAAAATGATCTTCCTTAATGACAGGTCTGACCGTGTCATCTCTTTATTTAGTAAACTCCAGTGGCCCCCTATTGCCTTTATGATCAAATATAAAATCCACTCTTCGGCTTTTAAAGCCCTTCATACCCTGGCCTCTCCCTTCCTCTTCAGTCTTCTTATCCTTATTCCCATCCGCTTGCTCTTCCATCCAGTGACACTAGCCTCTTTGCTGTTCCTTGAATAAGACACTGCATATCTCTATTCCCTGCATTTTTATTGGCTGACCCCAATGCCTAAAAATTTCTCCTTCCTTATCTCTGCCTCCTAGCTTTCAGCAAGAAGCCTTTACCAGTCTTCTTTAATCTAATTTTTCTGAGATTCCCTCCATTTTATCATGTGTCACATTTATATACTTCGTTTATATATAGCTATGCCTGTCTTGTCTGCCCCATTAGACTAAGCTTCTTGATAGCAGGAACTTTTTGCCTTTTTTTTTGTATCTCAGCATGTAGCACAGTGCTACATATTAGGTATTTAATAAATATTTGTTGAATTGTTGACTACTAAGTGCCAGCTATAGTTAAGGCATTATTAGGTATTAGGGAAACAAGGACAAAAAGCATTCCTCATCAGAAAAGATACTACATTATAATCCATACACATTTATCAACTATGTATCAGGCACTGTGCTAAGTGCTGGGGATACAAAAAGAGGCAAAAGACAGTTCCTGCCCTCAGGGGGCTTACAGTGTAGTGGAGGAGACAACATGCAAACAAATATATGTAAAGTAAATTATATACAGGATGAACAAGAAATAATTAAGAGAGCGAATACATTAGAATTAAGAGGAGTTAAAAAAAAAAAAGAATTAAGAGGAGTTGGGGAAAACTTCCTGTAAAAGATAGGATTTTAGTCAGGACATTATACCCTGAGAATGTAACATGTATACAAACAGGAATAAGACCAAATAGAAGGTGAAGAGGGCAAAATTGAGAGGTGAGACAAAGTAGAAAAATTTGAGGAAGAGTGAGCAGTAATAACTGGCAAAGATCAAGGAAGATTTATTTCAGGAAAGTGCCAGCTGAGTTACAGCTTGATGGAAGATAAAGATCCTGAAAGGTAGAGATGAGGAACATTTTCTGGGCATAGATATGAAGGAGAGAGATGGAATGTTTATTTTGGGCAACAACTGGCAGTGTCGTTTGTCAGAATTGTGGGATTTGGTCTGTGATGTGAAGTTCAGCCAGAAAGGTAGGTCGAATCCAGATTATAGAAAGTCATAGTCAGCTAAGAAGTTTTTATTTTGTCTTAGAAGTAATGATCATCTGAGAGCCACTGGAAGTAGTGTGGTCAGACCTATGCCTTAGGAAGATAATTTTGCATGCTGTAGATGGAAGGATGTGGAGGTAAGACACTGGCAGTAGGGAAACTAATTAGGAGGTTGTTGTCATACTCCAATTGATTGGTGATGGGGACTTGGATGAGGGTAATGGCTTGTGTGGGTGGAGAATAAGGACAGAGATACTAACTGTTGTAAAGATGGAATTGCTAGGACATAAGGACTGATGGAATGTAGGGGATTAAGGGTAAGGGAGGAGTGAAGCATTCTTTCCAAGGTTACAAATCTGGAAAGATTGTGATGCATGAAGCAGAAATGCAGAAGTTTAGAGTAAACAAAGTTTTCTGGACAAAAATGAGTTCACTTTGAGACATGCTTAGTTTAAGGTAGAGGACAGAGAGAGATATGGGACTGGTCTGTAAGAGAGAAATTAGCACTGGTTGTATGTATAGATTGTGTAGTAATCTGTATAGAAATGATATTTGAACCTGTAGAAATAGGTGACATCATCAAGGGAGAGTATAGAAACGGATAGTCTGGGACATAGTTTGGGAGGTACCTTGCTCAGGTGTGGGAGATTGTTGATGGATCTAACAAAACTCAGAATAGGAAGATAGGAAGAGAAGAGAGCACTCACAGAAATGTTCTGTGTGGCTTTGCAGTGGCACTGGGAGCAAACTGGAATAACCAAAAGAAAGTTGCCAAAAAACTCATGAAGAATACGTATCTCATAAATATGTTTGTATTCTTTAGCTTTTCTGAGCTATTAAGGGAAGCTTCCCCAAAGTTCCACTTAATCTAGGGAAACTCTAGGTCTGTTTCCCCAGATTAACACTCCTAAGTAATTACTCTCTGGCCCCTAGAATATTTAGACTGACACCATAGGCTTTAGAATTGGATTTGTGGCCCTTTGACTGAATCCAAATTTCACAGAACAAATCTTCTTAGTAAAAGGATATGTTCTTTAAAACTTAGTCTCATTCAAAAGGCCACAGCTGAGGACCTAGAAGGCCATATGTGGCCTTGAGGCCACAGGCTCCCCACCCCTGGTAGAAGATGCTGTTCTCGGGGCCTTTGGACCTACCTACCCATCTTTAGCTATTGGCCCATGGTTAATATTGGTGTTGGTAGGAATGGTCAGCTCTTCCTACACATGGGTTCCCTGCCTGGAGGATGGCTTATAGGGCTTGGACTTGAAGTAGATCCAGTGGTCTGGGAATGCTATTCTCAGAGCTCTCGGCTCAGAGTCTTGAGATGCCTCCACCATGGTTTGAAGTAGTTAGAGTAGTAGTAGTAGTTTGGATTGCCTGGCACAAAGCCTCCTCTCTCTTCTTCAGGGTGATGTCTTCATGAGACCTACTGGGCTTCTTGTAAATGTGAAAAATATCCTTTCCATTTCTATGGAGTTAGGGCGGGTGGAAGGAATTGTGTGTTAGAGTTCTAACCTGTGCTTAATAGTGCCTTCTCACATAGTGTTATCTTGTATTTGGGAAATGTTGTTAAGTCCAAAACCTTTTTTAAAGTAAAGATAATTAGCCATGTTTTGAAAACAATATTTGTTTCTTTAATTCCAACTACTTTACTTTAAAGCAGGGCTTCTTGACCTGTTTCGGGGCATAAACCCTTTTGGCCGTCTGAAGCCTACAGATCCCTTCTCAGAGTATTTTTAAATGCATAAAATAAGATACATAAGATTATAAAGGAAACCAATTATATTGAAATAAAGATTTAATCTTTTTCCCCATCCAAGTTTAGAGAACTGAAATTTGTCCATGGCCCCTTTGATCTTAGGTCTGGAATCCCTGCTTTTTAGAAATTTTAGAAAGGTCTACTTTATTTTTTAATTAAGAAAAAACTTTTGTTCTTGGAGTATCAGTGCCATCTATTGACACTCAGAACTTGGGTGCGTTTTTTTTTATAATTATAAAACAAAATAGGCAAGTCACTTAGGAGAAATCTTTATGGGCCTATATCTCCACTAGATATCTGTAACTGGAAATCTGTGTTTGTGCAACAGGTTTAACAAATTCTGTGTACTCTTCATGCATATAGTTGAGTTATTGATTAATTGATAATAAACATTTTTATATACATACAGGTGTATGTCATTGTAACTCTGTACATATGCTTTAAAATCAGTTCTAAATAACTTTGTTTAGCTAGCCTTCATATTTTTCATATGAAAATGATGAACTCACTGGTAAGTATTGCCAAAAATTAGATGAGTAATTCTAGGATTATTGAATTAATCTTTTGTTCACTTCAGTCTGAAGGATGCTTTTAAGTCTGGCTTTGTTTAAGGGATGAAAGAAAAGTTTGTTTACTCTGAAATAGAGGTGTCAAACTCGAGTCCTGAAGGCCAAATATAGCCTACAGTACTACCAAGTGCAGCCCAAACTAGATTAAAATATAATTGAGAAATAGTTAAAAAAATAAATTTTGTTGTTGTTCAGTCATGCCTGACTCTTCATGACCCCATTTGGGGTTTTCTTGGCAGAGATACTGGAGTGGTTTGCTTGCCATTTCCTTCTCTGATTCGTTTTACAGATGAGGAGACTGAAGCAAAAAGGGTTAAGTGACTTGCCCAGGGTCACACAGCTAGTTAAGTGTCAGAGGCCAGATTTGAACTTTGGAAAGTAAATCTTCCTGACTCCAGGCCTGGCACTCTATCCACTTCACTGCCTGATTGTTAAATTTTCAGTGTGAATATTTATGCATTGGAAATCATCAACAGATGCTACAAATCAGAACTTGATGCATTGTTTTGCTAATTCTACAGACTTAAGAAAGTAATGGGGAAAATGTTAATAAGGCAGCTAAAATTCAAAAGGGTGTCGACACAGATTGAAGCATACTTTTTTCTTTTTTTTGTCTTCGTTTTCTTTTGCAGCATGGCTAATGTGGAAATATGTTTTGCATGACCTCACATGTATAATTGATATCAAATTGCTTACCTTCTCAAGGAGGGAGAGAATTTGGAACTCAGCATTTTAAAAAATGAATGTTAAAAATATTTTTACATGTAATTGGGAAATACTTAATGAAATAAAATTTAAAAAAACCAATAAAACATAGATAACATTACATTTTAAAACCAGATCGATAATTGGCCCACATGGATCCTTATGTATGAATGGTTTAGTAGCTTCCATTTCTATTTGAATATGATGCCACTGCTCTAAAATATTCTTGTGGATGCAACTGATTGGCCATAAAATTGACCTCCCTCTTATTACCCCTGTTCTTTCTTCCCCTCTCCTCTCAACACATGCACATTCTCTAGGCATGCTCTAAAGCCTATCCCACCAGTAAGAGGAGGATGTTCATTTCTCATGTTAAACATTTGGCAGTGCTGGGGACCATGGTGGCAAGAACTTTCTTTTCTGGATCTGCAGGAGCCGAGACTCTTGAGGCAGTTGAAGCTGCACACCTGCAGGGATAGTTGCTAACTTACAGCTCCACAAAGGCTGCAGAAGAAAGCTGCTTCTCTGAATGATAGTTGCAGGTTCCTACCAGTCTGACCACTAGGGGGTAGAGAAATAAAGATGATTGTGCTGGTTTGAATCCTGTTTAATTTACATCAATTTGGGATATAGACATTAACAGTGACAAAAGAATGGATGGCATAGTGGTGTGGCCTCCATTGCTTGGGATAGTAATCTCCCAGTAAGATGGTGACTGGGGCAATAAGAGAAGGAAAGGCAGGATATATAGTTGAAGACAAGGTTCAGAAATGATGGCATTAAGGCTTTTTTTACTTCTGTTGATTACACAAAGATATTAAGATTAGAAGAGATCTTAGAGATCATTTATTACAGATAAAGAATCTGAGTCCTCAGAGTGACTTTTTCATAGTCACACAGCTACTTGGTAGACCTACACTTGAAACCTATTTCTCTTACCTTTTGAAGGATGATTGCTAATTTTTAAAAATTAAACATATGCAGAAAAATATATTAAATACTTCTCTGTGCCTCTTATGGAAAACATAGCATTATGTAAATGTTCATTTTATCATTTACTATATGCCTACTATGTAAATCACATAGGTATTCTTCAGCCACTGTGCTAAGTACTAGGGATACAAAGAAAGACCAAGGATAGTTCCTGCTTGCAAGGAGCTCACAGTCTAATGGGGGAAAAGCATTCAAACAATTACATGCAAACAATTTATATACAGGCTAAATAGGAAATAACATCAGAAGGAAGGTGCTAGAATTAAAGGGGATTGGGAAAGGCTTCTTTTAGAAGGCAAGATTTTAGCTGAAACTTGAAGGAAATCAGGAAAGCCAGGAAGCAGAGATGATGAGGGAGAGAATTCCAGGGATGGGGGATTGCTGGAAAAATGCTTGGAGTAGGAACAACAGTAGCCTCGGCTCCTGAAGACCCAGAAAGGAAAGTTCTTGCCACCACGGTCCTGATGGTATTTTCTTTTTTTTTATGATGTAAACTTTTATATTCAGATTTTATACACAGGCAGCTAGGTGTCACAATGGACAGCTGAAACTGGAGTCAGGGAAATTTGAATTCAAATTTGGCCTCTGAGAATTATTAGCTATGTGACCCAGGGGAAGTCATTTACCCTCTGTTTGCTTCAGTTGCCTTATCTATAAAATGGGGATGAATATAATAGCCCCTCCCTCCCAGGGGTCTTATGAGAACAAAATGAGCACTTTACAAATCTTAAAGTGCTATATAAGTGCTAGTTATTATTATTATTGTTGTTATTTCCATATGTAGCTTATTATGGTATAAGATGTTGCTCCAAAACCAATTTCTGCCAGGTTGCTTTTCTGTTTTCTGTCCACCTCTTACCAAAAACGGAGTGCCTTCTCCACTATTGATATTTCAGGGTTTATCAAGTACTGGATTACTGTTTTTGATTGCTTTTGTTTCCTGCTTGTCTAGTCTATTCATCTGATTTGCTTTTCTGATTTTTAACTAGTATAAAGTGGCTTTGATGATTGCTGCTTTATAGTACAGTTTGTACTATGTGCCTTTAGCCATCCTTTTTCTCATTTTCCTTGACATTCTAGACATTTTGTTTTTTGAAATGAACTTAGTTATTCTATAAAGTGTTTCTTAGGCAATTCTAAGTTAGGCAGGTGTGGTATTATATGTGTAAATTATTTAAGAGGTTGTATTGTGATTTTTAGCATACAGGCAAGATATAACTTTAAGCAATTATTTAAATTTATTTCTGTTAAGATACTTTTATTACATTTGAATAAATCTTACATTTTGAATGATATTCTACTTGCCATTTCTTGCTGTTTTTTGTTAGTAACATATAAACATGCTGGTGACATTTATTGATTTATTATTATCCTGCTACTTTGCAGAGACCGTTAATCATATGACTTAACAACAGAGAGAAGGCAGAATTGCTCAGTTCTCTTTTTGCTTTTTTATCAGCTAACAAGAATGACCATTTGCAATAGAAATTGCAAAAAAAGAAAATGTGTAGCAGGACACTGACATGTCAGAGATTAGTAAGAAGGCCCTTAGCTGTCCTTAGTGAATTCAGGTCACCTGGCACAGATGACTTCCATCCTCAAGTACTGAAGGAACTGGCAGATGGGATTGCTGAGCCACCATCAGTGGTATTTAAAGGTCATGAAAAATGGGAGAGGTACCACAGGATTTGAAAAGAACAAATGTTATCCTGATTTTCCAAAAGAGAAGAAAAGAGAGTTGCACACTTATCCATTGAGATTGACTTTAATTCCTAGCAGAATTGTAGAACTAATTGTTCAAGAGATGATTGGCAAACATCTCAAAAGGGCATCAGTGATTACAAAGAGCCAGCATGACTTCATACCGATCAGACTAATTTCATTTCCTTTTTTGTTGGGCTCATTAAAGTAGAAAATGAGAGAAGACTGTGAATGTAGTGTGCCCAGAGTTTAGCAAAGCTTTTGATAAAACATCTCATATTATTCTTGGGGAGCACATGAATAGATGTAGATCAGACAGTGATACAGTTAGGTAGATTCTGAAATGATTGGATGACTAGACTCAAATAGCATTTACTAGTGGTTCAGTGTCAGTATTGCAGTAGGTCTCCAGTGGTGTACCCTAGGGACCTATGCTTTGACATTTTTGTCAATGACTTGAATAAAAAATAGATGTCATGCTCATCATATTTTCAGATGGCATAAAGCTGGAAAGAAGAGCTAATATGGTAGATGACAGATTCAGGATCTGAAAGGATCCTGGAATTGTATGGTTAGACCCTCGCTTTAGGAAAATTATTTTCTCAAGTAAGTGGAGGATAGATTAGAGTGAGGAATGCCTGTGTGAGTGGAATGAAGGGAACGTATGTGAGAGGTGCTATGGAGACAAAAATGGCAATATTTGACAACTGACTGTGTGGGATGAGTGAGAATAAGGAGTCAAGAATGACACTGTTATGAATCCGGGTGACTGGAGGGATGATATTGCCCTTGACAGTAATAATAAGAAAGAGTAGTAAATATAGAATGAAAGATAAAGAGTTCTGATATAGACATTTTGAGTTTGAGATTGCTGTGGGACATTCTGCTTGAGATGCCCCCAAAGCAATGTGCTAATAGGACTAAAGCTCAGGAAAGAGACTTGCGCAGGATATATAGATATTAGTGTTATCCATGTAGAGAGGATCATTGAACCTATGGGAGCCGATGGGATCGTGAAGTGAGAAATAAAACCAGGACAGAACTTTGGGGCCTATCTGTGGATTACATGAATGAAGAATCAGCAGTAAACTGGAAAGAAGTGGTCAGAGGAGGAGCAGGAGATAGCAGTGTCACATCCAAAGAGGAGAGAATAGCTAGGATAAAGTGATCAACAGAGTCAAAGGCTACCAAGAGCTCAAGAACGATAAGGATTGAGAAAAGATCATTACATTTATCAATTAAGATGTCTTTAGAAAGAACATTTTCAGTTGAATAATGACATTGGAAGCCAAATTGCAGAGAGTTTAGATGAGAGTGAAAGGAAAGGAAGAGTTGAGAAGAAGGTGAGAGATATAAGACAACAGCTAGTGGCCATGGTAGATTCAAGTTAGAGGTTTTGTTTTGGTTTTTTAATGATGAGGAAGACTTCAGAGTGTTCTGAGGCACCAGGGGAAGAACCAGTACATAGAGATCAAAAATTATATTGAGAATATGATTGTGGTTCATTCTTTTGGAGACCATGGGAGGATCTGGCATCAGAAGAACATGTAGTGGGATTGGATTTGTTAAGGGGAAGGACCACTCTGTGTCATCAGCAACTTGAGTAAAGGAGGGGATGCGATCATTGGGTTGGTGAAATGAGTAGAAGAGAGAAAGATGGAGCTCTTGGTGAATGGCCTCAATTTTTTCAGTGAAGTACCAGGTGAGGACTTAAGAGTGTGGAGAGAGGGAGTGGTGTGAGAGGCTTGAGAAGATAAAGAGGTTTGGAATAATCTCTAGGGTAAGTGAGATGGAAATCCATTGATTGCCTGCCTGCAATAAAGGCAGTAAGGATTATGATAAGATAACAAATTTGTACCCTGTCTGCAGAGGTTTTCTGGCTTCCTCCAACTCATTCAATAGTGAGTGAATAGGAACTAAAAGGGAAGACAGAGACAGTCTTTCAGGGTTAGGGTTTAGCAAGTTGTGGTCAGTAATAAGTAAATTGAGATTAGAGAATAGTAGAAGACACTGTAGATTTGTACTGGTTCACCAAAGGCTCAAGTTTGGGAAGGAAGGAGGATGTAACCAGAGTAGGGGTGATGGCTTAGGAAGGTACTGAAAATTGTGGGGATTGGAGGTCATGGTGAGAAAGAATTAAGATTAGTAGGAGTAAGGGCTAGGGGGAGCTAAGAAGATAAAAGGTTATAATAAGACAGGAATTTCAGAGTTCTTGAACATAGAAGTCGGAACACTTGTGGGTGATGCTACATCAAGAGTATATGCACAGCTAAGGTGGAGTGGAAGGAGTTGAATAGTCTGAGGAACTGAGAAGTTATGGTGTTTGAGAGAATATGAAGTATTATGGCATAAATGGGTAGAGAGTTAGCCTCAGAGCCTGGAGGACCTAGGTGCAAGCCCCGCCTCTGACCAATACTGATTGTGGGCCTCTGGGCAAATCACTTAAACTTCGAACCAAACTCTATAAAATGGAGATAATAAAGCACCCACCTCAGAGAGTTGTTCTGTGGATCAAATGGCATAGCAGATTTAAAGTGCTTTATACGACTTGAAATACTATATAAGCTATTATCATAATTATTATGATGATAAAGAGCATAGTTTGTGGGCAGGAATTGGGGTGGATAGGTAGGCTGCAAGTTAGGCATTAAATTCATTAGGAAAGGAGGGAGAATGTTCTGGGTGTCAGTAGATAATGGCCATCAGGATGTGATCAAGATAAATATGGACTCTGTGTTCCTCCAGGAGAAGGTGCTGTGTGATGGTGGTATAGGGAAATTCTGGAAGGAGATATTGCAAGATAGGATTGAGGTGGGTGGAAATGAGGAAACAGATAGCTGGGCTGGGGATGAGAGACCATTCACAAATCTGAGATTCATTATCATTGAGATGGGGGTGGGGGGAGTATAACCTTTGGACTGTGGGTCCAAGTAGATCATCAGGGAGGGGATTAGAAAGTTCAGAGTAGGCCCTCAACTGGAGGCAGCTAAGTGGATCAATGGATCAGGTGCCTGGCCTGGAATCAGGAAAACCTGAGTTCAGATTGAGGCTCAGATACTTACTAGCTGTGCAACTGGTGGCAAATCATTTAACCTCTGTTTGCCTTAATTCACTGTAGAAGAAAATGGCAAACCACTCCAGTACCTTTGCCAAGAAGCCTCACGGACAATATTGACATGCCAGGGTCCACGAGGTCACTAGGAGTTAGACGCGACTGAACTACTGAACAACAAAGGCCCTCAGCTGGGCAACTTCGTGGCAGGCTGTGTTGCTGTGTCCTAGGAGGTACCCCAAAAACTGAAATAGCAGACGGTATGTCTCTAGCCAAAAAGCAAGAGCTGATGTATCCCCATAGTCGGCCTCGTGGCAAACATGAACAGGGCCTAATGGAGTTGTAGCTTGAGAACCTCTTAAAGCCCAGCCACGATATAGGACATGGTGGTGTGCCCTAGGGCCTTGGACATCAAGCACAAACTTGGTTCTTTGTTGTAGTAGTTCTGAAGTTAACTGCAGGGTTTCTTGGTGATTTTTACCTGACGTTCCTTTACAGTCATGTTCTGTGAATATGAATTCTTCAAGTTTGCTACTTTTGTCCTAATGGATGGCCACTCTCTTAGAAACATCCAGGAAATCTACCTGCCTTTTTACTTCAGTGACTTCTGTTTGCATCTATATTTGATAGAAAATGATGTTAAAGAAGACCATTTTTAAACCTGGACCAACTGTGGCCAAGGATCTTTTTCTTCTTGTCAGTTTTAAACATTTATCTAACATAACAAAAGCTTCAAATATTCCCATTTGCAGACTTTTGATCATTTATCCAGGGACCAGTTTAGCTAAGTAAGATTTTTTTTCTCCTGATCTTAATGTCTTCAAATTCCACACATAATTAATAATGTTTGGATTTAATAACTGCGCTTAAAATTTCTCAAAAAGAATTTGAGCACAAATAAGAGACTGTATGTTTTGATATGGGTAGTGGAGGCATTTGCTATTAGAAATGCTTAATAACAAATGTTTTATTTTTCACAATGAAAAATGTCAAAGGAGCACTAATTAATTGATTATTTGCTAATAGTTCTTGCAATAGCTGTAAGTTCAATTCCCAATTGTAATAGGGGTTTAATAGATACATAACTCATGTAAACATGTGTATCTCAAATAGAATACCTAAAAGTACATCTTCACTAAGTCCTAATGTATATTTGTCATTAGTTTCTATCTTTTTTTCCTCAATAATGTAATTTTTAGCATTACATATGAACACATTTAGGATTTACTTTTCTAGTGATATTTTTCATCAAAATGTAATTGAGTAGTTGAAGTAAGTCATCTTTGCTAGGTTTTTATGCATTTTAAGTTTTCTCATTTTCACAATACCCAAACTACAAGCTTGTATGTTAAAATATTTTCTCTTTTAGTATGATTAAAAACAGTAACCTGAAAACATTAATTATGATAGCTTGAGTTAAGAATGCAACCATTTAATGATATGGTATGTAATGCTTATATTTTAAAGTACAAGACAAATTTTGAATATTTTATCAACTAAGAGAGCAATTTTCAATTAACAGTTGAATGAATTAATAATTTTTGTGTTCTTCAGTGGAAATAATCAACCCCTCAGGAATTTAGCTAAGTTTTAGAAGTTGCATCAAGCAAATAAGAGGTCATCAGGGGCACAGAGTTAGTGTCAGAGACAGGATATAGAACCTTCCTGACTGCAAATTCAGCACTCTATCCCCTAATATAAGTGAGACTTTAAAAAATAGTGATACAGTATAAATGTTTTTTGCATACCCTGTTGTTTCAGTCTCTTTCAGATGATTCACTTGGAAACTCAAAGAAGACGCACAGGCATCATAGAAAAAGAGATTTGAAGAATAAAAATTCGGCACCATGGTGGTTAACAGATGATGATTTTGAAGATGATGGTAAATACTTTCATTTCACAATATAAAGTATTTTGACCACAAGGTGTCAGTCAAGACCTTTCTTCTGTTCTAAATTTTTGAAAAATAAATTCAAATATCTAAGAAAAGCATGAACATGGTGAGATTTTGTCATTAATGTTCATAGCTGATTTTTTTCTGCTTTTCATAAAATTCCATCATGTGTATGACAAATAATTGTGAATGACTATTTTCTATTTCATGAGGTTTTATGTTAGGATGATTCATATTTTCTTAAAAGTACTTCAAATAACCTATACAACTTCAGGTAAAAGATATAAGGAATAGCCTTGGGGGTGTGTCAAGAAATGTAGAAATATGTGTTTTATATATGATTCCAAGTTGCTTTTTTTTGGTGGAGCTATGATTTTGTTGGTGTGATTTCCTCTACTTGTTTTAGATTCCAACATGATTTATGATCTGGTGCCATTCTTGCCTATGCCTTTCCATAAATTCCCTAGAACAGTACTTCTTAATCTTTTTTATATCCTGAAACCTTTTGTCATTTTGATTACATTTAATAACTGTGTGACCATGGACAATTTAACCTTTGCTTACCTCAGTTTCTTCATCTGTAAAATGGGGATAATAATAGCAAATAGGTGTTGTGAGGATCATATGAGATAATACATGTAAAATGCTTCTCAGACCTTAAAGCACTATAGAAATGCTGGTATCTCCATCACCATTACCATCATCATTATTTCCTAAATATAACGCTCAATGCATCACCATTATGGAACTGGGAAGAGAGCGAATATGACTTTTGTGTGTTTGTGTGAAAACATGTTTGCATGCTAAGGTTGATTTAGATTATGTATCCACACCAAGGCCATTCCTTCTATCTTTTATCTAAAGTTATGTATGTTTATTAAAGAACTTTTAAGAAAATATGAATCATCCTAAGGTAAAGCCTCATGAAATAGAAATATAGTCATTTATCACATACATGATGGAATTCACTTAAATGCACTTTTGCTCTGAGTTATTCTCAGGGAGGTTTATGGGAGATATAGGGAGAATGGAGTTGGAGGTGGTGGAATGTAATATCTTGGCATTGTTCAGGATGCATCTTTATTAGGTCATCTGGGAGCTGATTCTGTGGTAGATGTGGGAAGAACTTGGAGGCTTGGTGAGTTGCTAAAATCTCTTATAAAAAGGCTTGAGCAAGCATTTAATGGCGGGGGCAATAATGCTAAGTAGTAAGGCTGGGGATCAGAATTTCAGATGGAATAAAAGAGAGCATCATGGTCTGCCTTGAAACATTTACTTTCTAGGATATGATCTTGCCCTTGGGAAGAGAATATTGTACTCCAGGAGTGACAGGAATAAATATAAGATAATTAAATCTATTTGATAAATATTCAAGTTTTTAGAAATTGAATAATAAGAGGAAAGCTTTTGATGTACAGTGATTGCTTTGGAAAACTTTGAGAGTAAGTCATGGGGTTATTTGCAGATAATCGAAAAGGAGGAAATTTGAAAGAAGAGATCAAGACCTGGAAAGGTTACAGAGAGCAGTAAGCTACCTAGAACAAGAAAGTGAGCTATTAAAATGAGCTGTTGAAGGATATAAGTTCACTGAGGAGGAAGAGGAATAAAAATGTAATCAGGAGGTCAGGACAGTTTATGTAATCAGATAGCCACTGGCAAACGTCAGCTGTTACAAAAAGAACACCCAGCATTTTAGGAGAATTGTCAGAGCCATAAGCGTAAATAAGCTCATTTTTGTAATGAGCTGGGAACACATATCCCATAGTGAACTTATTGACTGAGACTCTTCAAAGCCTTATTGAATAGGGATGAAAGATTAGTGCCTTAAGGAAAGTTAGGCATGCAGGAGGGCCTAAGAAGAATGGATCACTTTGGTCCCACAAGACAAAGGTCTGTGGATCCTTCATTGAGAGAGAGAACTTAAGCAATGTTATCTGAAGCAAAAGAGGAAACATGTGAGAAACGCTTCGTGGGTAACAGACTACAAATTTATTAGATTGCAAAGCAAGGGACTGGGATAGTGTAGGGCTGGGATAGATGTTGCAAAACAGATTTAAATATAGATTTAGTAATACCTTGGGAGCCTTGTGAGGTTAAAGAGCATAGGAAAAAGAGCAAGGCCATGAATTTTGTGTGGTGAACTGTCTTATAAATGTGAGGTATCATATGCAAAAGAGAGTAGAGGCTATGTCACTGGCAAGAATTCAGTGGAGTGTGTAAAGAATCTAGATGGGATAGAGCTTCCAATATGAATTGTGGAGGGGAAACTGGAGTATTTATGCTATAGGCTTGTAAAATGAGATGATCAAAAGTACAATAGTTCAGAAAGTTTTATCCACAGGGCAATGGAGTTGGCCAAAGAAATAAATTAGAGTTGAACTGCTTTTGAAACTGGGAAAAGGAGAGGCAAAATGGAGATTGCCATTATTTAGTATTGTATTCTGGATCATGTATATTAACATGCTAGTTGCATTAGTATAGGGGCTGGTGGGAATTATCCAGGTTTCGGGTGACCAGTGGGCAAGCTGTTTACCAGGTGAGTTGGTGAAGAACGTGCCATTTTTGGTACAGACTTGGATCTAGCTACTCCAGTCATGACATAACAACGTGGAGGTACAGATAAATACAGTGGGTATAGCTATGGTATATGTCTCAGACCATCCTCAAATAAGTGAATTGCCTATCTGCACTGAGGAGGGTGAAGAAATGCCAGAAAGGGAAAGAATTTCCATACCATGAGTTCCCCGCTTTGATAAACAGCCAAACATTGAATGAGACAGAGAGGAGCCATTGGCTGTGACCAGAAAGGAGTTTTTCTGAGGATTTTTTCATTAAGAGACATGGAGCCTATGCTTGGCACCCAGTTTGGTGACAGATGAGGTATATTGGAACCCAGTTTAATGACAGATGAGGTGACAGTAGAGGAACTGTGTTTGTGGGTAATGTTTTTTCTGAGGAGGTACCACTGAGAATAAGACAAAAGACTAGTGAATATGATCTGGCCTGGGTAGTTAGGTGGGTATTCCTAAGGGAGAGAGGGAACTTGTAGCCACTTCTGAGTAAAAGAAGCTGGGTCTTTCACCTCCAGAGGGAGTTGCATTTCTTGGAAAATATCAAGCAGCTGCCATCCACGGTCATCTGGACAAGTGAGGATCCCTGAAGAAGGAGATTTGTGTTGGCATATGGAGAGCTGGACCTGAATAGAGTGGGGATCACACGTGGTTAGAGCCCTCAAATATTCCATTCACAGGTTTAGAAGATGCAGGTAAGATGCAGGATCATAAATTTAGAGATAGAAGCAACCTCAGAAGTAACAGAATTCAGCTTCCTTGTTTTTTTATATATAGCTCAGATAAGTTAAATAACTTGTGTTAGGTCACACAGTAAGTATCAGAGCTGGGATTAGAGCTGAAGTCCTCTTCTATATCCAGCACTTATAGGCTCAAGCAGGTGTTCTTTTTTTGTGCCTTAGGAAGAGAGCCTATATGTGGTCATTTGTCAGCTAAGTAGAAAAGTTTATAGTTTGCAGAAACCTAGTAGTGAAGCTTGTTTGTATGTGTGTCTTAGCTGAAAGGGAGACTGCCCGCTGCACCCTCTGGGAGGGGTACTGTGGCACAGATCTCTAGGGACTGCATTCTGGTGTCACCACACTCAGATGGAAATGATGAGTGGAGAATAAGCTGGGAATCACTGAGAGAAGTGGATTCTGTACTTTGGGACTGTGTACTACTGGAACCAGGATACTTAATTTGGGAATCACAGCCTGATTGTTGCCTCCCTTGTGCTTTGCCTCTCCATGTTGGAGTGAGAAATTTGAATCATGGGTTTTGTTGCTTATAGAGGAGTTATTGGAGTCCTGGATCCTCAAGTTTCACAAAGCACTATGGAAACCCACTGGGCAATAAAAGGAGGTTGGACCTATAGAAAGGAAAAGGGGAGGCCCTATTTACCAGACTAATTAAACAAAAGGTGGAGTGACTAAAGACCAAACTGGTCAAACATTGGGGCAGAAAGAAGGCCTGCAGTAAAGGCTGGTACATACACGGTATGAAAAAAGATTCTTCAGTGGACTGTAGGATAACCCAGCAGCTTCCATGTTCAGAATGTGTTATTTTTAAGCGTGCCATCATTAGGATACAAAGGGATATAGAACGAGAAGAGATTTAAAATCCTTTATCTTAGAAATTGAATTATACCCAGCGCCTGCAGGAAGGATGCTAAATGGAGAAATAAACACACAAGAATCACCAGCTTCAGCAAAACTCCAGATCAATGACCCCAGGATGAACTAACACAGTGATGTACAGGTTCAGTAAGGTGGTTTACAAAGCAACAGAGTTTGGACTAGGATTGAAAATGTATAAGACTGAACATTGGAATAAACAAGAGATTTGATATCTGGAACAGATGACTGAATGAGTTTTGGGAAGGAGCAGGGAAGGAGTTATGCCTTTAAGCACCATTAGGTGGAGAGTGGAATGTAACATAAGATGTATCATTTTGTATTTTCAGATGATAAGGAAAACTCAGATTATGCATCCTCACCAAGCTCATTCCCCATAACTTTCAGCTGGAGCCTTGTAGACTTAGTAAAATATTTAGATAAGCAGATGCTTGTTCTGAATTATTCTTTAACTTTGGAAGCCCATAACCAGGGTAGATGTGAAAGTGTTTCAGGGAGACAGTGATGTAAACGGGATTCCTTATTGATGGAAAAGTTCTCCACATGCTTCTGTTTACAGATAATATTGCACTGACTTTTGCTAAGTCCCAGAATACTACAAAACCTTCCCAAGAAAATCCAAAGATACTAGTTTAACCATCCATGATAAAAAAAAAAGATGAAAAATTTATGCATGTTACTGAGATAATATAGATGGCTAGACAACACTTTCATTAAGAATCTCTAAATCTTTATAGATGTCTCTCTGTTTTGGAGGAGTGTTGCAAATGGATGTTGAGCGTGGAGTGAAGAAGTTAGGTCACATTCTCCCAAAGAAGCTTTAAGATTGTGAGTCGGGGGGGTGCCTTTCTCGGAAAAATCAAAATTATGGGTGAGCCATAGAATAATTGATGCTGAGGATAGCAGATTTAGAGTCAAAAGAGACCAAGTTTGAATCCTACTTTGGACATTTATTTACTGATTGACCATGTGTGCTCAGCTGAGCTTGTTTGCTTGAATCGTTGTAATTCATCACGAGGCAATGTCTTGTCATAAGCTTCGTAAATATTGTAAATTCAGTACTGTGTGTTTGTGTGTACATGTACACGTGCACACATGTGCTGGTTTAGCTTGATTCTTTGGCTCTGTGATCTCATCCTTCTGGTGGTGCCTTCCAGCAGCACATATTGTAGCACATTGGTTCGTGTCTTCTCATCTTTCATAACTCTTATCCATGTCATCCAGTACATATCCCACAATAAGTCTCCCCAGTGAGGTGAATGTGTTTCTCTACATCTCTCGACATTGCGTGGATAGTAAGGTGGTATATAAGCTTTCAATGAAAGACCCCCTGTTTTCTCTCCGATGCCCTTTATGCAAATTGTGCATAGTTCATTGTTGATAATATATCACACCTTTATCATCTATCATGTAACTCTCTGGTACCCATTGGATACATAATCTTAATTGTTCAGAAACAATAGTATCACATGGTTTACAACCACATAGCAATGTCACCTGAGCTGATGATTCCCACATCTACTTATCCAACCCCTAAACTTTCTCCTAAGCTCCAGACTCTCCACTCCAGTTGCCTTTTGCATGTCTGGTATGGGATAACCTGTAGACATCTTAAACTCAACATATCTTTGTCTGTGGGGAATCCCTCTTCCATTTGGACCTTGCACAGGACAGGCTTCATAAAAGTGCTAAGCACCTTTGGTGAACATATGTCTCTCTTTTTTATACATCAGAGTTATTTCTATTTAACAACAGATGGTAAAGTATCTTTGATGGAGCCATATATGTATGTGTATAACATGTGTTAAAGTAATGGCCTGTATACCATGTGTATATATGTAGCTCTATCAGAGATACATGTATGTACATATGTGTGTATACAATGTTTGTACCTATATACATATTTAGGCATATACAAACACATATACAACATATATGCATGCATATGTATAGGAAATACCTTATTAGAGAAGAGCCTTGAAGAAAACATTTTATCAGATCAAGTGCTTTTTTATCATTGTCTTGGATACTACTTATTTTGCTTGATATATGTATATATGTGTGTATACATATATCTATCTATATGGTACTTATGTATATATGTATCAAGCGTATCACCAAGGTAAACAGTTTACAGAATGAGTGTAGATTAGAGATATGTGACTTAATATTATAGTAGAGCATAAATTATTTTTATCTCCATTGAATTCAAGAAGTAAATTATAGCATATGCATTATTTTGTTTTTCTTGTTTTTATATATTAGCAGATATTGCTTATTATGTGTATATATGTACATATGGCTTCTAAACTTGTGTTGCTATATATTATTACATATTCAGAAAGAAAACTAAGAAGTGAATCATTATACAATTGCAATATTTGTAGGATTGTATATTTTGAAATGTTAATTGAATAAAATAAAAATATCCATAGAAGATGTAGATAGATACACACATCTCCTTATATACTGATGGATAAAACTAGAAGGGTAGTAAATAGCAAAACATGGACAATAAGTTGATAAGGATTTTTTTTCAGAGGGGGAGGGCAGGGCAGTTGGGGCTAAGTGACTTGCCCAAGGTCACACAGCTAGAAAGTGTGTCAAGTGTCTGAGGTCGTATTTGAACTCAGGTCCTCCTGACTCCAGGGCCAGTGCTGTACTCACTGTGCCACCTAGCTGCCTCGATAAGGATTTTTTAATAACAAAATCTTTTCTCTTTTACTGAGTGGCACAATTGCATTTGTACATTACAATCCCCAATGTACCACACAAGGCACAAATATGTGGCATAAATCTGAGAAGAGTATCTAGACTAGACCCAGTATAAACAGAGGCAGTATGTGATAAAGGCAGTGTGGTTTTTGAAGGTGTTGAGGAATCCATTCTCAAGGAAACCTGAAAGAGAGGAGGATGAGGATAATGACTGCTTTGAAAAACAACCACAATAAAACAAAGATAGGTCAGATGATGGGGAAAGGATCCATATGTACAAAAATATTTATAGCAGGACTTTATGGCAGAACTGAAAACAAAGTGGATGGCTCACTCACCAAATGAATAAGTTGTGATAGAGGAATATAAAGTGGGGAGGAGTGAACTGGATGGTCCCTCCCACCTCTAGTCAATGTACCTAGGTATCTAAAGTGTGCAAGCCTTAAAGTATTATATAATTGTCAGCTTTTATTTATCCAAACAAATCACGTTAGAAATGCTTCGGCCTGCTGCACAGCACTATCTTAGAGTGGGAGGAATGCTTAATTTGGAATTTGCTTCCAGCCCAGTTACTAATTAGCTACATGACCTTGGGCAAGCCGCCTTACCTTTCTATACCTCAGTTATCTCATCTATAAAATACAGGGATTAGCTAAAAGAGTTTTGTGTTGCCTTCTGTCACACTCTCTGATTCTAGTGTATCTCAGCCCAGAATATATTCATCTGGTTCATTTGCAGCACTGCATCCTAAAAAAGAAGCCTATCTGACTCTGTAGCATTGAGAGCCAATATTCCTTTGTTTTTGGCTTGCTGCATCCTGTTGGAACGGTCTTTTGACCTCTACTTAGTTTGAACTCTCAGCAGGTATTTGGTTATTCATTCAAATACTTTGAAACCGCCCAAGGTCTATAAATAAAATAAGCAATTTTGAGAAGTCTGGGAGTTTCCTTTCCCTTAAAGTAGCAAGTATTAAAACTTGACATCATATCCTTACAGAAACAACGGGAAAGTAATTACTGTTGAGTAGTACTTTAGTAAGGTGTTCATTTAGTATTTGTTGCTAAATAAAAACACTTGGTAACATGGGTGGCATAGTTAGATTAACTTTTGTGTGTTGTCACAGATTTTAAACACACTTAAAAATCACCTGTGTGTAGAGCCAAGTGAAATTAGAAATTTTAGATACAATGATGTATTTTATTTATGAACATTAGGGTATTTAAAAACATTTTAACCATTGTAGAGTATAAAGATTTCCAACTTTTAAAAGTAGAAAACATACTGAAATTGGTCTATGAGTGTCTTTTCTTTTTTCCCTCCTTGTATTGGGCATTAGGTCTTTGTTTATCTCATAAGTAGAAAATGTACAGTGTTTACTTTTATTTATTGAGATAAGTTGTTGGGGTTTTTTGAGGGGGGCGCATAATGTAAAAATTCCTTTTTAAATGTTGAATAGCTTTCATTTGTAAGTCTCCCAGCCCATTTCTTTTCCTATACTAGTTAATTTTTGGAGTGTTTAACTACCTTTAGTGCCAGAGTTTCTTAAGACCCTTATTGGAAAGATAAATCAGGGATGATTATTCATATTACAGGAGACTTCTTGGATTTACAAAAGTAAGCCCTAAAAGCTTTCTTTTAAATAATATTTCTTGATATATTTAAAATATGATTTTTTTTCAAAAAAATTTTCATCTGCAGAGTTTTGAAAGAATTTGTCTATTGTGTAAAGTAATATTGAGCCATATTTAATAGGTCTGTTCTCACTAGCATGATTAGATAATTTTGAATTTGAAAAAAGCTGAATAATATAGATGATAACTTAGATAAATGTAAATTATTGGTAAAAACTAATGGGATTCTATCTATCAGACTCCTGGAATGTCTTTTAGAAACATCTATCTCTTAGTTTCTGAAGCTTGTCCTTGAAAATATTGATATAAATTCATTTCAGATGTGTTCCTGATAACTACTACTTAGAGTCCTTTTCTTTTCTTGCTTTTTTTTTGTCAGAGTGGGAGAAGGAATAATTTTAGTATATGATCACAATTCCTAACATAGTTTGTTTGGGGGTTTGGGGCATACAAGGAATAAATAGAGGTACTGGATGTCTCATGAAGGGTAAGGGAGGAAAAAGAATGAGAAATAAGGGTGGGGGCATGAACTAAATTTAAACTTCACATTTTTGCCTGCATGTACCTATTTTCTTTACCTTGCTATCTTCTGAACTCAGCTATACATTAAAAAAAAAGATATAGGAAGTGGTGTGGATATTGAACAGTTACACTACAAGGATGTGCCATGTTATATGCCAATAAATGTATCAAAATTATCTGTTCTGATGATTACAGATTGTATTGCTATTAAATCAGCACATAAAGCCTTGTAAGTACTCTGCAAAGACACCATCCTGCAGAGTTGTGGGTGACTATAAGAGCAAAGAAGGCACCATAAAGAAATGTTTAATAAAGATTCTGCAAAATACAAAAGTGTATTGTTATATTCAGGCAGAGTACATGAGCATCCAATTTTAACTTTTTTTTTTTTAAAAGAGGTCCTCTATAAATATGATTCTTGGGTTAAGAAACCTTAAGTTAAACCCACCAAGAAATACCTTGGCTAAATTCTGAGACTACCGTTTAAAGTGTGCATATGTGCATATGTACATGTATATATGTTTATGCATATGTACATATATATTTGTGTATACATACATGCACACGTATGTATGTGTTGGTATATCATTAAGACAGAATTCATGACTTCGAAGATAACCATGAATATGCCTGAATGGTCCAGAATTGCAGGATATAAGGAATTCTCTAAGTAGAAGGCAGAGGAGTTAAAGCATTTATTGAAACTCAAGAGTAGCAGACCCACATACCAGTGTCCCCACTTCGACATCCTGGCAAGAACCTTCCAAAACCAGTATGCCCATCTCACAATAGTGACCAGGAGGCCACAGAAAAACATTATGGCAGCAAGCCAAGCCATATTGGTGCTTTCCCCCCAATTTCAGGGCCCTCCAGCAAGAAGACCACCCACTGGCCTCAAGCCCCTGCTCAGCACTCTCCTGTCTCACGAGGGTCAGTCCTGCTTTTTTGTAGCGCCTGCCGCTGTTGCCGCTGCTTCTGCCGCAGTCTCTAAGCAGTGTTCCAGCTAGCTGACTGCTTCCTCTCTCCTTCAGCTCTCAACAACTGCCTCTTAGCTCTGCTCCAACCGTTCAGCAAGCTCCACCCACCACAGGCTTCCACTGGCTGCACTCCTAGCCACTCCCTCCAGGACCCTGAGAGCCCCTCCCCCAAAGCCTACTCAGACGGGCCAGGAAGATCTTCCCATTTGCTGATTTTCTTTACGGTTGGACAACCAAGAGAAAGTTTTATCTTCAGGAAAAATCAATTCTAATAGCTCAGCATTGGCATTTTTCTTTGACAAACCAGAGAATAAATTGAATTCTTACATAGGAGAAGGGAGGAATATGAGTCATTCTTTCAAAAAGAAACAGATGAGCAGGGTATTTAACATGAGACACTTAGAAGGTGAACAAGTACAGTAAACAAGAATGGACTAAACATAATCCTCTTGTCCTTCTAGGGAAAGGCAAGGTAATTTTTAAAAATTTAATTTGTGAAACTGATGAGAAATTAGAGAACATATTGGGTCAGAAAGAGCTTAAGGGAGTAAAAAGAGAAAGAGGAAAGGATGGCAATCTAGGGTAGCCAAAGCAGCAAGACACCCTGAGGGAAAGACAGAAGTCTCTCTTTAACATAATGTTTAAGAAATGCTTCATTTATTCAAAGCAGGAAGAATTGAATTAGTGAGTATATCACAGATTAAAATCCATGTTGCCTCATAACTGAAGGAGTATTTTGGGTTTGGGGAAGAACAGGAAAGTTGCTTGGATTGAAGGAGGTGAAGAAGGAGAATTGGGAGGCAATACAACTTGATTTCAGGAAGAAAAGTGATTTTATCTCTCATTTTTTTCTATTTCTGGGACTCTAAGAAAGTAAGAAAAAGAGCACGGGGCGTGGGGGGGGAGGGTGAGAGAGGAACAAGAACCAATGGCCATGAGAGGCAAAGAAAGGCTTGAGAAGTATCAAGATTTAATCTCCTGGAGGTAGAGATGTGCAACACAAGCTTTACTTTGGATTGTTTCACGGATGAGGATGGACTTCAGGAAACTCATCAGCAATGACATTTCTTAAAATATACTGTACTCTCGGTGGAGCCAAGATGGCAGCTGGAAAGCAGGGACTAGCGTGAGCTCCCCACCAAGTCCCTCCAAAAACCTATAAAAAATGGCTCCGAACCAATTCTAGAACTGCAGAACCCACAAAATAGCAGAGGGAAGCAGGGCTCCAGCCCAGGACAGCCTGGATGGTTGCTGGGTGAGGTCTTTCAAGCTAGGAGCGGAGCAGAGGGGAGCAGAGTCCAGCGTGGGCCGCATGGACAAACCAGAGCAGGAGCCAGGCGGAGCGGGCCCTAGTGCCCCGAAACAGTGAGCTGTGGCAGTTGCCAGACTTCTCAACCCACAGACACCAAAGACAACAGAGAAGAACTGCAGAACCCACAAATAGTGGAGGGAAGCAGGGCTGTAGCCCAGGACATCCTGGATGGTTGCTGGGTGAGGTCTTTCACGAATGGAGCTGGGAGTGGAGCAGAGGGGAGCAGAGCCCAGCATGGGCGGCATGGACCAACCAGACCAGGAGCCGGGCAGAGTGTGCCCTAGCGCCCTGAATCACTGAGCTGCAGCAGTTACCAGACTTCTCAACCCACAAACACCAAAGACAACAGAGAAGGTCAGTGGGAAAAGCTGCTGGGGGCAGGGAGATAGAGTTCCAGTTCAGCCACCACCCTGGAGACAGCAGAGGTGGGGCAGCTACAGAACTACAGCTGCAGTTGCTTCCAGCTCCAGGCCCACCTTGTGGAAGGAATTAAGTGGCAGATCAGAGCAGCAGTGCAGAGCCTGCTGAAGATCTAAGTCCAATCCAGGTTGGGGGTTGTTGGGGAAGGAGGAGTGCTGGTGTGGCAGAGCTGGCTGTAATAGCTCTGAAATCAACAGCACATCCCCCCAAGCTTGGAACATAATACTCTTTACAAGCAGTCATACCCCGCTGAAAAACTCAAGGATCAAGTAAGTTGGCTGGCAACATGGCCAGGCAGTGAAAACGCACCCAGATTCAGTCTCAGACTTTGGAATCTTTCTTTGG
>CM053627.1:159122562-159142612 GCA_028646595.1 Phalanger gymnotis
GAAGGGCTTGGAATATGATATTCTGGAGGTCAGTGGAGCTAGGATTAAAACCAAGAATCACCTACCCAGCAAAACTGAGTATCATGCTCCAAGGCAAAAGATGGATTTTCAATAAAATAGAGGACTTTCAAGCTTTCTCAGTGAAAAGACCAGAGCTGAATAGAAAATTTGACTTTCAAACACAAGAATCAAGAGAAGCATGAAAAGGTAATCAAGAAAAAGAAATTGCAAGGGACTTACTAAAGTTGAACTGTTTTGTTTACATTCCTACTTGGAAAGATGATGTGTTTGATTCATGACACCTCAGTATTAGGTTAGCTGAAGGGAATATGCATATACATATATGTATATACATATACATATATATATACACATATATATGTGTGTGTGTATGTATATATGTGTGTATGTATGTATATATGTATGTGTGTATATATTAGAGAGAGAGAGAGAGAGAGAGAAGGCACAGGGTTAGTTGAAAATGAAGGGATGATATCTAAAAGAAATAAAATCAAATTAAGGTATGAGAGAGGAATACATTGAGAGAGGGAGATAGGGAGAGATAGAATGGGGTAAATTATTTTGCATAAAAGTGGCAAGAAAAAGCAGTTCTGTAGGAAGAGAAGAGAAGGCAGGTGAGGGGGAATGAGTGAACCTTGCTCTCATCAGATTTGACCTGAGGAGGGAATACCATACACACTCAATTGGGTATCTTACCCCACAAGAAAGAAGGAGGAAGAAGATAAAAAGGGGAGACGATAGAAGGGAGGGCAGATGGAGGAGGAGGTAATCAAAAACAAACACTTTTGAAAAAGGACAGGGTGAAGGGGGAAAATTCAGTAAAGGGGGATAGGTTAGGAAGGAGCAAAATATAGTTAGTCTTTCACAACATGAGTATTGTGGAAGGGTTATACATAATGATACGCATGTGGCCTATGTTGAATTGCTTGACTCCTTAGGGAGGGTGGGAAGGGAAAGGAAGGGAAGAGAGGAGAGAATTTGGGACTCAAAGTTTTAAAAACAGATCTTCAAAAAAAAAAGTTTTTGCATACAACTAGAAAATAAGATACACAGGCAATGGGGCATAGAAATTTATCTTGCCCTATGAGAAAGGAAGGGAAAAGGAGATGGAAGGGGAGTGGGGTGACAGAAGGGAGGGTTGACTGGGGAACAGGGCAACCAAAATATATGCCATCCTGGAGTGGGGGGGTGGGTAGAAATGGGGAGAAAATTTGTAATTCAAACTCTTGTGAAAATCAATGCCGAAAACTAAATATATTAAATAAATTAAATTAAACATATAAAAAAGAAAAAAAAATATACCGTACTCCAAAGGAAGGAGTTTCTTGGTTCCCTAAGGGAGTCTTTGAGGTCATGGACATGAGGATCAACAATTAGATTTCTGATCTTAGGATGGACAGGGGCCAATGTAAGGGGATGCAATAGGATGGGGCCCCGTGACAGAGGATAGTGATTAACTTCCACCATACCACACTCCTCCTTCAGGAATTATGTCTATGAGTAAAGCTTATGTCTTTTGCGAGAGACAGGCAGGCAGAATGTTATTGCACTAATGTGTGAGCTAGACAGAGGAGGGAGCAAGGGTTGTCTTTCAGAATTCTTATGCTGTGTGAGGCACATACAGAGAGTAAAAAATAGAATTAGTAAGGAGAAGTTGTCTTCCACATCATTTTAGAAGACCTTAGAGTAGTAAATATAGGGATGAAATAAAGTAACATGCCTTTGAAAAAAGCCCCACAAATCAATGTACCACAAGATATTAAATGATGGAAAGTGATAGGGAAGATTTAAAGCTACAATTTACATGGACCGAGTGTTAACTGGGAAAAAGAGGGAGGTTATTGAAAAAATGTGAATGGGTTAAACTCTCCAACAAAACAAAAAAGAATTGTAAAATAGGATTTTTACTTATTGCACAATTTACATTTTTTCCTCAAAATATTTGACCATTTCAATTCTACCAGCCATAAATTTTCTACTTTCTTACGGTCCCTCTAACATTGAATTTTTCTGTCTTTGCCAAATTGGTTGGTGTGAAATGATATCTCTCAGATATTTTAATTTGCTTTTCACTTATGACCAATTTTGAACACTTTTTTTGGATTGTCCTTGACAGTTTGTTTCTTCTTTTGAAAATTATTTATATTCTTTGACCACTTATCAGGGATTGATGCTTAATTTTATCGATTTGTTTAAGTTGCTGTTAGATTTTGGATGTCAGACTTTTATCAGAGTTGTTTAATGAAAAGATTTTTTCCCAGTCTTTATGCTTTCTTTTCTAACTGCACTGATTTTACTTGTTTAAATTTTCATGTTCCTCTGTTTTGTCTTTTATAATATTATCTGTGCCAATACCAAAAGAAGAATATTGAGGTTTGTTGTTAAACACAAAGCATGTCTCTTTCTCTTTAATTTTTCCCCAAGACATTCCTAGTAATAATATGTGTATATTGAAATGGGGGGAGGGGGAAGAGAGAAGAAAATAGCATTTTTACCAGCATTAATTTTAATTTAATGTTATATTCTGGCCATAGCCTTATTTATTTGGTTGATACCTATTTCCACAACCAGAATAAGTCTCTTGTAACTTGCCCCACACACATACACACATGCACACATGCATGAGCAGCTAGGTGGCATGGTGGATAGAGTGCTGGGCCTGGAGTCAGGAAGACTCATCTTGCTCAGTTCACATGTGGCCTTTGACACTTAATAGCCGTATGACCCTGAGAATCTCACTTAACTTTGCCTCAGTTCCTCATCTGTAAAATGAGCTGGAGAAGGAAATGGCAAAGCGCTCCAGTATCTCTGCCAAGAAAACCCCAAATGAGGTCACAAAGAGTATGATACATCTGAAAACCAAAACTAAACACACATGTAATTTAAAATTAAAGACACTATACTTAATTGTTAGCTATAAAAGAAACATTTGATTTGATAATGCAAAATATTGCTTTTGAGGATCTCCACCAAGGTTTCTCCCTCATGTATGACAAAATTACACATAATTACTTTGAATGATGTAACAGAAGATAATGTTCTTCAGCTCTTTGACTTTCAGTAAGACAAGGGATAGAGTGAAAGACAAGTCAAGCTTTGAGACATACTTCTCACCATTGGACATTGGGCTTATGGACTAAAAGTCTAGAAATCTCAGACATGCTCAGTGTGTTAATTTGTTTTGCTTGACTATGCATATTTGTTACAAGGGAAGGATTCTTTCTACTGGGGTGGGGGAGAAGGTGATAGATTAGAAAGTAGTGATGGATATGCAAAAAAAAAGTAAAACTTTTTTTTTAGTCATAAGACAAAACAAAAAAAATTGAGGAGATATAAACAGAATAAGTGTGTGTATACATTTTATCTTTATTTTTTCTCAATTACAAGTAAACAGAATTTTTTAACATTTGTTTTTTTTTAATTTTGAGTTCCAAATTCTCTCCCTCTCTTATTTTGTGATTGATTTGATTTCAGTAGTACGCACAAGACATTTTTAACAAGTAAAAATATTGCATAACAATTACTATTTTTGTTCATTTAATTTATTTCTTATTAATAGTCTCATCAAGTGCTTTAAGTATAATGATACTTTTGAGTTAGTTAACTTTAAAAGGGTGCAGGACATCAAACTTTCTGTTTCAAAAAATTTAAATCCCAGTCAACCTGATAAAATTTGTAATTATACACAAATTAGTATTCTAGAACCAACCTTAATTTTAAGCAAAAAGGAAGGATACATGTTACAGTTATAACCATTGAGAGAGTAGGATCATCAGTATTGTGGAAATCATTATCTTTTTACTTCCTTTTGAATTCTGTAGTTAAAGCTGAGACAAAAAGTACTTCAGTGGGTTAGCGATCTCATTAGCGTGGCTAGTCTCTTCAATATTGTAGACCAGAAACCTTCCATTCCTGCTCATCCTCTGTCACAATAAACTTGCTGCAAGGAGGTGTCTTTTTGTCTGTTTCTGGATGCCAATAGAACATGTGGCCTGTTCATTGGTTGTCCCATGCTCTTTTGGTGACTAACTCATCTTTTATTTTGGTTCCAGATTTCTTGAATGGCATCCTTTATAACTCTTCTCCTTGGTATTTTTTCTCTTGTAATATGTTGCACCCTGCTCTCACACACCATAGCCTTCCTGTTGCAAACAATCTTAGGCCAATAATGTTAATGTACTGCCTGGCACATAATAGGCACTTAATAAATGCTTATTGACTGACTTATTAATGACTAAGTATGTTTACCTGTTTTATTTCTTCTATAACCTTAGAAGTTAGAGCACTGAACTTTTTTTTTCTTCAAGAGAGTCTTATATAACTTTGGCATATGTAAGGGAGAAACCTGGCATTAATGGAAAGTGTTGAAGGTATCTCTTTGTTTTGCCAAAGCAATTGCATTTTTATAGTTGACAAATAAGTACCGTGTATATTTGTGTTTTCCAACCTTTCGGGCAGTTGTATGATTTTGTAAAGATGTCAGCTATTACAGTTATCATTTATCAAACCTGTTTTCTTTTCTTATACCTTCATCAAGGATGCCCTTGAAGCATTGTAGATTATCATCATAAAACTATTTAGAGATGTCAGAATAGACATATGGGTATACAGTTCCTGCTATTCTTTTGGCCACTTTTTTATGTTACTGAAAATAAGATCAGAATTTTTTCCTATGGCTTTGATATCTTGCCTTCCTACAGATACCTTGACAGTCAATGTCCTCAAACTTTTGTTGCCTCTAATATATATCTCCACTATGGATACTTTTCTCATTTTTTTTCTTAAATGCCTTGTCTAGTTCCCCCTATAGCACATCTATGGATGATGATAAAATCTGTTTTATTTTCACTGCCCTCAATACTGAAGAATTTGTTATATATAAAAAAAAATTGCAGGTCTTTTTTTTTATGTTTGATATTCTTCCAGTTTTATCCATAAATGCCCTTGGATGACTTGTTCTTTCTGGCCCTAAAGAGCAGAAGCAAGAGCAATGAGTGGAAGTGGAAAAAAGACCAATTTAGTATTAATGTCAGGAAAAACTTGTCTGACAACTAGAGCTGGCCAAAAGTTGAATCTTCTTCCTTGAAAGATGCTAGGTCCTTTGCCTCCTTGAAGGGCTTCTAAAAGAGGCCTGATGACCACTTTTCTTCTATAGTATAATGGAGATTTCCTCAGGTATGGGTTGGAGTAGACAGCTGCTGAGGTCCCTTCCACCCCTCAAGTTCACTAGTTCTGTGACTTCTTAACTGAGTCTCTCACCAAGCTTCCTTGCTTCTCATAATTTTGAGAGAATATTGCTTATAAATATTCTGTTATATAGAATTACATGTGTACATGTGTGTACATGTATATGTGTATCTACATATGTATGTGTATCTATACATGTATATGTGTGTACATACACATGTAATATATATGTTTCTATATAACAATATACAAACACACAATCTTCTCTAGTAACCTTTGGTTATAATATCTCTTCTCCTGGCAAATATTTGTGGCTGAGATAGTTTCTAGGCTCTTCCAGTTATGTCAGTTGATTTATATTACTTAAACTTCTTTAGGAAGTTGTAATAAGTTTTCATTAGGGAATGAGTATATACAGAAAAATGGTATCCTTAAAAATATTTTCCACATCTGTTCTTGATGTGACATTTCCACTGATAAAATATACATATTTTGTTCTGTAATAGTCCTTTATTATAAATAATATTTATCATCTGATTTACTTCTGGCCTCTTTGTATATTAGTTTATAATCCCATAGACCATTAAACACAATTGATATAGATCTCATCCAAGTTCTTTAAAGATAATAAGTGCAAGTACAAGGAGGTCAGGGCACAAAGTCTTTCCTAAACTGTCATAGCGTATTGATTTAATGCTTGTGATTCAGTAAATCAGAAGCATTCATTCTGAAAATGAAATATATATCTATATCTATACATACATACATACATATATATATTTTTTAAGTACTTAAATGTATACTAGATTTTCTCATTACTGTGGGTATTTCCTTCAATGGTACAGTTTGCAGCCCCTCAGTATGTTCTCATCCTGGGTTGTATTTGTCCACTCCCTTCTAAAAGTGCTCCATAGAAGATCTTCCCAATGCCTGAAATTTCCCCTTTAGGGTCTTCTAATGGTTTGTGGGTCCCATCGTAGAATTCTCTGTGTTTTTCTTCTTTCTTGCTACATAATTGGTCTAGCTCTTTTTCCAGTTATGTATTTCCCAACCATCTTTTACACAGCTTTTATATAATTAATATTCTTTGATAATATGCTAATGCCTGTTTTATGTTTACCGTGAGAGTGCACCATTACCCATTGTTTTACCTGTGATTTTGACTCTTTGGAGATTGTGATTTTCCATGCTGCATGACTACAAATTATGAACCAGCATACTGCAATTATTTTTTTCGATATAATCTTTAAAAGAAGCTGTATTTTGAGTGAGTAATGAAATTATATACTTAGACTTTTTTTCTTAGTGAGTTTTGATGGAGTATCACAACTGCTATGCTAGATTGCATTCTTTTTCATGGCTTCAATAGAAAATTTTATTGTAGCAGTTGTTTATTAAAATACTCCATTTTGTGCTAAAAGTACTTTCTGAACATAAATATTTAAATATTCAACTGCCTTTATCCTCATTCCTAGGAGCACTTGGCACAAATGTAAATTTTTTGAAATCACAAAAGATTTCCCAGCCTGTTGTTGATATGGAAGAACCTACTGGCAAGGTGCTCCTCTGCAAGAGCAGTGGAACTTCTGTGATAAGCAGAGACAGTTTAGAAACAGATGGTAAGAGAAGAGGGTTGGTTTGGGTGGGGGGCAAGGGTTTGGAGGATTGGGGTTGAGATTAATTGTTTATACATTTTGAAGAATGGATTAATCTGGGAACATTTAGGAACCTTTTCCCCTGGAGGGCTTTGATCGAATGAATTATTTGCCTACAATGATTTAGTAAACTTCCTTGGAGCTTTAGATGACCTATGTGGAGCCCTTTTGCCCCAATATGTGCTTTATAAATTTCTCATCTATGATATGGTGAGGGGGATAGATAGGGGAGAAGCGAAAATTAGGTCAAAAGAGTCTTCATTATTTGTACAGTTTTCATAACTTTTTATGTGGGTATGTTTATTATCGAAGTAAATTTACTGAAACTTTTTGTACATTGTTAAACATTTCTTTCTAATTCAGATTCAGTTGTTGCTTCTGGGCCTAATCTTGGTATTTTTGGATTGGATACATTAGAAGAACAAGAAGAGAAGGAAAGATTTTTTGCCGTACTTGAAAAAGGCCTAACATCAACCATTGATTATTCAAAATTAAATAAGGAATTGGATTCTAATGAATCTACACAATTAAAAGATATACTCAGGTAATGTCAAAACATGTCCAAAGAGAAAATTTAAATGTGCTATTTTTGCAAGGTATCACTGAGGACAGGTATATAAATTGAAATGGCCAAAGTTTTGCTCAAATTTGATAAACAGAAATTAGATCATTACTCAGTTCTTTGCTAAATATATCAGGGACTCTTCTTGTCTGTATGTGGAGTAGAAAGTTGCTGTGTTGTATAACTGGAGAGGCATTAGAAAGCCATCCTATTCTACCTATCTCTCCAACTTATCTGAAATTCCACTGGCTAAAGTGGAATTAGCCACTTCTTTGAGTATTCTTCATTCCAGAGGACTCTTTATTTGAAGAAAATATGGTGGAGTATGACATTAAATCACTAAAACATTATTGTGAATTAGGTTATCAGATGCACTTTCCATAGTGAGAGACAACATGGTGTCCCTGAGTATCATTGTAACAGCAATGAACAATCCAAAAAAAAGACAGAAAAAGAAAGTGGTGTTTAAGGTGGGGAATATAATAAATAGTGTTGTGTACTGCTAACCTCTTAGAGGATATTGAAAAAGATTTTCAGGAAGGCAAGAAAACAGTTTTAGAGGAGGTGCCATCATCTAATTCAGTAACTAAATCTGATGAAATGTAGCTATGTCATAATGCATTGGAAATCATTTGTCATTTGTCTGAACATCTGTTACTCTCAGTAGAAGAAAGCAAATGATCCAAAATCAAAATAATTTGTAGGAACTTTAAAAAACATACATATACTTCAAATTGTAGGGCATACACTCCCAAGGTTGCTAATATCTACAGAGACCTTTGTTGCATATCATCTATAAATTGAAAAGGCAGTTCGGTATCATGGATAGAGTTCTGGACCTGGTCTGAGGAAAACCTAGGTTCAGACTCCACTTCTGACACTACTCACTAGAAATTGTTTTGTTTTGTTTTTTTTACTTTATAGGTTTATCAAAGGTCATGGTGCCATTGAAAATATTATGCTCCTTTTGGCATATTTCCTATGTATCTATACTAGAAAAATCAGGCACCCAGCATTAGATATATTAAAATTTCAGGTATGTTACATTAGTACTGTAAGAAACACTGATATTACCAAGAAATCAAGTCCAGGGTACAGTCAGTGAAAATACAGATAATAGTTAATCTAGCAAATAATGAACACCATATATAACTCAGTTTTTAATAAACTGGAAATGAAATGTTCTTGCTAGGTACTCATAAAAAAGTATACTCTTGACAAGTACCAAGAACTCTGGTTTCTATTGTAATATCTCCCTTCAAAAATTATTTTCCATCAAAAATAGAAATTTAATTTTGTTTGAGATTGAAAGAATAGAAAATAATATCATTATATATCAGAACACACTGTTCTAGATACAAGATACATTTAAGCTAAAAACACAGTACTTTTAACCTAAATAAGAAGAAATGTAACATTGCTGTTTGGGTTTTTTTTTTTTAACAAAATTGAAGAGAATGGCCAGAAAAATATAATTCCTCACCAAAATATGACCATTTTATTTTTTTCCTGTGACATTATAAAATTGTGGTAGGGATGACAAAATGAATGAAGGAAAATTAATGGAGAGATGGTAAGATCTTAGGAGAAATGGTAAGAAACAGGAGACTGGCTGCACCATCCTCTGACTGCAGTGAGTGACTGGTTCAGATTGTGCTGATATTGCTGCCACCCTCCTGCCTGCCTGGAGTCTTGCATCCTGGGAAATGCAACCCTCCATGGACTTGAGAAAGACAGAATGGCTGTCATAATGGCTGTCATAAACAAAAGTGACAGATACTGTTTCATGAGATGCGCTATATTTGATAGAATTAGGACCTGTCTAAAGTCCTTCTGCCCTTTTAATAGATCTCTTATTTTTGGCCCATGTTTGGCTTCCACCCTAGGATTAGGTTGGCATCTGATATATAATCATGGATATTCTCCAGGTCTCTGACCTGGGCCCTCTTCTCTTCTTCCTGCATACTATTTCAGTTGGTGAGCTCATCATCTTCCATAGATTCAATTATGTTGATGATACTCATCATCTGCTTATCTAGCCCTAACCTTTCAGCCAACCTCCAACTGCCTATTAGACATCACTAATTGGATTTCCTATAGTCATCTTAAACTCATCCAAAACTGAATTCATTATCTTTCTTCCCAAACCTTCATGCCTCTCAGACTTTCCTGTTACTGACAAGGGCACCACCATCCTCTCAGTCTCCCAACCTTGGTGTCTCCTTCAGTACCACACTTTTACTAACCCTCCATATCCAATCTGTTGCCAAAGCCTGTTGATTTTGACTTCGTAACATCTCTCATATAGGCCCACTTCTCTCCTCTGACACTGCCACTACCCTGGTGCAGGCCCTTATCACCTTATTTCTAGACACTAGCCTACTGGTGAGTCAGCCTGCCTCAAGTCTCTCTCCACTCCAGACCATCTTCCGTTTATCTGTCAGAATGATCTTCCTTAAGTGCACACCTGACCATGTAACACCATCTACTCAATAAACTCCAGTATTTCCCAAGTGGGGCAAGAAGGTGGCACCAAGAGAGGAGTCAGGAAGATCTGAGTTCAAATATGACCTCAGACAGTTACTAGCTGTGTGACCTTAGACAAGTCATTTAACCCTCTTTGCCTCAGTTTCCTCATCTGTAAAATGAGCTGGAGAAGGAAATAAGAAACCATTCCAATATCTTTGCCAAGAAAACCCCAAATGGATCACGGAGTCAGACACAACTAAAAATGACTAAACAACAACAAATTTCCCTGTAACTTCCAGGATCAAATATCAAATCTTTTATTTGGTGTTCAAAGCCCTTCACAACCTGGCCTCTTCCTACCTTTCCAGGCTTCTCACACCTCTCATACGTACCTCTCACATACTCTTAGTTCTAATAACACTGGCTTCCTTACTCTTCCTCAAACAAAACACTCCATCTCCCAACTCTGGTCATTTTCACTTGCTGTCCCCCATACTTGCAATGGTCTCCTTCCTCAACTCAGCCTCCTGGATTCCATGGCTTCTTTTAAGTCCTAAATAAAATCCCAACTTCTACAGGAAGTCTTTTACAGTCCCTCTTAATTGTAGTGCCCTCCCTCTGTTCATTATTTCTTATTTGTGCTGTACATAGGTTGTTTGTAACTAGTTTTTTATATGTTGCCTCCCCCTTATATTGTGAGAATAAGGACTGTCTTTTTCCTTTCTTTGTATCCCCAGTGCTTAGCACAGTGCCTGGCACATAGTAGGCACTTCATAAATGTTCACTGACTGACTGTTGTCTGTCCTCATTATTCACCAAACAATTATTAAGCACTTTCACTGTTTTAAGTGTTGATTGGCATTCCAAGATGATCTCTAATTAATATAGAATTTTGTAATTATCTGTATCAATTTCAGGAGAGGCTGACCCAAGAAAAATCAAGAAACAGTCATAGAGATCAATTGTATCTCTGTACTAGAAGCAGTTACTATTTATTCTTGTGCTTTTATTGATAGATGAAGTTTTTAAAAAAGCAGTTTGGAGGGGAAACTCTTCCTTGGTTCTCTCTGTATCTATCTGACCATTCCTCTAACACCTCCTCTTAAAATCCTTAGCTTCCTTCAGAGCTCAGCTTAAGTGCCACTTCCTGTAAGGGGCCTTTCCTGATCCTCCCCAATTGCTAGCACCTTACTCTTGTCTCCATCTTTAGAATGAATTTCCTTGAAGACAGAGACTGTTTCTGTTTCAAAAAACAAATGGTCCTTTTTTTGTTTGTATTCCCACTGCTTCGTACATAGTGAGCGTTTAATAAATAATTGATGATTCTCTCCTTATTCTGAAACATTCTCCATCATTCTCCAAAGCTCTAACTTCTGATTTAATGCAAGAGTACTTGAGGAAATTAATGGTTTTAGAGATAATATAAATATGCCTAGAATTTTGCCTTGATAATAGTATAGTTCATATATAATCCTAATTAACATAAATGTTTTATATAGAAATAAAACCAAAATGGAATCAACTGAAGATGAAAATGAGGATGATTCTAAACATGAAGAAATAGCAGGTAATTCCATGTTGGTCTTAAAGCAATATTGTTAAAGATATAACATGAGTTATATTTTGCGGTTAACAGAAAGAGACATTGTAAGATGAGAGTACCATCAGTTAAAAGGAAAATCAGTGTGGTTTTGTAGAAGGAACTTTGAATTGTCAAGGAGGCAGGTTAGGTTATAGTACTGGCTGCTAATAAACTGTTTCCGCAAATCGTTTAAAATACTCTCATCTCAACTGTAGATATACTAAGACTGAAAATTATAATTACCTTACTTCTTCAAAATAGATAATCTTGAGGCTGCTCAGGCAATTCAGTACGCAGAAAGGCACAGCTGTCAGAAAGTAAGGCACAACAACTGGCAGAGGGTGTAGGTGGGCAAGCAAGAGACACCCCCATGACTGAAGGGATGAAATGATGCCGGCAGGACAGGTGTAGAGCACTAGCAACCAAATAACTCCTGAAACAGAAGCAAAATCCTGGTCTAGCCAGGAGCTTCTTATATCGTTTTTCTAGGCTAACAGCCAGTCTTATGGTGAGATCAGTCCAGTGCCCACAGGGTGAATGAGTGTACCTGTTTGGAAGGGGAGAGGGAAAGGAAGTGGGAATTAAAGACAGTTCCTAACTGAACCCTTGGGCACTATGATTCTAGAGTGTTTCTTGAACCATGAGCATTATGATATCTTCTCTAAGTATAATATCATATTTAAAGCTTCTTGTTTTGGGGGATTTCAGTCCCCAATTTTTATTTTATTCATATAGAGAACTCCTAATGAAGAAAGTCCCTCTACCACTACACTATGCTGCCTCTCATATAAAATAATTCCATTGAAAACAAAATAGGATTAAATTATTTTGGTTAAATTTTCAGAATTTAATTCCTATTTGGGTTGTTATTAGTTTACCTCCTGTACTCACTAAAATTTGAACTGTTATCAAATTGGAACTATAATAATTTATTCCAACATAACCTATTAAAGAGCTATAGTTTGAGTAATGTTGGTTTTTAAAAAAGATTTTCACTGTTCATTTTCTGTCACTCTATTTCAAGTATTTCAAAATTGTTCACAGATAATTTTCAGGTAACTTTTCTATAAGAGGAAAGATGTCTTCAGAGAGAACCCTATAGATGTTTTACTCATTAGACTGCTTTTTTTATAAAGTACTGCTGCTTTCATATATATATAACCTTCACTCAAAAATTTCAATTCAGTCTCCTGCTCCTATGGTAATGTTCTGATAGGTGAGAGCTAAACCTTATTTCTTGTACCCATAGCAATTAATTTAAATATTAACAGCTGAGAGGGGCATTTTTTCCATATTTGGGGTGACATTGGTTACTTACCAGTAAGATTTTTCTCCAAAGTTTCCTAACAGCCATTATATAATCCATCTCTTCTGTCTTATTCCTCAAGAGGAGTTCTGTTTTATCTTAGAGGTAAGAGGGAGTCACTGGAGAAAGGGACACAGTCAGATGTGGACTTTAGGAGTTTCACTTTGGCAACTCTGTGAAAGGTTTATTGGAAAAGGAAGGGATTAGACCCAGGGAGACCAAATAGGAGGCACAAACAACGAGTGATGCCTGTGAGTGAAGAGAAGTGGACAGGTGGCAAAAGGTGATTGCCAAGGTACAGTAGACAAAACTTGATAACTAACTGGGTAGGAGGGATGAGGAGAAAGGAAAAGGCTGTAACTGAATCTGTGAACCCAGGTTACTGAAAAAGGATGGTGGTATCCTAACCAGAAGTAAGGAAGTTAGGAAGAGGTGAGAGTTTGGGAAGAAAAAATGAATTTTAGATGATAAAAGATTTAAAAAATGAAACCTATTGGATTTTTTTAAGCCCAAAATATTAAAAATGTTTGTGAGAGTTGAGGCATTCTCATTAGGACAAATTGAATCTAAAGTACTTTCACGTTGCCTTTGGAAGAAGTCATGATTAATTATGCTTCATTTTATTTGGAAACCCACATAACATTTTTCTGGAATTTAAAATTTTTGAAGCATTATCCTTTTATGTGTCTTTTTCATTTTCCTTCAGAAAATTACAGTGATGATTTTGAAGATGAGGGAGATGTTGATGTGTCATCACCTACTGAAAAGGAAGAAAATCAAAACATGCAAAATCCGAAATCTTCAGAAGAGATAAATGTTCCAGCCAAAGTATGCCTCTATTGAATATTTAATAGCTTGGAATCTTGCCTTTCAGTTTTAGAATGTTGAAATATTCATATGCCTGGCTCACCTGGTCAGTTCACGGTTCTTTAATGTCCAGAAAACATCTTCAGAAATTTAGAATGAAGTTATTACTAAGAATCTGATTTCATCAGCGTAAGGAACTTCGTTGATGGAAACTCCCCAGAAGGCAGATCTAACTTTTGGTGACTGAGTAGATAATTCCTAAGCAAGTTTATACTGTTAATAACTATCGAAGGTAAGCTTGAACCCAGGTCTTCCAGACTCTACACCCATACCCTGTCCAATACCTCTTCAGATTCTAAAGTTAGGCTTCTGTAATTGAAAGTGTTGGAGGAGGGGGAGGGAGAAAAGGAAGGAAGTAGAGAATTTGGAACTGAAAATAAAGGTGAATTTCTTTTTAAAAAAAAAAGAAATATAAATAAAATTTATATTGCAAATCTACTATAAGCACGTTATTATTATTATTATTATTTTTTTTGCAAAGCAAGCCAGTCCTTTTAGAGCACAAAAACAAATTCCTCCCAACCTCCCTCATCCCAGCCCTAGATATTTATAGTGGTAAGGAAAAGGGCGTATTGGAATATGCTTGGCAAAAGCAATGGATTAAATTCTTTTCATTACCCAAGGGAGGGCCCTGATGCCACTTCTCCTACCCCACCTCTCATCAACCCCCAGCTGTCCTCAGTAACTGATAAGGTAAAGCAATGATTATTAAACTGTTACCTGATATTTATGTTCCAAATTGTGGTTTGGGCAACAAATATTATTGTAATAATAGATTGAATTTATATATTGCATTTTAAGAATTAAAAACTATGTTCCCAACAAGAATGGTTCTATAAACAAGTAGTACGAATAATCTTGTTTTGTCCCCATTTTGAATTGAGCCATTCACCCTGCCCCCCCCACCCCATTTGTTTCCTTCTCTATAGGGGTAATTCTTGTGCTTATAAGTTATGGGCATCAAATTAAGTTATGTAGGAAAAGCAGCTTAAAATGTTAAAATACTCTATAAATGTAAGTTATTCTAGATGATACCTTCCACATATAGAATATAAAACTTGTTCAGAGGCAGTGATAATCCTCAGAAGAGATTTGCAAAAAAAGCAAAAAGTAACAAAAAGTATTTTTTGTGTGTGGAGTTTCCCACATAGGTAATAATAAGGCCACTGCTTAAGGAAGATAGTTTTTGTTTTATAATTAGAATTTTTTTCCAGTTAGCAAGCATTTATTTTCTTTCCCACTTCTTCCCTCTTCTGCTGGAAAAAAAAAAGGAAAGGAAAACTCTTGTTACAAATATGCATAGTCAGGCAAAAAAAAAAATTCTCATGTTGGGGCAGCTAGGTGGTGCAGTGAGTAGAGCACCAGCCCTGGTGTCAGGACGACCTGCATTCAAATCCAGCCTCAGACACTTGACACACTTACTAGCTGTGTGACCTTGGGCAAGTCACTTGCCCAGCTTTCCTCCCCTCCAAAAAAAAAAACTGAAAAAAAATTCTCATATTGGTCATAGTGAAAAATGTGTGTCTCATTCTGCATGTTTAGACCATCACCTCTCTGTCAGGAAGTAAGGTACCATTCATTCATCCTCTAAAATGATGGTTCGTCATTGTGTTTATCAGAGTTCATAAGTTTTTCAAAGTTAGTTTTTATAATGTTTAGTCCTTATATAAGCTATTTTGGTTCTGCTCATTTCATTCTGTATCAGTTCATATGAGTCCTTCCATGCATCTCTGAATCTAACCTTTTTATCATTTCTTGTAATGCAGTAATATTCCTTTACATTCATATGCCATACTTTGTTCAGTCATTCTCCAGTTGATGGAAACCTCCTTAGTTTCTAGTTTTTTTGCCGCTACAAAAAGAACTGCTATATAAATATTTTTGTACATATGGCTCCTTTTGCTCTTTCAAAAAACTTTTGGGATATAGGCCTAGTAGTGTTACCTCTGGGTCAGAAGCTATGCAGTTTAGTAACTTTCTGTTCATAGTTCCAAATTGCTTTACAGAATGCCTTTACCAATTAATAACTTTGTTAACAGTACATTAATGTTCCTATTTTCTTGAAGCTTTTAGGGAAGATAAGTTGACAAACTACATAGCGTTAACTTTTAGGCCCACCCATAGAGGTTTTTCTGTCTTAAGGGAGAGCAGGGAGCCAGGGACCTTCCTGCTGGCTGCAGAGGCTTTTTTCCCAGCATTCAAGCTCAAATAACCTTCAGTTTGACTGGAGACATATTACCCAAATGGCTTTGACTCTAACTTTGAAGCAAAGGGGCTAATGGGAAAGAATCAGTAAAGAAAATCTAGCCAACATCAATTGGGAAATGACTGAAGAAGTTATGGTATATGAATGTGATGGAATACTATTGTGCTGTAAGAAATGATGGTTTCAGGGGCAGCTAGGTGGCGCAGTGAGTAGAGCACCGATGCTAGAGTCAGGAGGACCTGAGTTCAAATCCAGCTTCAGACACTTGCCATACTTACTAGCTGTGTGACCTTGGGCAAGTCACTTACCTCCAGTTGCTCTGCCTTCCCCCCTCAAAATTTTTTTTAAATTAAAAAAAAAAAGAAATGATGGGTTCAGAAAAACCTGGGAAGACTTACATGAATTGAGCTAAGTAAAGGGAGCAAAACCATGAGAACAATCTACATGATGATAACAGTATGATAAAGACCATCAACCGTGAAAGGCCTAGTAACTCTGATCAGTATAATGATTCACCACAACGACAAAGGACTTATCATAGAAAATGCTATCCACCTCCAGGGAGAGAACTGTTAGACTCAGAGTGCGGATTGAAGAATATGTTTTCCTCTATTTTTCTTTCTTTTTTTTCCTAGAAGATGTGGTTAATACAGAAATATGTTTGGTATCATATTTCTTCCCTCCTCAATAGGTGTGGGAGGGGCGGAAGGGAGAAAATGTGGAACTGAAAATAAAAATTAAATTTAAAAAAAAAATCTGAGCAAACTAGAAGCAAAAGATGATCCAATAATATAGGGCCATGGAGAGATGGTAATGGTCTAGTCAGCCTGATTGGCCATAATAAGTCTCAGGACACCCATTGTAAAGAGGAGAGAAAGCTATAGAGCATGTAGTTACTCTTCTTACAGTTTATTAAATGAATCACCCTTGCTTTCTCAGTGGCTAATTGCCATTCATAGGGACCATCCAAGAATCAGAGTTTGAGCGTACTCTTTTTAGCATACTCATACATGTTCCGTAAACGTCCCCAGTTCAGATCAGGTAGGCTACCCTCATTATCTTCATTATGTATGTAAAGTTCTTTACAAATGTAAAAAATGCTGTGTACTTGTCAATTTATTATAATACTTGGAATGGAAAAGGTAATAATTTTCCTATATTCTAGAGTGGTCCCTCTGCATGTATAGTATCCTCTTCAGCTTTTGCATGTCACATTGTTTTAGGAGAAACTAACAGAGGAAGGTGCAAAACAAGGTGACCACAGTGGTAAAATTACTGCAAATTGTATCCTGTGAAAAATGTTTGGAAAAAATTGATTTGCTTTTCCTGGAGATGAAAGGAAGAAATCATAGTTGTTTTCAGTTATTCGAAGGGCAGTCATGGAGAAGAGGGAAACAGATTGGTTCTGTATTATCTGATAAATCAGATTATCATTGAGTAGGAAGGATAGAAAGAAATTTTGATACAACATAAGAAGAACTTTTCTGTTATGACTTGGAGTGGAATGTTCTGCCTGAGAAGATAGGGAATGCCCTTTCACTGAAGGTAATGTAGGGAGGCTCTCTCAGTGGGAAACTAGAATAAAATGACTTCTAATATCCTTTTCTGCTCTGTGTTCTGTAATTCTTGGCTATGATATAACATCCTCTTCCTTTTTTTTTTTCACTATGATAGAGTAAAAAGAGCACCTAATTTGCAAGCCAAGAGAACTGGGTTCTAGTCCAGCTCTTCTGCTAACTTATTGAATGAGCATGGACAAATGACTTCTTTATGTTGTACTTCACTTTCCTCTGAAAATGAGAGTATGGGACTAGATCTGAATTCCAATGATTCCTCATACAAGCTTTATAATTGTCCATTCTCTTTAGTATACAGCCTGCTAGCCTAACTAGAATACAACCATATTCAAAGGGGATATATATATATATATATGTATATATGTGTATATATATATATATGTATATATATATGAGGAAAATATTTAAAGAAAATATTTTTAATTGTCATAGCATTCCTATAACAATAAGTACAAATTCATTCACATTCTAAGAAATAGAAAAAGGATTTTCCAATTTGTTCAGGTTTTGATATGAGTGTTAGTAATCTTATACTCGTTTTTAAATTTTCATTTTTAATTTTCAATTTTAATTTATACTTTTTCTCTTTTACCTTAGAAAGAAGAGAAAACTGGTGGCATGCTAGCCAATGGTGAGCAGTTTTTATGTTCTAAGATTATAATTGAGCAACAAGATTTGGCAGAGCTACAAATAAAACATCCTAGAAAAACTAGTATCCTAATACAAGGAATGAGATTCTGCACATCTTATCAATAATGTATTCCTTATAGCTAACTCAAACCTATCGTAATGTAGTTTTAAAATAATTTCTCATTATTTTCTTAATAGAAAGATAAGAGAGGATTATTATTTTCCCCTCATTCCTAAAATGTAAACGCACGTAATCATGTCAAGTTTATTACATATGATATGTATATTTAATCTGCTTCTCTACCTGTCTCTAAGCATTTTCATTTTGTTTGATATATACAGAATATGTGACCCAAATCTTATTCTAGAGAATAAATCATATATAAATCATAAATAAATGTGGTTCTAGAGAACCACAAATTGTCCTCTTTATTTCATTTTTCCCTCATATATTCTTTTAGTCATGCTGCTGGATTCATTAGATTCAGTTGCAGAAGTGGAACTGGATTCTCAAGATAAAAGAACAACCAAATTGCCAGCACAGGCAGAAGTCACTGATAATGAAATGGCCGGGACAGGTAAAGATGTTTTTAGAACTGTCTGCTCTCTAACTATGAAGCTTTTTAAAAATTGTCATTTTGTGATTGCAACTTCATCTCTGTAAGAATATTGCTATAACAAGTTTAACTTTAAGGATACGGTAAGACATCTGTAGATTTAAGCATTTCAACCCCTTAAGTCACATCTATGGTTTAATTGTGAGAAGGTGATCCTAATTTGCATAATAATGGATATTACTTGCGTCATTAAAATTCTTGACATTGATGTGAGGTTGTTTTCTCTTCTTTGCCTATCCTGGCTCTTCTACTAGTTTAATGTTTTGGGGAAGAGAAATAGAACGATACATTCCTTCTTTATACCACAGGATCACCAGATTTGAACTTGAAAACACCCTAGAGAATCCCCAGTGAACATCCTGATTTTTTAAGATGAGAAAACTGGGGTTCAGAGAAGTTAAATGACTTGTCCTAGGAGATATGACAGGTCTTGCTGAAGATAACTAGACCAGATCTAAAAGAATAGAGTCTGGAGATGAGGAGGCATGGACAGCTGGAGGAAATGCTCAGAGTTGGAAAATGAAGTAACTTGTTTGTAGGAAGTACAGGGACATCAGTGCCACTATACTGGCAAGGTTGGAAGTAGCTAGGTTAAGAAAGACTTTGAAAGTCAAATAGTCAAATGATTTTGGGAGGTGATAGGGAACCACTGGAGTTTACCAAATTGGGCAGAGAGATTCAGGGTAGGGTAGGGAGGAGATAGGGTTAGACAGGGAAGATCATTTTGATAGCTGAATGGAGGTTGGGGTGGAGTGGAAAGAGACCTGAGGCTGGGAGACCAACCAGCAAGCTTTCTCAGTAGTCTGTGCTACAGGTTATGAAGGGCGTTCACTGGGGCGATGGTAGTTTCAGATGAAAGAAAGGGGCAGACACAAGAGATAGAAATAACAGAACTTGACCACTGTTTGGACGTGGGAGATGAGAGAATGAAGAGTTTAAGGTGATGCCTAGATTGAGAGCAAGATGGTGGCTGGAAAGCAGGGACTAGCATGAGCTCCCCGCCAAATCCCTCCAAAAACCTATAAAAAATGGCACTGAACCAATTCTAGAACTGCAGGACCACAAAATAGCAGAGGGAAGCAGGACTCCAGCCCAGAACAGCCTGGATGGTCTCTGGGTAAGGTCTCTCCCTCAGGGAGCTGGGAGCGGAGCAGAGCAGAGCAGAGCCCAGCATGGGTGGCATGGACCAATCAGACCAGGAGCTGGGTGGAGCATGCCCTAGCACCATGAATCAGTGAGCTGTGGCAGTTACCAGACTTCTCAACTCACAAACACCAAAGACAACAGAGAAGAACTTCAGAGCCCACATAATAGGAGAGGGAAGCAGGACACTAGCCCAGGACAGCCTGGATGGTCTCTGGGTAAGGTCTA
>CM053627.1:159143112-159178799 GCA_028646595.1 Phalanger gymnotis
TGTGGCCCATGTTGAATTGCTTGACTTCTTAGGGAGGGTGGGTGGGAAGGGAAGAGGGGAGAGCATTTGGAACTCAAAGTTTTAAAAACAGATGTTCAAAAAAAAAAAAGGTTTTTGCATGCAACTAGAAAATAAGATACACAGGCAATGGGGCATAGAAATTTATCTTGCCCTACAAGAAAGGAAGGGAAAAAGGGATGGGAGGGGAGTGGGGAACAGGGCAACCAGAATATATGCCATCTTGGAGTGGGGGGGAGGGTAGAAATGAGAAAATTTGTAATTCAAACTGTTGTGAAAATCAATGCTGAAAACTAAATATATTAAATTAAAAAAAAAAAACCTGGAGAAGGATAATAGTGCCCTTAACAGCAGTAGAGAAGTTGGGAGGATGTGAGAGTTTGGGGAAAAGATCATTAGTTCAGTTTTGAACATTTTGAGTCTTAAGATGCATATGGGACATCCAGTAGAAGATATTTAAAAGGTGATTGGGGAATAGGAGACTGCTGATCAGAAGAGAATTTAGCGTGTCATCTGCATACAGATGATAATTGAAACTATGGGAACTGATAAGATCACCAAGTTAAATGCTATAGAGGAAAAAGAGAAGAGGAGCCTGGACAGAGCCTTCAGGGATACTCATGGCTGGAGGGTGTAATATCAGTGAAGATTAGTGAAGAAGACAGAAAAGGCTTGACCAGGCAGGTAGGAGGAGAACCAGGAAAGAGCACTGCAATGAAACCCTCAAGGGAAGAGAAGCCAGAGGCTATAGAGGTGTCCAGAAGGGTGAGGATTGAGAAAAAGCCACTTGGATTAGCAATTAAGAGATCATTAGTTTCTTTGGAGACGGCAGTCTGCCGACTATAGAAAGAAGAATTGATTCCCTTGTGTCATCCTTTTTCTTGTTTTCTTCTATTCTCTCATGAACTCAGGACCCACGTTGCTGGACAGCTCCACCTTGATGTCCTGTTATTATCTCAATCAAATCACTCATTATCTTTCTCTTTAAAACTATCCCTTGGGGCAGCTAGGTGGTGCAGTGAGTAAGAGCACCAGCCCTGAAGTCAGGAGGACCTGAGTTCAAATGCAACCTCAGACACTTGACACATTTACAAGCTGTGTGACCTTGGGCAAGTCACTTACTCCGATTGCCCTGCCTTCCTCCCTCCAAAGAAAAAAAAAATATCCCTCCTCTAAACTTGCCTGTTTCTGTTGAGGGCACCACAATCCTTCTGGTCATTAAAATTTATAACCTTGACATCATATTCTTGACTGTTCTTTTCCCTAACCTCCCATATTCACCCAGTAGTTGCTGATTCTGTCATGTGTTTCACATGTCCCCTTCTCACTAATACAGCCACCGTTCTGGACTGTCACCTTATTTCTAGAGCTTCTTGATTAGTTTTCTTACTTCCCTTTTCTTCCCTTTCCATTCTATCTGCCACAGCTGCCAAAATAATCTTTCTGAGGCGCAGATCTGTTACACACCATGTAATTCCTCTGCTCAGAATTCTTAGTGCTTCCCTCTTGCCTCCAGGATAAACTCTTGGTGTTTTTATCTATCTCAATCTGGCTTGCACCTATTTCTAGATTTTTTTCACATTACTACCTTTCATAGATTTTATATTCCAGCCAAACTGACCTTTCTGTGCCCCAAACTCAGCATTTTATCTCTTATCTCTGCCTTTACAACATGCCTGGAATGTTGTCCTACTCACCACCACCACCACCACCACCCTCCCACCATCCCTCCACCCCCCCAAATTCTTATCTTTCGGTAGGGCTCAGTTACATTGAACGTTGTTGCCATTCTCTCTCTCCTATATTATGTTGGATTTACCTATCTGTGTTTTCAAGCTTCGTCAGAATTTATAAGTTCCTTGAGGAACTTATTTTTTTGTTTTCCTACCCTCAGTAATGGTGCTGTCATTTAATGGACGCTTAGTAAATGTTGAAATGAATTGAATTTGCCCTAGACTTTAAAACTTTTGGCATAAAATTCGAGAGCATAATTTCATTAGATTCCTCTTATAATTTGTCTCTTTTATGTTATTTCAACAACTGGTTAAGGTAGTAGCAAACAGACTAATAAGTTCAACTCAATAAAGAGTAGTTTTTATTTCTCCATAAAGAAGGAAATGACAAGAATAAAAATGGAAATTTTAAAAAATCTTAAATTTAGAAGGCCTGTGTTGTTTTAATAAAATATTTTTCCTGTTTACATTTTGCATTTACTATTTTATTGAGAATGTAAAAATTATAGGGGAAAAATGTATACTCCTAGATCTCCCACTCATAGCAAATTCACTTTCTGGAAACAGTGGTATAAATCAAAATGAAGGCTGCTGAATCTGATTTTCCCATGGTAACCATGTCATAGTAGAGTAATAGAATATTATGTCTTTGAAGAAGAGTATTATGCTCTTTTTATTTTTCATTTATTTTATGCCAAGACTTCCTTTAAAAAAATTTGTGTGACTTACAAATTTTCTCCCTCTCTTCAGCCACTCCCCCACCCCTTCAGAAAGCAAGTATTATGATACCAATTATATTCCTTTTAAAAATAAAAATAACCACATACTTAATCAGCCATAAAATATGTACCTATACACTGTGTAGGATAAAGTTTTCTAAACCTATATGAATCAAACAAGGCAACACAATAACTTTTCACTTTAAATCATATTTAGTGTGACACAATTTCATTACTTCTCTGAGAGAGCCAATCTTGGAGTCCTGTCTGCTTGGATTCAGGCACTCTCTGTTGTATTCTGACCATGTTACCTTGGTCAAGTTAACTTAACCACTGAGTTCCCCATGCACCTCTCTAAGATTGAAATTACATATGAGTTGCTGAACTGTGTCAGTGGAGAGGCTTTTACTTTGGGGGTTCCCTATAATAATTAAAGCATATATTCTCCCCTGCTCCCTCCAATAAAAGCCAACCAAACAAACATGGCCTGCTATATACAAAGTTCATATCTTCACAATTCTTTTTTTTTTCCTTTAACTTATGACTGTCATTATGGTCCTAGAATTCATAAGATTTAGATTTTGATAGGCATCTCTACTTTGAAGGTATCTTGAAAAAAATGATCCAGACATATCTGTTTTGCTGCCCCTTCTTCCTTTTTTTGTTGCCCATACCTGTGATTTCATTGGTGTAGGGCACTCTCAGTAAGGTGACTCCCTGTTCCAATGCACATTTGTAACTCAGAATCTTGGAGAGTTTCCAGGGGTACAGAGAGGGAACCCAAGGTTATATAGCTAGTCTTGGTTAGAGGTTAGACATGACCTCAGGTCATCCTGGATCAAAGGCCAGTATTCGGTCCACTACTCTGTAATGCCTCTTCAACTGTCTTCTTTTTCCCATTTTAAATTTTCCATATTGCAAAGCAAGGACATTAGAGTTGTTCTTGGGTTTTTATGTTTCTTGATCTGCTTGTGTCATTAGGACCAGAAGCTTCTCCTTGCCGTCTAATGTTATATAAGGCATGCTTACCTTTAAAACACATGAGCCCAATTTCATTTGCAGGGAATTTTTCATTCTTCAGTCTCTATTATAGTCTAGAAAAACATCCATTTTTTCTGGCCTACTCTTTGTCTTCACATCAGGCTGCCTATTCCTTATTTATACTCTTTCCTTTCTGTGTTCTTTCCTTCTCTGGAACCCCTATACCTGGAAACTTCTATACTTGGAACATTGATGGTTGGGAACTTCCAGATTCTTAGCTGATTTCAATTTCTGTACTTGTGACCTCAGAGGTCTGCTTGAACAGAATCCCCTTCCCTCCTTGCAATATAACAAAGCTGTTCTGGTCCTGAAGCTGCTATGATCTCTGAAGTCTCTAAGAGGCTATGAAGCACAGATGCAGGAATCCAGTGTTGACTTCCTCTACTTACCATCTATGGAAGACTGTCATGCCTGAAACTCCCTAGTGACACCTCTGGTTGTATAACTTTCACTAGTTGTGTGACTCTTCCCAGTCTCTCTTTTAGGAGGTTTGAGATTCTACATCAGGGTGATAGAGTTGGCGGGCTATACTAATTTGGATATGAAAGTGCTTGGCAGCCCCGATGTAAGGGGGTCATTGAACTGCCCTTGTATACTTCATTTGTGGTGTACTTACCTACCTTCTGTTCCCTTGGGACCAATTAGGTCACAAGGCCTTCCATAAACATGCCAAATAAAAGGGCCTGTTGCTTTGAACACTGACTCAGTCTAATTCTTCTGCTAAACTCCTCAATGTCAGCCATGGGCTCTTTATGGTTCTTTGTACACACAGTGGAGGAATACAGGGGTGGATGTAAGATGAGAAAAGAACTATTCTCTTAGAAAGTAGTATTGTTTTCTAAATTTTTCATCTCTCCTCCACAACCTTGCTCTCACTTAAGTAGTAGATTATAACTTTGGTGCTATATCCCAGCAATACTTGGGTGATAGGATCTGTCCCTAATAGTAACATTGCTTCCTGAACTATGTTATTACTGTGTTAAATTTGTCTTTTTGGAGCCTGTGTTTCTGGGTCTATATACATGTTTCTTAACTTGGAAAGCCTGGGACCCAGTTCTGTTGATTATCCTTAGCTGTGAAATAGTCATATATTGATGTATCTAGCTAGCCCATTAAAGGTTAGTTACGTTCATTGAATGTGAGCACCAAATGGGCTACCCTCTAACTTCATCTTGTATTCCCCACCTTCAGGTTCCTCATGTATCTCTAGGTACTCTATATCATTTCTTTTTAAAAACACCCAATAAAAGAGACTACTGCTTTTAGTATTGTCTGACTCATTTTTTGTGAAGCCCCTTTGGTCCTATTAATAGACTCTTTATCACTACATGGTTGTTTGATGGTATCAGAAAGCCTCAGAGCCAATATTTGAATCTACAAACCCAGAGGCACATATTTGGAGTCAAGTTTGATCCTGAACCTATAGTATCAAACTTTTTTCTGTCTATAGCACCACTTGAATGCTGCTTTAGGATAGAAGATTTCAGTAATTTTTATATTTGTTAGTTATTTTAAGCATTAAGAGAGGTCACCTTATAGTATTGAGATTTTTCATTCACAAACATGGCAGAATTTAATTGCCCTGATGAATATTGCCTTTCAGATTAATCACCTTGCTCAAAACATTTCTAGAATTCCTCTTAAAAGAAACTGTTTTCAAAGCTACTATACCAGTCACATAATATACCAGTCTCATATGTAACCACAGGCCAGTTTTCCTTGCTCCTTACTATTTTTGCCTTGCTTTCTTCTTCCTTGATGGGGTTATAAGAAGGGAATGAGTCATCAGATTATGAAAGGGGAATAGATCTACATCAGATTATATCATTATAGTTCATACTTTATTATAGCCCCTATTCTACACAAATATCACAAAGTGATATTCTTAAAGCACAAATCTTACTTTTTCCCTTCTTTGCTTCAATGGCCCCCCATCACTTTCAGGGTCAAACACAGAGTGATCTATTTGGCATTTTGAAAACCTTCACAATCTGTCTATCTTACTGTTTAGCTTACTTGCTGTGTCTTACATGCCATACAACATTCCATCTCTAGTTGCCATGCTTCTGTACAGCTTGTCTGTCCCTCATGCCAAGAATTTGCTTTCTCTTCACACTGCTTATTTGTCAACTATACAAAAATAATTAAATTCAATAAAGCAAAGCACTGCCTTCAAAGATTTTATTTTTCCAACAAGGTGTCTCCCATGCTTATATGTCTTAATCATAAAATATTCCTTGAAAGATATAAACTGAGAAACAAGTTCCATGACTAATTTTTAATATTATGCTAGAAGTAAAGACATCAGTTCACTAAAGATGTTTGTCATTGCTATGGAAGACGTCCATTGCAGAATTTTAAGTGAAAGAGAATTTTAATACAGATGGTAAGGCCCTCCAGATGCTCCTATTTGTGGGTAGCATTGTGATGATTGCACTACATTGTGATAATTGCAGAAGCCTCCTAAATGAGATTCTTTATTACTCAAAAGAGTTAGGTCTGACTATTCCATAGGAAAAATCAATGGATGAAGAATATCTGTTGTCCAAACCAGTCTTTACTTCGATGGATAACGTATAGAGTTGGTGTTTATCTTTGACAGACACTGCTTGGACAATGAAATAGGTCCAAAATTGAATAAGAGGAAAAGATTGCATTTGGGGAACTTTTGATTCTAAGCTCCTCCTTGAAATAAAAGTCCATCTTTTTTAACACCAGGACTCCTTTGGCAATGCTGTCTGGCTGTAAGCCATGAAATCATCTCTGAAGAATTAAAAGTTACAGGTTATCCACAGGTCAGTGGAGGAGGAATATAGTGGGCATGAGTATGCTGCTGTCCATTGCCACCAAGGAATTGCCTAGAAATGGTGTAAAGAATATCAGAGCACCGGCCCTGGAGTCGGGAGGACCTGAGTTCAAATGCAGTCTCAGACACTTGACACGTGTACTAGCTGTGTGACCTTGGGCAAGTCACTGAATGCTAATTGCTCTGCCAAAAACAAAACAAAGAATATCATCAGAGAGCTGGATGGTGCATAAAGGAGGCTTCTGCTTTCACACCTGGCTGCATTTTTTTCTGAAATTAATGTTTTAAGTCCATTATTTGGCTGCTTGATCTTCCCTTAGTGACGAATGAGGATTTCATTAACTTCAACCTCGACTAACATATCAGATGGCTTCTGTTTCCAGAGTACTGTGCTATGGACTAAATGACTAAGTAAGATATGGTTCCTGCTCTCATAGAACTCACACTCTAGCAGAGGAATATGACACATACATGAATAGCTATGATAACTCTAACATACAATAAACAAGCAAAGTGCAGCACTCCATCAACTTCCTCAGTTCCCTCTTGAGAGAAAAGGCAGACTGTTGAAAGATAAAGTAAAATACTCCCCAAAGGGAAAGGGAGTAAGAGAGACTGGGTGATATTTACCTTTATACACATGGCCTCAGCATGTTTTTTTTATCTGATATAACAGCTTGGTTAGATTCAATTCAACAAATATTTATTTTTAATTTTTTTTCAATTATCGAGCATTTTTTGTGTCCCTCCTGTCCCCGAAGAAAAGAAATATTTCCATATTATCCATGTCCAGAAATGCTACATATTCCCTCAGCTCTCATCAACAAACATTTATTAAGTACTGACTATATGTGTGGCCCCAGCAATAAAAAGAAAAAGTAGTCTTGCTTCTACATGTATACATCTAAGTAAATATCAAGTATATGTAAGTTAACACAAAATTATTTCAATAAGAAGAGCTGCAGGGTTCAGAAAAGGCCTTATGGTAGATGGTGGTGCTTGAGCTAAAATAGTACCATCTTTGAAATTTAGACCCGTTGCCTTTTGCCTGAGATAATGTGTGACTGCAAAAACTAATTGCTGACTTTTAGTTCTTTTCACAATAAGAACACATTGACTTAGGCCTCTCTCTGCATAAGGTTTTGGCCAGTGTTTGCAGGATATGTGAGGCAGCATGTTACGGTGGAAAGGGTGCTTGATTCCAGAAATTTCTACTGGTATGGTTTTGGACAAATCACTTCACCTCCAACTTTCAGTATTTTCTCTGTAAAAATGGGGATATTATCTCATGAGATTATTTTGAGAATTGAATGAGTTAATATACTTAAAGTGAATGTTTTGTGAATCTTAAAACACTATAAATATCAGCACTTATTATTGTTATTTTGTTGTTATCATTTCTAATATCATTAATACTACTATCCATATTCTGTCATATAAAGGTCATGCCAATACATTTACTTGTTCTCTCTCTACTTGCTATAGAGAGGTTGGTATGTTTACCGGCAATATATATTGGCTACCTAAAGATGGGCTACATTCCTAAGGTAAGAAAGTCATAGATTGGAAGAACCTTAGAGTGCCATCTAATGTAATTCCCTCTTTACAGATATCTGAGGGGCAGAGGAAACTGAGGCCCAGGGAGGTGATGTTTCCCAAGGTCACGCCGTGGGTCACTAGTCCAGGATTTGAATCTATATCATATAAATAAAAATCTACTCTACCATGAGAGCCTGCTCCTAAGAGTTAACATTTATATTAAGAGACAGAGAAGTCCTTTTGAAATACCTATTTTAAATTTAATATGAAACCATGAGTGCTGAACATGGAGTCATAGGAACTGAGTTTGAATCACGCCTGCCACTGACTTATCTGTGTGACTTTAAGCAAGTGACTTAATCTTTCTGGGCTTCAGTTTCTTCATCCACAAAATGATGTGGTTGGCCTAGATGAACCCAAGGTCCCATCTGGCTCTAACTCTTTGATCTTAATATTCCTGTGATAAGTATTACATAAATTACAAATCTCTGACTTAGGATAGTTTCTTCTCAAGACTTCTCTGGACAGCGACTAGGCTGTCAAAGGCCAGCAGTGCCATTTGTTGGTAATCATGGGGAACTGTGTGATCCCAAATTTCTTCTTTGGTACCTATTTTCTTCCTTTACTCTGGAAGGCTATATTTGTTTTATTTCTTCTACTCTCTGTCTTTTACTACTTATACTTATTGCACTTCAGGCAGTCTCTCCCACGTACACATTTCTTTTAGCCCTTTTGCCTTACATCTTCCCATGTACCACTAGGAAAAACTATCTCTGTTTTATTTGTGAAGGAAGAATGACCTTTATTTTAGCTGATAAGCTCAAGAGTAGTGTTTATGATATACTTAACTTGAGAGGTTTGTAAGTAAAATTAAATATACACATACCTACCTTATTTTCCAAAAATAGCATTTCATTTCCTGCCCCTTTTCCTTTGCATAGGCCTAGATCGTTCTCCTTCTTCTCTTCTCCTTCTTGGAATTTCTAACTCTAATCAAAACTCACATCACCTGCTACCTTCCTGCATGAAGTCTTTCTTGGATTCTGATTCCAGTGTTCAACTGAAACTGTCTCCAAAATTAACAGTAACCTCTTAATTGCCATTTCTAATGATGTATTCTCAGCCTTTGTTCTCACCATCTTATCCAAGAAAGTCTCTCCTCTAGGTTTTCATGACTGCTTTCTTCCGGTTTTTTTCCTCTTCACTCTGTTTTGCTACAGGTCTTATCGGCAAACCATGGGTATCTTCCAAGGTTCTATTCAGGGCCCTCTTTTTCCTTTATACTGTTTTCCTTGGTCATCTTTTCAGCTTCCATTGATTTAACTACCATTTCTATGCATATAATTCTTATATATGTATATATGCAGTCCTAAACTCTCCTGAGCTCCAGTCTTACATTACCATCTTCCTATTGGACATCTTGAACTAGATACCTTGTAGACATTTCAAACAAAATCTGTCCAAAATAGAACTCATTATCTTTCCTTCCAAACCCTCTCTTCTTCCATATTTCTCTTTTATTTTTAAAGGCACCGCCATCGTCCCATTCATGAGGCTTCAAACCTTGGTGTCGTACTCAACTCCATTGTAACACTTATTTCGCATATCCATTCTGTTGCTGTCTTGTCGTTTCTGTATTTACAGCATCTCTTGTGTATGTTCTGTTCTCTTTACTTACACAGCTGTCATTCTGATACAGGCCCTCTTCCTCACCTCACATCTGGACTATTGGCATAGCCTTCTGGTTGGTCTCCCTGCCTCAAGTCTCTCTCTCCTCTAATCCATTCTCTGCTTAACTATCAAATTGATCTTCCTAAAATGTGGGTCTGACCGCCTATATCACCTCCCTATTTCATAAATTCCAGTGGCTCTCTATTCCCCTTAAGGATCAAATAGAAAATCTTCTCTTTGGCTTTTAAAATTATTGCTAACCTGACCTCTCCTTACCTTTCCAGTCTTTTTACTTTTTACCCTCCTCTACGTACCCTACAGTTCAGTTCCAGTGGCCTTGTTCCCCACAGAAGATCCCCCCAAGGGTCCTGTGCAGTTCCCTATGCTTAGAATGTTCTCTGCCAACTCTTAACACCCAACTTCCCTGGTTTCCTTCAAGACTCATCTCAGATCCCACCTTCTGCAGGACTTTCCCTCCTCTCCCCACCTACCCCTCCCTCTCTGAGATTTTCTTCCATCTACTCTGTATGTATCTTGTATCTATATTTTTTGCATGTTTTCTTCCCCCATTACAATGTGAGCTATAGGGGCAATTAAAGTTTGAGCACAGGAAATACATTTTTGGCTTTCTTTGTATCCCCATTGTTGACAGCTACACCACCTTGAACATACCCAATCTCCTCTGATCTCTGGAATCTAAGCAGGGTTGGGCTTGGTTAGTGCTTGGATGGGAGACTACCTGAGAATGCTGAGTACTGTAGGCTTTGAGGGCAGCTAGGTGACATAGTGGGTAGAACACTGGCCTGAAGTCAGGAAGACTCATTATCCTGAGTTCAGATCTGGCCTCAGACACTTACAACTTCTTGTGTGATCCTGGGCAAGTCACGTAACCCTGTTTTCCCTCAATTTCCTCATCTATAAAATGAGCTGGCGAAAGAAGTGAAAAGCCACTCCAGTATTTCTGTCAAGAAAACCCCAAATGGGTCATGAAGAGTGAGACACTACTAAAACAACAGAACAGCACTATCCCTAGTATTTATCCCAGCACCTGGTACATAATTAACCCTTAATAAATTCTTGTAGACTTGACTGACATCCCACCTATTAGCTTCCCCCCACCAATTACTTTGTATTTATTTTGTATATATGTTGTATTTACATATCCCTGCTTATGTTGGTCCCCTCCCCTCCAATTGACTATAAGCTCATTATGAGACGGACTGTTTTCATTTTTATGTTTGTGTCACTAGTGCCTAGAAAATTTTAAGAGTAGATGCTCTCATATACTGTGATTTATTTTGATTTTTATTAGCACATTTTAGGTTTAATAAATTCTTCTTGAATTGAACATAACATTCAGAAATTCCATAAAGTCATCACCTACCCCCTTGAAGTAGACCTGTACCAAATTTAATGACATGTCTTTATTGAACTCCCAACAGATATCGGGTAGTGATGTTCTGTTTATAATAAATTTCCAGTGTAATTACATTAAAATTACATTTCCACCAGGTATGTCTTATGGACAAAGCAACAGTGACCTGGAAGCGCTGCATCAGGCCTATCATCATGTTGATCAGTCTCTGGGAGACACAGATGAACCCAAAATTGAGAGCAGCAAGAGCTTAGTGCAGGACGTTCCTCAGGAAACAGACGAGCGCTCAAAAAACATCTCTACTCCTGAATCTGGTAAAATGCTAATGACAGTGTGACGTGGCCATTGCTTTATTTGGTAGAGTAGAACCCACCAATAGAAGCACCCTTACTTGTGCTCCTAGGAAAGAGGAGAGAGCTTTGAGCAGTGAGAGCCCTTTGTTGTTACAGGATACTTTTGGATGCTCTTTAATGTAATTGACATGTAATTTACTGTATTAATAGTAACGCGTGTCTTTTATTGTGTCTTTCCTCATATTTAAAGGATTAGCTTAAAATCCATACTAGACACCATAGACGTAGCGGAAGTTACAGCCATCAATAGGTTAAAATTTCCATTTCCCAAAATAACATCTTGAACAATAAGAAAATTTAAATGTTTAAACCATTTTACTGATTCAGTGAAATCACATCTTTTACATACACTTAGCTTGTGATAGCAGCTAGGTAGCGTTGTGGATAGAGCACTGGGCCTGGAGTCAGGAAGACTCATCTTTCTGAGATCAAATCTGGCCTCAGACACTTACTACTTCCTGTGTGCCCCTGGCAAGTCACTTAACCCTGTTTTACCTCAGTTCTTCATCTGTAAAATGAGCTGGAGAAATAAATGAAAAACTATTCCATTATCTCTGCCAAGAAAACTCCAAATGGGGGTCATAGAGAATCAGACGTAATTGAAAAAGGAATTACAACAACACTTATAGATGGTCAGTATATCTTTAGATCAGTAGACAGAATTGGCTTTTGTTTATAGTCAAAAGAAGCCCTATTTATGGTGTAGAAAGACAGCCCTCTCTGTAGTTGAAGGATATTGTTTACATTATGCTGACAAACTATTTGAAGAAAATGTAATTTTGAGTCTAATTGTCTCTTAGAACTGATTTTTATTTTTAGCAGTTCATATAATTTTTTTATTCTCCTAGACCTGCATACTGTAGAGGAGTTGATGAAGCCTATTAGAATGGATTCATTGCTTGGCAACTATTTTGGTGGACAGCCTGTCAGGTAGCTGTTTCTTTTTATGTTGTATTTTTTAAATAGAGGCCATGGACAATTTTAAAGCAGTTTACCCTGACCCCAACATATTTCTATTTATTTGTTCTTTGTTTATTTTTATTAAACAAATTTGTTAATCTGTTATATTTGTTATATACTAGCATTATTCAAGTTCAAAATCAGTTAGATTTTCATGTGCTCAGATTTCCTGGGATTGATCCTCACTGTATAAGCATCAAAATTTCTGATAATTAGGAATTTTGCTTAGTTATTAATTGCCTAAATCAGGTCAAGAATAAGTACTAATATATTGGGATACCCTTAATAGATCCGATTTATGACCAAATTTCTGAATGTTTTCTAAATGTTGTTTTCTCTATATTTTAAATTTTGATTACTCACTTCAGTGTCATACTGGGTTAAAGCTTTTTGAAATACAGAAATAATTATGGTTCAGAACTATAGTAAGTTTTTTAGAGTAGAATTCTGCTACATACTGTGATAAATTTAAATTTTTGTAACTGCTCTAATTTTGATCAATCAGCCAGCAAATGTGTATTAAATTTCTACCACATGCCCTGCACTAGGCTAAGCACACAGGAAACAAGGGCAGAGAAAAAAACAATTCCTATTCATAAGGAGTTTGCATTCTAATGGAGGAGACAACAAGTGCATCTAAAAAATATATGGAGCATAGTTAGCATTAATAAATATACACACAAATATAAAAATATATGGCAGAGAGTTAAGAAATACAAACATAAATACACAAAGTATTCAAATACAAGATAGTTTGGGAGGGAGGGTCCTAGAAGTTGAGGAGATCAGTAAAGGCTGCTTGCCCCAAATGGTGCCTTGATTGCATTTTAATCGAAGAGAGGGACTGTTTGAGGGCCAGATGCAAAGGGAGTACATTCCATGCATGGGGAAATGACCAGTGCAAAGGCAGAGATATAAAATATAGAGTGTTGTGAGTAAAGAACAAAGAGAAGGCCATTTTAGCTGAGTTTCATCGTGTAAGAGGAGATTGTAGGAGGTATTGTCCAGTGAGGCTAGAAAAGTAAGTTGGGGCCAGATTGTATAGGGCTTTAAAAGATTCTATTCTAGAGGTAATAGGAAGCCACTGAAGTTGGTTAAGTAAGGGAGTTCTACACTTAAAGTTACTTTGGCAGCATAATATAGAACATATTAGAGTGGCGAATGACTTGAGACATGAAGACCAATGAGAAATTGCAATAATTAGGCAAAAGGTCATGAAGGTCTAAACTAAAGTAAGAGTTGTGTTGAATGGAAAGAAGGGGCCAAATGCAAGAGATGTTGTAAGGGCAAGAAGGACAAGATTTGGTGCCTAACTGATTATGTGGGGGAGGAGTCAAGTGTGATGTCGAGATTGAGTCATAGACTGGAAGGATGGTGGTACCTTTAACAGAAATAGAGAAGTTTTGAAGAGTGAAAGTATTAATGGGAAAGAGAAAATTCAGTTTTAGACACATTGAGCTTGTTATCTCTGTGACATTCAGCTTGAACTGTCTAATCAGCAATTAGTGATACAGAATGAAGCTTAGGGGAGAGATTGGGATTATATATGTACATATGAGATTCATCTACTTAGAGATTATAGTTAAACCCATGAGAGAGAGAAGAGGGCCCAAGACAGGACATTGTGGAATATTCAGTTAGAGACCAATATGAGTAATAATGAATTAGTAAAAGAGATTAAAAAGGAGTGAATAAACAGGCAGTGAACAAGGAGAGAGTAATATCAAAAAAAAATTTTTTAAATCATAATTATTCTATTTGATAAAATTACGTGAATCTTGTGTTAATTTTGAAGGGAGGAAACTGAATAGTATTGTTAGCTTTGATCGTTATTAAAAAGATACATCCAAGTAAAAATATTTCTTTATACCGTAATGCCTACTACATAGCTAATACACTAGAAGATGTTTGTTGAATGAAAGAATAAAAAGAGTGAATGAATAAAAACAATTACATGCTGCTACTAAGTGCCTACATTAAAAAGAAATATTTAGAAGTAACAAAGTTAAAAGTCTTGATTTAACAAATCTTGGAAGGGTCAATAAAAAATAACATTTTCTGCATTCTCTACATCTTTTTATAGCACAAAAAAACCGATTGACACTAAGACAACTGAATTTTTTACTCCTTTACCTCTTAAGAAACTACCTCTTGTAGTGTCTCAGGAGAAGGAGCAGCATCAGCTGGATCAGGTTTTGGAAAAGAACGAGAGGAATATTTTTTTGCAAAAGACTGGAAACAAAATTAGTGAAAGTAGTTTGCCAGGAGTGCCTCCTACCGAAGAACATCTAGATAAAATGCAACTTGATCTTTTAAGGAAAAAGCTATCCCAAGATTCCTCACCCTCACTTCCTGATAGTAAAATTAATCAAGTAAGTATTATTTCAGATCATTAAAATGTTTAATCAGATAAATTATAGATGTTACAAGTAATACATGTTAGCTTAATTAATTGCAATACATGTCCTGGAAAGAACATTGGTTGTGGAAACAGAAAGACTGGATTTGTGTCCCAGATGTGCTGCTGTTTACTTGTGTGATTTGTGTGATATTAGACAAGTCATGTAACACCTCTAGTTTTAGCCTAGTTCCCTCATCTGTAAAATGAATAATTTGGCTTAAGTAGAATCTGAGATCCTTTCTAGTTCTGAAATCCTCTGATCCTTTATAAATAGCTGATAACACTGGATTGAAAGATGTAAAGAACCACCAATCTTTACCCTGTAACAAATAATGAATTTATTGGAAAATAAGCTTGTTGAGTTCAAAAATAGGTCCCTTATTTTAGCAGAATCTTCTAATCAGTAGTATAGGTATGACTATACCACTGCTTACTATGTGCCAAAAATGTACTTCTTACTTGAGAAAATTGGAAATAGAATTTGACTAGTAAACAAAACTAGATTTAATAGTCATTCTTATTCTATATGTGTAAAACCAAAACCCTATTTTTGCTCATACTTTACCTCTTTTCTGCTGTGGACACCCATTTAGATTTTAGAAAGTATGAGAAATTATGTTCCCATTGTGGCTTAAGGTTTGCAGAAATATATGAAAAGGGCATTTCATAGGCTTATTAATGAATAGGCAGAGAAAAGGTTTTTAGTTGGGTTAAAGATAAGTCTTCCCCATTTTCTGCACGCTATTCATGTTGTTGTCAGTGAAGGTGGTATTTCCTATGAAAGACTTTAAGCTGCTCACTTTGTAGGTATGGGTAAAAATGTTAAGGATTCAGGTAAGGTACATGGAGAGCCCTTTGTTATCCTTCCTAGGTCGTCTTCTCTTAAAAATCTTTTAATGGTCATTGAGACTTAGCCATGTTTTTATTTCATTTACTCCTGTAGTTAAATTCCAAATAAGTAATATGTGCTCCTCTCAAATTCTTGTTCTATACAGGCCGTCAGACCTCAGTTACCTCAGCTGAGCTCTGGAGAGGATGCTGTCAGTCCTCTTATCAATAAACAGGCAACATCCAAGAAGACAAGAAGTACACCTCCTTTACTTAAGAAAAAATCCCAGAGTGGCCCCTATGCATCTGTGAGAAGCTCAGGATATGGAAAATCATATTCACCATTAAAAGCTTCTAATGCTGTTGAAAAGAAAATATCAAAGGACATAATGAAAAAGGAAAACTTAAAATCCAAATCCCCTCCATATAAAATCAGACAAAAAGGTAATTGATTATGATACTTTAATAATTTGTACTTTCAAACTTCTGTTACAGCTCAAAGTACCAAAAAAACACCTTTTCAATTTAGTCCATATTTCTTATAATTGTGTACTAAATTAAATCAACCAGTGAGCATTTATTAAATGTTGGCTTGTTCCAGACACTGTAAAAGGCACCTCAGTGGTAAGTTAATATATTATTATCAGTATTGTTATTATTATTACTACAGGCTGCAGTTTATTCAACAAGACGTGGACTTCTCTCACTTCATTTACACTGATCCATATTTTCCAACATGTTTCTCATTGTCCTTATCCGTTCCTGTCTTTGCAGGTGAAATCCCAGAGTGTCATAGCGTATGTTCATTTTATTTGGAAGTCTTGTCAGGGTCCTCATAGAATTTCTCTAGTCTTTCATCTTTACCAAGAGAGGCTAGCACATAAATTGAAATTATTTTCATGGGTTTTTTTTTTACAAGTTCTTATCATGGTCATTGCAATATGAGATAACCAGATATCCCATAAAATGATTTTTCTTTTTGCTTTTGGCTGCATACTAAAACCAGCTAGGTGAAATTATGAGCCATATTTGCATTTAATTTAAACTGCCTTCTAGTTTTGTTTCTAATGAGAATATTTATACTGACATGATTCAATTCCTCCAATGGTAGTAGTAATAAAGCACTTTACATATGTTTTCTCATTTAATTCTCACAACAGCCCTGTGTGGTAAGTACCGTTTTTATCCCCATTTCACACATGAGGAAACTGAGGCATAGAGAGGTAAAGTGACTTCCCTAAAGTTATACAGGTAGTAAATTAGGTAGAATTTGAACTTGGATCTTCTGCTAAGTCTACTTCTTAATCATTGGACAAGGATCTTGTATTCGTGCAATGACTAAGTTAAAGTTTATAGACAGTCTAAAATTTGTGTAATTCCAGATACTCTCTGCTCTCTTGGCCGCTATTCTCCCACTATCAGTGGGGAATGGGGAACTGCACAATACCGAGGGTAATTTTCATTGGTTGCCATGGCTGAAGAATTTATCACCAAGTGTCCACCCTACTGGCAATGAGTTTCTTGTACTTTAGAAAAGATGGTACCCCAAAAGTAGCCTCAGTCTACTTTTTGGAACAATACCTGAAGCCTTTCCAGCAAGCTTGAGCTTGGCTGGCACAACGTTTGTGAAACAAGGTCACCTCCCCACCATGGTAAGGCATTGGAATAAGAACTGATAGAGATCTGAGTATATATTAATTGTTTAACCTGGCCTCACTTTCACAGTCCACTTGGATGTCTTGTTTTTTTGTTTGTTTTTAATGTTCAAGTGAAATCATATCTCTGGAAGCCACATATTTCAATAATTAGTTCAGTCTATTGAGAGAATTAGAATTTGTTGAAACATCAGAGATTTTGAAATGAGGATCCCCCCACCCCCCAAAGAAGTTAAGTACACCTGATGTCAGTGCTTAAAATATTTAACTTGTGTCACTGGATTTAACCTGTATTATTTCACAATAAGAAGATATTTTTATCCTTAGTTCCTTATATTTGGTAACAATGTGACTAAGTGCATTTTTTTCTTTTGCAAAATTTAGGAAATTTATTTGCAACAAAACTAATAAGATCTGGAGCTGCAGGTAAACAAGTGACCAAAACTGAAAGTTGCCTCGCCACTCCTAATAAATCACTTGCTAATGACCCTCAGTGTCAAGTTCCTGCAGAAGTAGACCCCCAAGTACTGTGTCAGAATGTAAGTAGTGACACTTTTGCATTTCTTAAAAAACTATTAAAATAGAATAAATGCCAAGAGTGATGGAGAAATAACTGTTATTTAGCATTTGTTTTAAAGTGAAAAATTATTCATTGTGTTGTTTTATGCTCATTACTTGTATTCAAACCATTTATGTAAATCTACCATAATAAAATTATTTTTTTGCTAAGTAGGATTCCATCTTATGCCCAGTGGAAAACAAAGAGCGAGAATTGTATTGGCTAAAAAGGGTTCGAGAGGCAGAAGAAAAGTGGAGCGGAGCTCAAGCCATAATTGAACAAATTAAAGCTGCCTTCTCAGAGAAAGAGAAAGAGCTGGAAAATAAGATGGAAGAAATAAAGAAACAACAAGAAAAAGAACTTTTTAGAGTGAATCAAGATAATTATATACTGCAAGCCAAGGTATTATAGCCATTGGTCTGTTCTTTTCCCTGTCAGTTACTCAGTATATTCCCTTCTATGTCTGTCCTTGTCTTTTTTTGATTAGTATTGCTTGATATAGTAAGTTTTCCGCATAAAACCTGGATGAATATCCCAAGAAACTTCTGTTAGTCCAAATTGGCTTAACTTTGATGGCGTCCTACTTGTTTGTGTTAGGATTAACCCTCACTGACTAGAACACGTTATTTCTGTCTGCTTTATGATGTGCTCTCCAGTTTAATAAACCAGTCTCATTAATTTTGTTATTTTACAATTCAGTGGAATTGGTTCCCACATGAGGCAGGGAGCCCAAGGTACCTTAGGGCCTAAAATCAGTTATTTAGTCAAAATCATTTCATTAATGAATATACATAGTAAGGACTCTTCATTCAGGCCAGTGATAGTGCATTTTAATTTGGATTGCCAGAGTAAACCCACGTAATTGGAGTGGGGTTTAGGAAGGTTTCATGGGAATCCTTTATATGGTCTCCTATCTTCTATAAAATCTTAATATATTTTTCTGTACCCATTTTCATTTTAAAAACTTTGTATAGAAAGTACAAAAGTTATTCAAGGAAATGCTGTGAATCTAATGTGTAATAATAAATATTTAACATATGTATACATGCACACACATATATGTATATTTGTAGATACAGTTCTGCTTCCTTGTTATATAAGCTGTGATCAGTTTGGTATATAGTGTTTCATGCAGGTATAGAACATAGTAGATAGGCTACTAGACTTGCAATCAGGAAGACCTAACTTAAAATCTAGCCTCAGTAGTTTACTAGCATTGTAACCCTAGGCAAGTCACTTAAACTCTCTATGCCTCAGTCTTCTCATCTTTAAAATGGGAGAAATATTAGTACCTACATTGCAGAGTTGTTGAGATAACACACATAAGGCACTTTGCAATCCTTAAAGTGTTCTGTAAATGCAAGCTTCCTTGTATAACCCTAACAAAACAGAGTATTAGAAGTGCCAGAAATGCTTTGATATAACATTGTCTTATCAATAACATGGTTTCATGACTTGGACTCCAAGTATTGTTTTGTTAATTCAGAATTTTGCTTTTTGTGGTTGTTCAGTCATTTCATTTGTGTCCAACTCTTCTGACCTCATTTGGGACTCTCTTGGCAAAGGTACTGGAGTGGTTTGCCATTTCCCTTCTCCAGCTCACTTTACAGGTGAGGAAAGTGATGCCGATTGAAGTGACTTGCACAGTCATGTAGCTACTAATGCCTGAGCCTGGGATTTGAACCCAGAGGTCTTTCTGACTCCAGGCCCGGCACTCTGTCAGCTGTGCCACCCAGCTGCTTTTTTGCCAGACATCGTTATGAAGCTTTCTGAACAAATTATAGCTGAGTGCCTTAAACAGAGTAGAGGTTTAACACATACTTAATGATGGAATCAGGGAAGAAATGTATCCTTCAAAAAAAGTCATACAAGTTAGGGGAGAGCTAAGTTAGAGTTTACACATGAGAACATAAGGTAACATTTTAGAGTTCATTTCATAGTGACACAAGACCAATGTATTATTGTTTTAATTATGGCAGAATCCTAGTGTGATAAGATAATACAAATAATGTAAAGGCCAGTGCAAGATTATTGTACTTTTTCTCCGTTTCTTTTCTCCACTTCAGTCATTTCCCCCAAATATAACAAGTTTTGTGCTTTGTTTTTCAAAGTTGAATAGCTTTGAAGAAACAAACAAAAAGTTAAAATGGTTTAACATTGGAGAAACAGCTGGTCCCATCTCCGAAGAAAAATTAAAGCAAATCCAAAAAGAAATCCAAGAACAGGAGACCCTTCTTCAAGGATATCAGCAAGTATGGCAATTCTTATAATGGTAGATTTCTCTGTTCATCCTTTGTTAAAATGAAGTCTCTTAAAATATGTATGTGTTACTTTGCAGAAGTTTGAATGGCCACCATGGTTCCAGTTTAAATCATTTTTTAAATATTTCTTAGGAATTGGTGTGGGAAGGAGACATTTTATCTTTCTAAAGTACTTTTAAAAGGACATCGTTTAATGCTTGAGTTTTTGCAATGAAACATGATTTTAATCATTTAACTAAATTACCGGTATATATTCCATTATAGGAAAAAAAATCATTGGATTTTGTGAGAAAATCTTGACGCAAGTAAATGGCCATTTGGGCATCTGATGACTGACATTCTGCCATTTCTAGGTGTTTCTTTCCTTTTTTCCCTTCTTGCTTTCTTTTATTTTTTCATTCCTTATCTTTTCTTCTGTTCTTCTCCATGCCCTCAGGTGGATGGTAATACAATCACAGACTCATTGTTTAAATGCTTTTCTCTAAGCATTTAACACATGATCAGGCCAACTGGGCTTTTACCATATAAAACCATAATTATTTATTAAAGTTAAATCAGTAATATTTATTAAATTCTAATTACTATTCATATAGTAACATTAAAACAAAATACAGTCCAAAGATCAAAGAAATATAATTCTTAGGCACATATATAGTCTGTATTTCCTACTTGTACTAGTCTCACTCAAAGCCTGCTTCCACTTCACATACCACTTTATCATCTGGAACCTTGTTCTTTCCCTCTTCACATGTATCACAAATCTTTCCTAGGACTAAGACTCTGAATTTTAGAGCTGAAAGGTTCTTTAAACATCCTCTAGCCTAATTTCCTCATTTGCAAATAAGAAAACACTGAGCCAGGGAAGTAATCTTCCTTTTTGCCGAGGTCACAAAGCTAGTAAGTAAAGAAACCAAGACTTCAACTTGGTTTAAGAAAACTCTGTGAATTCTTTAGCGTCAGAAGTATTAATCAGATCTTGTTACTAAGCCTAATCTTACAAGCTTCTATTCCTTGTCTGAGCCTCCAAAAATGGTCCTCCAGCTATGATTTTTCTTCTTTCAGGATATAAACAGAATACGTGATGGAAAGAAAATCATATTTGAGTTTGTCCTGGGTCCCTTATCTCCAGCTCTCTGATGTTCCCTTCTAGTTGAGATAGAGGCACAGCTGTAGGTCTCCAGGCATCTTCCTTTGAAGTTCACAGCTAGTCTAAGGGGTCCTTTTCTTAAATGCTAATAATTTTACTTCTATTACAATCTTCAGTTATGGATTATTTCCAATTAGCTTTCTACTATGAACAAATGCTGTTTTTTACATCAACTATTATTAAAGTCTGCTGAAGTGTGGTGTAATGGAAAAAGCATTATACTCAGATCTGAAGACTGGTTCTCAAGTTGTAGCTGTCCCATTAATTCTGAGAGATCGTTCAAATCACTTAAGCTCATTGGGCTTTAGTTTCCTCATCCATAAAGTGAAGGATGGTACTAGATGATCATTCTGTGAAACTCCTTAAGCCCTGACATTTTATGATGATGGCGGCAGCATGGATTAATAAAAAGAATGACTTGAGGTCATGAACCTTGAGTTTGAATCTCTCTTAAGATGCCTTTGTAACCAACTTAAACCCTCTGAGCCTCCCCTGTGAAGTTTTCAATCATCTTATCTGTGAAGTGGGGATAATTCTCGGATTACCTCAAAGGGCTGGTGTATAGATATTGCTCTGTAAAATTCAGAGATATATAAATGTGAATCACCACCGGCTACACAAATCTTCCCTCGTAATGGCCTATAAACACAGAGCAACATTGAGAAGCTCTATCCATTTTCATTAATCACTTTGTTTCATTTTCTCTCCTGTCCTACACTTACACACAAAATCTCACAAATGGTGTATTCAAACATTTTTCATATAACAAATAGGAAAACTGAATAGTGGTAAATGGATCATCACCATAGACACCCTTTAGACAGTTGTAGAACTTCTCTTCAGGCTTAGCTGTACATTTTCTTGATTGGGGAGAAGTGAATTTCATTATTTGAGTAGGATATAGGGGATAGAGGGCCGGCCTCAGTCAACAGCACTTGGTTCAGTTTGACATGAGCTGACTATGACACTGGGCAAGTCATTTAAACTCTTAGTGCGCAGGTTTACTCTCTAAGACTATGCATTGCAGAGCAGAGGCTGATTTGCATTCCTCATTAGAGTCTTCTCTTATACCAATCACAGTTCCAATTAAAAAACAAAACTCTAGGTTCCAGAATTTTAATGTATGGTTCCCTAGATACTGAGATTTTAAAATGTTTATGTTTATTCAAAGCTTGGCACAATCACTATTAATGAAATAGAAAAACCTTTAAGTTAAAAAAAATGTTTTGCAACGCATACCCTCTGTCATTGCAGTTGGATTTTAAGCAACATGTAATTTTCTATCTTTTTTAAAAGGAAAATGAAAGATTATATAAACAGGTAAAAGAGCTTCAAGTACAAAATAAGAAAAATGAAGAAAGACTATTTAAAGAGAACCAGTGCTTATTGACTGAACTGGCATCCTTAAAGTAAGTCATAAATTCTTAAACTCTTACTGGAATTTTACTAATTAGTTTAATGCTAAATGAAAATGTTTTCTAAATATTAATACTTAAATCATTTTGCCTGTAGTATTTTAAAGTTTAGAACTTTATTGTTTTTGTATAGCATATTAATAGTTGAGTTTGCACTAATTCCTGAGAAAGAATGTTACTAATCCTGAAATGATTTCTTGACTAACTTCTAAAAACATTAATTATCCATTTAGTCAGTCAGACGTTACCTTTTTGAAAGGGATAATACCTACATTAGTATAGTTGATGTAGTGGGTATCCTTGGTACAAAATGTCTCCTTATCTGTGACATGTTCTACCACAAGTTTACACAGAAATGGAGGAGAAAGTGGTCCCAATCTTAGAGAGCACATGTAGCAAAGAGGAGTAACTCGGCTCTTAAAAGGCTTTTTGCTAGATCCTCAACACGTTCCCCTTAAGTATAGTACTTATAGTTATAGTTTTCTTAGAGGCTTTTTGTAGAGCCATGAATCAGCCATCTCACCTGTCCCTATATCCCAACACAGAATTGCCATGAGCTGTTTCAGACTCCTCTTGTATGGGGGAGGGGAAGTGGATTGTTGGGAATGGGCAAGACCTGAAAAATTTGCCTCCAGTTCCCCTCCCTTCTTTATCTTGCTGGAATTATCTTTAACTTACTGGAAACCCTCCAGTTCTGTCTCCTTCATTTTTTATAAGTTCCAAAGCTATTACCAAGTTTCCTCAGCCAATCAAAACAGACTTCCTGTCTGGCATCATTTCACTTCCTCCAGTGGCTTTCAGAAATATCTTAAAATGGTCAAAAATTTTCGCACTTAGTCTAGAGTCTTGGCTAGATAGATGGATGCAGAGAAACGTGTTCTCATCAAGCTTGGCCTCTTATCTCTGAACTTCGAGTAGGACAGAGAGCTCTAATGCATTAACTCAGTCTCACCCCACCCTTCCATTTATAATCTGCTTTTCACATTTTGAATTCATATTTTGAGTTGTAATTTCTTTGGGATTATCAGTTTATCTCAACTTTAATGTTTTGAGCAAAGCTGAAGAAGCAGCGCCTGTCTGTGCGTTAGCTTCCAAAGCACTGTCTTCTGTCTGGAAATGAGTGCTCATCAAAAATTGTTATTTGTGATTGCACACCACCTGTGTGGCAACACTGCCTGTCAGCGTCAGTATCCATGACCCATAATACATTAGTGTTCCAATATTCACATAATTTTCCCAACCTATATCAATTAATATTTGGAAGGGCTGGTAAGGGAGTTTATGGGGTAAAAGCTTCCTTTCTTTGAAAAAGAAACTCTAGAATCCCCTGGGACCAATATTTCTGGAAGCCTAAAAGGTTGCAAATTCTCTAGAGGCCTGGAAAGATCAATATTAAAGTACTTTTCTTTATGCATTCAACAGTCATTCTTAGTTGTCCACATCAGCCCTTCAAGAGCAGATGGGAAATAGGGTAGAGTTTTTAGTCACATTTACTTTTCTAAATAGGGAAAGAGAAAAAGATGTTATGCCATAGCAAAACATTTGAGTAAATATGATATAGCCCTTTAACTCAGTCTCTTCATCAGTTATCCTAAATTGCCCCAAAATTAGAGCTGGATTTATTGCTGTAATGTTAGGATCTGCTTAATTCTAATGCTTGAGACTAGCCATTCTTTCTCTTCTTTTAGATGGATACTATTTCATTTTACTTTGTGTCCTGTCTAATTTTTTAATGTTAGCCATCTCATATTCTTTTGGAAGTAAGCTAGTTATAAATTCTAAATTTAAAAACAAGAAAACCAGGGGAATAGGGCATTCTGATAAGTTGGGTTTTCTAATTAACTGAGATTTGCCATATAAAATACGTGAATTATCAATTTTAAATGAGTCAAAATACAATGACAAGCTTAGCATTTAAATTTACTTAATATAATTTAATCTTATGTCTCATAAAGTACTTTATTAGGTTACAATTCATATAACTTGTTGGTGTGTTCATTTCATGAATATTAGTCACTCTACAGTAATATAAACATAAACAGTAGACTCTTTGGAACTGAATCTTTAATGGCCCTAGGATGTCACTTGGGTGTTTCTTTTTTAAAATAAAACCTTGTTAGCAGGTTATTTATTATATATGTCTTATAAAAATGAAATGCAGAATGTATTATTTTTAATCTTTTCTGTTTTTTTTAGACTCCAGGATAATCTCTTTTTCTTTCATTCCATAAACATGGATGTCTGTCTAGATTAGTATCAATGTATGTTCATACTTTAACTGAGACAAAGGGCTAGTTAATAATGGAAATCTTATTAAAATAAATTCTACCTGCTCAGATAATATTTATAACAGAGTATATAGAAAAAGCTTTCTAGTAATTTTGAAAACTTATAGGTGAAGACATTCCTCTTAAAAGGTAAAATTGCCTAAATATCTTAACTTTAGTTTATGTCTTATTAGTTCTGAACTGAGATTCTTTTTTGAGTTTTTCACCTTTCATAATTTTCTTGCTAAATAAAAAACTTGTCTAAGAATGAAATAGGAGCGGTTTTATAAAAAGTATTAAAATTATATATTTTCAAATTAAATTAGAGAACAGCTGAATAAAAATAGTTTCCTGTCTCAAGTAGTTCAAGATTCAGAGCCAAACAAAAACCAGAGTTTTACAGAATTGCTTGCAGAACTTCGAACAACACTGGTAAGTAGCCTGAGAATTGTCCCAATAACAAATACTCAAGACTGTATTAAAAATTCATACAAAATCTGCTGTACTTGAAAATAAAGGTTCAAAACCTTGGGGTTTATATCCTCAACAAGATATAAAGAAAAATAATGAAAAATGAAGGGGACCTAGCATCACTAGATTCACACTGTGTTACAAAGATGAAAACTATTTGGTCCTATTTAAAAAACTAGAAAAGTGTATCAGTGGACTAAGCCAGATTAGCAACACACAGAAACAAACACAGTAGCCTCTTGTGCTCAGTAAACCAAAGAACATGAATTCTTGGGGGAAGGACATCCATTTGACAATAACTACTGGGAAAACTGGAGAGGAGGTTATCTAAAAATACATTTCATTTAGCATCTTACACTGTATGTCACAACTAATTTCAAATAGATAAGTGGCCTAAACAAAAACAGTCACATCATTTTAAAAAATTAAAGAGAATGGAAGAAAGGACTATTCGGCTCTGTGATTAGGGGGAGAATTCATAAGAAAATTGGAGAGAAGTGAGATTATAAAAGACAAAAGAGAACAATTCAGTTATATAAAATTAAAAGGCTTTTGCTGGAATACAGTACAACCCTAGAATAACAAGAAAAACTGCTAAGTGGGAAAAAATCTGTCTCAGATAAAAGTCTGATATCTAGAATTAGAAATTAACACAAAAATTTAAGACTAAAAGCTATAAGTGATAAAAATATATTAACAGTTTTAAAAATGATACATGTAAATTATCAACAGCTATATGAAAAATGCCTCATATCACTAATAATAAAATTAAGATTAAAACAATTCTGAGGTTTTACTTCATACTCATCAATTTGGCAGGAATGATATAAAAGACAGAAATAGTCAATATCAGAGTGTCTTTGTGAAGATAACCATATTAAATCCACTGTCAATAGATATGTGAATTGGGTCAACTCTTCTGGGAAATATTTTTAAATTCTGCAAGAAAAATCACCTATCTGTTAGACATTTGATCCAGTGATCTCTCTATTGGGCATATAACCCCAAAGAGTACAAAATCAGAAAGAAAAGTCTCATGTATATGAAAATATTCATAAGAGAACTGCTGTGTATTCTGGTAGTAAAAAAAAAAGTGAAAAAATAGGTTTCCATCAATTGGGGAATGACTAAACAAATTATGACTCTTAGATGTTATGTAATATTATTATACAGTAATAATGAATATGAAGAATTAATAGAAATATAGACAGACCCATGAACTGATGCAGAGCAAATAAAGTAGAACTGGGAATACAACATGCATAATAATTACAGGAATGTAAATGAAAACAATTCTAAAAAGCAGCAAAACTCAGATTAATTCCAGTGACCATTCTTTATCTCAGACAACAGGTAACAAAACACACTTTCTGTCTCTCAGTAGAGAAGTGGGAAGCAGTGAACGTGGAATGCTGCCAACATTGTCAGATACTGTTGCTTTGCTGGGTGGGTTTTGCTTTGGTGTTTTCTTTGTTGCAAGGAAAGTTTGTTAGCAGAGGAGCGAGGGAACAAGTAAGAATGCATTGGGAAATTGTAATGGTGTAAAAAACAAACCCATCAACAAAAATTGTTGAGATAACATTTACAACATGTACAAAGTAGTTCATAGGCATGAAACGTACAGTTATTACTTTGAATTCATGGCATACGAAAAATCAATGGCTTAGGAATTGTGCTAGTTTGAGGCAATAGGATTAGTGCTTTATATATAAACATAGTTATATCATATTTTTTTCTATATATAGAAGTTATATTTTGGTAGACAAGGCTTAACAGTGCATGTTTATCTCAATTTAAGGAAATCTAATCTCTGGCAATCGAGATTTTACCACACAAAAAAAGTAAGTTATGCAGTGATCTTGCTTGGCAAAAGGACTCACCATGACGTTTATTAAAACAATCTTACCTAGCATGTTTTTGTGGTTGTAAGTTGAATAAAACTTACAAAAATGTAGATTTATGTGCTACTTTTTAAGAATACATATATTATCAATAAAGCATTTGAAATCCTTAAAGTCTCTATAAATGTTAGCTATTATTATTGTTACATAAAGCAAGGCACTATTGTATCTTGCTTCATGTATGAGTGCTTCCATATGAATGTTGTGCTTTTTTTTTAATGTCCAGATCTGTGATTTCATTGATAGAAGGAGCAGCAAAGCAAACATCTTCTCCCAGTGCTTCTAAATCATTGCACTGCCCTTTTAGTTTTACAGAGTTAGGTGCAGGCTGCTGGTGGAGTATGAGTGAATTGTTTTGTCAGGCAGCCAGTTTGTATCAGAGGCAAAACTTGAACCGGGATCTTTCTGATACTGATACCGGCTCTCTCTAAGCCATATTAATAAACTTATAGAATTCCTATATATAGAGATAGATATATCATTTCATATATGGATAAATCAGGGGTAGAAAAAGCCAAATGTAAGAAAACTCTGTTTGTATAGAGATTGTGTTGCTGTCTTCCTCACAAATAAGTCCTGACATTAGAGGAGAATTTAGGAAAGATGGCTATTATCTTCAGGTCCAGTATAACACCTACAGCAGAGGTTCAGCAAGTGTTATAAAGTATAAACTCCAGTTCTGGTTTTTGATATATCACTATCAGGAAAGAGATGGCACTGAGGTAGTAGTCCAACCACTGACTCAGAAATAGAACAAACAGGATCTTTGCCTACCCCCGTTCTTATGCTGTTTATGCTTCTTCCATTCTTCCTAGGCAGTGAAGAGGGGGCATGACAGCAGCAGGCAGTCGTCCTGCCATTCATTACTGACACCTGACCTAGACCTTCTTTCTAAGAAACTGATTAGAGATTCAGGGTAACCATTACCAGGTGATTTTATTGATTCTATGCTTTAAAAGCTATATATTACTGAAGAAAGGTTTGTAAGAAATGTAAGTTTCTTATTCTCTTCTTGTACACGGTACTGTCCCAGAGGGACAGGGCCTGCACTCAGAAGTTTGTATCATGAAGACTCTGGTCCAGTTAAAACAGAGATCAGAGGACTGTTGGATTTAGAGTTAGAAGAGGGATCCTAGTCCAGTCACCTTATTTTACAGATCAGGAAAATGAGATGGAGAGGTTGTAATGATTTTCATAGGGTCAATAAATGGTAGAATAAGTAGTCAAACCCAGGCCTTCTGATTCCAAATCCAGTACTCTTTCCTCTCTGCCTTGGTGGCTTGGTCCACATAAGGTTCACTAAACTTTGTTACATTGTGATATATTAATGGATCTGTGGGATTTTAAAAACTGAAAAAATAACTTACTGAATTATGCTAGATGATTCAAATAAAATTTTTAATGGTGTGTTCTTTTTTAAAACTATATGTCAAGTTATCTATATAATAATACATCACCAGCCAAGGAAATGACTTTGGCAATATAGAATTATTCTGAAGAGTCTATGCTTTGAAATAACTTGGACTGGCAGTGGAGCCAAGATGTCAGAGAATCTAAGACAGGGATTCACCTGAGTTCTCCCAAATTCCTCTCCAAATAATTTTAAATAATGCCTCAAAACAAAGTGACAGAACCCACGAAAGGAAAGAAATGATTTTCCAGCCCAAGACAACTTAAAAGATTGGTGGGAAATATCTGTTGCACAGAGGTGCAAGACCAGGCCCAGCAAACCAGGAGCAGGCCTTGGGAGTGACTGAAGAAGCAGCAGCAGTGGCAATGGCTCCTTCCAGATCTCCCAGCCCACGGACAGTAAGGGGGTCAGACAACTGGTCAGAAGATCATAGGAGCGCTAGCATTGGGGGCAGCGCTCTATTAACATTGCCCATACCCAGATCTGGGTTGCAGTCCCAGGTGGCAGTCCCAACGTGAGAAGGAGCACTAGCACACCACAGCTTGTGGCCATAGGAGAGTGGGGACCCTGGTCACAGTTCTAGGGCAGAAAAGAGTGCTTATAGTCACTCGCAGACCAGAGCACAGGCCACCTCTCCTTAGAAGATGCCATCTTGGAAAAAATGAAAACTTACAGGTCCCTAGAATTATCCTGAAAGCAGATGCACAAAAACTCTGAACCTTGGGACAGTGCATTCTCCACCTCAGAAGCAGAGCCTTACATTAGCATATAGTTAGAAGCGAAGAAACAGGCTGGAAACAAATAAGCAAACAGGAAAAAATTCTGTCTATAGAAGGATACTATGGTGACAAGAAAGATCAAAACAAAATCAAAGAAGATGGCAAAGCCTCAAAGGAAAATATGAATTGGTCTCAGGCCATGGAAGAGCTCAGAAAGGATTTTAAGAATCAAGAGATTTAGAAGAAAAAATTGAGAAGAGAAATGAGATCGAGAAAAAGAAAGATGATCATGAAAAAAGTCAACAGCTTGGTAAAGGAGGAATAAAAAAAAATACTGAAGAAAATAACACCTTAAAAATAGAATAGACCAAATAGTAAAAGGTACCAAAATCTAATGAGGAGAAGAATGCCTTGAAAAGCAGTATTGGCCAGATGGAAAAAGAGATTCAAAAATGTACTGAAGAAAACACCTCAAAAAGTAGAATTGTCCAAATGGAAAAGGAGGCACAAAAGTTCATTGAAGAAAAGCTAATGACTTTATGAGATGTCAAGAAACAATAAAAATCAAAAGAATGAAAAAGTAGAAGAAAATGTAAATAACTGACCTGGAGAATTGATCCAGGAGAGATTATTTTAAGATTATTGCACTACTTGAAAGCCATGATCAAAAAAAGAGCCTAGAAATCATCTTTCAAGAAATTATCAAGGAAAACCCCCTCATATTATAGAACCAGAGGGTAAACTAGAAATTGAAAGAATCCACCAATCATCTTCTGAAAGAGATCCCAAAATGAAAACTCCCAGTAATATTATATCCAAATTCCAGAGTTCCCAGGTCAAGGAGAAAATACTGCAGGCAGCCATAAATTATTGTGGGGCCACAATCAGAATAATACAAGATTTAGCTTTCTACGTTAAAGGAACAAAAGGATTGAAATATGATATTCCAGATGGCAAAAGAGCTAGGATTACAACTAAGAATCACCTACCCAGAAAAACTGAATGTAATTCTTCAGGGGGAAAAAAGTGGACATTTTATGAAATAGAGGACTTTCAAGCAATCCTGATGAAAAGACCAAAGCAGAATAGAAATTTTGACTTTCAAATGCGAAACTCAAGAGAAGCATAAAAAGGTAAATAAGAAGGAGAAATCATAAGGGTCTCAATAAGGTTAAACTGTCTACATTCCTATGTGGGAAAATGATACTTGTAACTCCTAAGAACTTTCTTACTATTAAGGCACTTAGAAGAAGTATACATAGACAAAGGGCACAGGTATAAAGTTGAATATGATAGGATGATCATCTTTAAAAAAACAAAATTAAGGGGCAAGAAAGAGGAATGACCTGGAAGAAGGGGAAAGGGAAAGGTAGAATGGAGTACATTATCTTATCTAAAAGAGGGGAGAAAGAACTTTAGCAGTAGAGGGGAGGTGGGGGAGCTAGTAAGTGGACCTTACTCTCATCATAATTGGCTCAAACAGGGAATAGCATACACACTCAGTTGAGTACAGAAATCTATTTTACCCTACAGGAAAGTAGGCAGGGACAGAGGATGGGGGGGCAGTGATAGGAAGGGCAAATTGGGGTAGGTAAAAGACAGAAGCAAAACGTTTTTCGGGATGGACAGGGTGAAAAGAGAGAGAGTGAATAGGATAAATGGAAATAGGATAGAGGAAAATACGCAGTAATAACTGTGAAAAGGTTTGTAAGGGCAAGCAAAGTGGGATTTTTTTGCTGTTTTTTCCTTTGGAGTGCTTCTCAGCACTAAGGTAATCAAGTGCCTTTGATTGAATCTTGCCTTAGTTTGTAGGAAGGCCAAAAACCCTTTTGCTAATTAAGTCATGAGAGGTGTGAAGCCCTCAGGCCCTGAAAAAGGGTGTGTGTGTGTGTGTGTGTGTACATATATATGTATATATGTGCGTATATATATGTATGTGTATACATATATATGTATGTGTTATATGTGTGTGTGTATGTGTGTGTGTGTTACTCTGAGGGGAGCCCTTAAGCTAGAACTCTCAGAACTGCAGAGGAGAGGTTTTGCTTTGGGGGTATGCTCATTGGAAGAGTGTTGGTGTGGAGACTCTGGGTAGCCATCAAGGAGCCGGCTTTGAAAACCCAGATGTTGGTGCTTCTCTCTCTGGTAACTCTGTATGTGTTGCTGTGGTCAGACAGAAACCTGTCTGTTGATCTGTTTATATAGTCTGTTTGTAATTTCTGTTTGTATTTGCTCTGAAGTTCAGGATGCTGACTTTTTCCCCTGAACTAAGTGAATGATATATGTATGTTTAATTAAAGTGAGATTGTAAACCCCTTAAAGTTGCTTTCCTTAGAAAAACATATCAAAGAACCTGTGCTAGCAGCTCTTTGTATGCTGGTGTTATTGGTCTTAGACAGCCACAGTAGTGGTTGTTACAAGGTTTTTACAAGAAGTTTCTCTGATAAAGACCTCATTTCTCAATAGAGAACTGAGTCAAATTTATTTAAAAAAAAAATAAGAGCCACTCCTCGGTTCATAAATGGTCAAAGGATATAACCAGGCAGTTTTCAGACAAAATAAAGCTATCTGTAACCATATGATAAAATGTTCTAAATCACTATTGATTTAAAGAAATGCAAATTAAAACAACTCTGAGCTACTACCCCATACCTATCAAATTGGTTAGTATGAGAGAAAAGGAAAATGACTAATGTTGGAGGGGACATGGGAAAATTGAGACACTAAATGTACTTTTGATGAAATTGTATATTGATTCATCCATTTTGTAGAGCTATGCCTCATGGGCTATAAAACGATGCATACTCTTTGACCAAGCAATACTACTACATCTGTATCTAAAAGAGATAAAAAAAAGGAAAAGGACCCATATGTACAAAAATATTTATAGCAGCTTTTTTAGTGGTGGCAAAGAATTGGAAATTAAGGGGCTGTCCATTAGTTGGAGAATGGCTGGACAAATTGTTGTTTATGATTGTGATGGAATGCTGTTTTGCTGTAAGAAATGATGAGTAAGATTCTCTGAGAAAAACCTGGAAAAACTTACATGAACTGATGGCAAAGTGAAATAAGCAGAACAAGGATTACATTGTACATAGAACGGCAATACCGTACAATGATCAACTGTGAATGACTTAGCAGTATAATGATCCAGACAGTTCTAAAGGACTTAGGATGAAAAATGCTATCCATCTCCAGAGAAGCAATCGAGGGAGTCTACATGCAGATTAAAGAATACTTTTTCTTTACTTTTTTGGGGGGAAAGGGGAGTTTGTTTTCTTTCACAACATGACTAACATGGAAATATGTTTTTCATAACTGCACATGTGTAACATATCAAATTGCCTTCTCAGTGAGGCATTGGGGAATGAGGAAGGGAGACAATTTAGAACTCAAAATTTAAAAAAAACGTTACAAATTGTTTTTATATGTAATTGGAGGTAAATATGACATCAAAAAAAGAAATAACTTGGACTTAATTTTTTCTTCGAATATCAAGAAAGAAAAAAACAGATTATTAGAAGAGATTAAAGTACTGAAGCAAGATAAACAAGCTCTTGAAGTGGACTTGGAAAAGATGAAGAAAGAGAGAGACCTTGCTAAGGATCAGATTATTTATACTTCAGGTAAAACCTTAAGCAAATTTTTGTTTACTTAGATAATTGAATAATAGACTAGAAATTTTGCGCCTTGAAATGCTACCAAACCTTACATAAGGCTGCCCTGGATGACAGAGTTTTGCAAAAAAATATTATTAATAAATCATCATGGAGCCCTGATACAACACAGTTTTGCCAATTTCTCATTTACAACAGCTTTCATATGGAAATAAAATCCTTTCTACTATTTCATGTAATATGTTTTCATGGAATCCATTAACAATTTTAGGTCAAGTATTGCTTTTATGATAAAACTTTTGAAATTGGATTGAACATAAAATTAGCACCTTATTTTCCAAGCAGATAAATACATTTCAGTGTTTTGAGCCTGGCATAATCACAGAATGGAATACTATTGGCAAGTATTTTCAGCTAGTTGCTTTTTATTAGCTTCTGTTTTATTATATAGAGTGGTACCTTCTGTGCTATATAATGGACCTCCATCCAAAATGGCATTTACCAAATTTCACAAGACTAGTTTTATATATATGTATACATATATGTGTATATGTGTGTGTATATATGTGTGTGTGTGTCTATGTATATGTAAAATTTAACACATGCTGAAATGTTCCAGATGTTTACAACAATAGATTGCTCCTTCAATGCCATTTCTTTGATATAAATGTTTTTGACATTGAGCAAGCATGTTAATGACCCTGCTCTTTAAGTTACTGGTTTCCTCTACTAGAAAAATCCTGCAATGACATCCGTAACTAACTTTTGATTTGGTCCTATTAGCCAAGAAAGGTTAGCATGTTTATTTGGCCTCTTACAGTCATATACCTTAAATTATAATATGGCTCTTCACGTCGTTTAGATGTTTTATTAAAGACATCTCTGAAGCAATTTTCTGGAAGACTCCATATAACTTATTTCTAAGTAGTAGAGTTCAATTTTCAACTTGTTTTTTCATAAAGGCAGGAATATTATCACCTTACTTATTGCTTCCTTCTAAAAATGCATTTTTATCATGCTTGAATTTCTTGTTTTTGTTATATTTTCCTTCACTACTATGTTAATTTTATTCAGTTTTGCCCTGACACTTAATGCTTAGTCTAATTCTAAGGTTTTGTGCCGTCTGTGGTTTCCCTTCCTGGAACTGTGATTATACTCACCTTCTTCTAAGTAAATTTGAATTTATGAACCTTAAAATTTTGAAAATCTTCCTCTCCCTTTAAGCTTTAACTCAGGTGCCACATTGTTTATGAAGATTTCCCTGATTCCCCCAACTGACCTCCTATTCCTTGTATCATTCTTATTTGTATGTTTCATATCCTTTTCTAATAGTTCCTTGGGGAAAGCACTGGAATGTTTTTCATTTTTCATTCCCAAGACTTTGCAAAACAATAGATATTTAATAAGTTTTGAATTCGTGGGAAATGAATTCAATGAATTCAACCTCTATCAATAGTATATGAGGTAATTGATTAATAATTTATTATCTCATTCATTAATAATTGTCCCCATAAATCTTTATCATTCCTTCCAGAGTTTTATTTAACCTTTCCATCAAGCCCTTTGCCATGGAGATGATACACAGTTGTCTTTTATGTGATTGACTCGTGTCACTCTTTTTTTTTTTGCTTATTATTTTCCAAATGTTTTAATAGATTTTTTAAAATTTAAATAACATATATTTAATTTTCCCCCAATTATAAGTTAAAATATTTTTTTAACATTTGGGTTTTTTAAGTTTTTTTAATTAATTTTTTTTTTTTTAGATTACAAGACTTAGTTCCACAAGTTTTTGAGTTCCAAACTTTTTCCCCCTCCCCCCAAGATGGCATGTAATCTGATATAAGTGCTACATATACCTTCACATTAAACTTATTTTCCCAATAATCAAGTTATAAAGATGAATTAAACCAATGAAATGAACTATGAGAAAGATGTAACAAAACCAAAGATAAAATAAAATAACAGAGAACAAAAAAGAGAGAGAGAGCAAATAGTTTGCTTCAATATGCATTCAGATTCTGTAATTCTTTCTCTGGATGTGGATAGCTTTTTCCATCGTAAGTCTTTTGGAGCTGTCTTGGAACCTTGGATTGTTGAGAAAGCCAAGTCTATCAAAGCTAGTCATCACAGAAGCAGTGTGTCCGTAGTTGTGTACAATGTTCTCCTGGTTCTTCTAGCTTCACTCATCATCAGATTGTATAAGACTCTCCAGATTCTTTATCTCCTCATCATTTCTTATAGCACAATAGTATTCCATTACATTCATATACCACAATTTGTTTAGCCATTCTCCAATTGACAGGCGTCCCCTTGATTACTAATTCTTTGCTACCACAAAAAGAGCTGCTATAAATATTTTTGTACATATGGATCCCTTTTCCCCTTGCGTGATCTCTTTGGAATGCAGCCCTAGAAGTGATATTGCTGGGTCAAAGGGTATGTATATTTTTATAGCCCTTTGGGCGTAGTTCCAAATTGCTCTCCAGAATGGTTGGATCAGTTCACAACTCCACCAACAATGCAGTAGTGTTCCAGTTTTCCCAGCATCTCATTTTCCTGTTTTGACATGTTAGCCAATATGACAGGAGAGATGTGGTACGTGAGAGTTGTCCTTGTTTGCATTTCTCTAATCAATAGTGATTTAGAGCATTTTTTCATATGACTATAGATATCTTTAATTTCTTCCTCTGAAAAGTGCCTGTTCATATCCTTTGACCATTTGTCAATTGGGGAATGACTTGTGTTCTTTTTTTTTTTTTTTAGTTTTCAGCATTGATTTTCACATGCGTTTGAATTACAGATTTTCTCCCCATTTCC